>CANSNZ010000413.1:1087500-1565000 GCA_947646795.1 Beta lomatogona
GAATTTATCCGCTGTAGGGGTCTTTTTCGGACCAAACCCACCTAATCCTATACTAGTTCAGGGGTTAATTTCCACACAATGACATCGCAGAGAGGATATTTTGGTTCAGAGAACTGGAATCTACTACATTTTCACCTTCTCTCAACGCGAAGATCTGGAAGGTCTACTCCATCAACATACTGCAGTCATTGATGGGTGTATAATTACATTCCGCCGGAGTCACTGGTCTCAGGTAACATCCACTCTTTCCTTCAATTATGCAAGGGTTGTTGTTCGTGTAGTTGGCCTACCTTTTGCATACATTTTAAGTTTATGGGCATCTCTGGGCCAGTGGCGGATCTATTATTGGTCACAAGTTGTCACGTGACCAACCATTTTTTGGGGAAAAAAAAAATTCAGAACTCACGAGTCACAACACACAACACGCGTTTCCTTCTCTCCTTCAGTGACAAGCGAACCCTAACTTTCTCTCTCTGACGCCGCGCCTTTCTCATTCGCCTTTCCCTTCCGCCGAATTGTTCTCCAATTTCGACGAGGTGAATTTCATCTCATTGACTTGGCTGTTTTTGTTTTGCAATTTATTCGAATTTAATTTCGCCTTTTGTGTTCAAATGCAGTGCAAATTTTTATCTGGAGGTTTGGGCGATGATTTTGCTGGGTTTAAGGTATCTACTGGTATGCTGTGCTCATTTGTTCTATTTTTATATTTTTTTAAATATGTATTTCATTTTAAGTTTGTGTTTCACATTGTAATGAAATGGAATAACATAAGGCAAATTTAAAATTGGCTGATAACGAGTTAAAGATGCTAGAAATTTCTAATAGTTTCTTTCTGGGTTTATACTATATACCAGAAGGTTTGTGCTTCCTGACATGTTTCTTCCTCCTAATATTCGTTGTTGCTCATTTTTTTTACCTTGGTTTGTTGGTTTGCAGGTGGAAGAAGTTAAATTGTGATTTGAGGAAAAGCTAACAATTTCAATTACTTATGGTTTGCAAGAACCAATTAAAGGTATGGTAGCAAAGAAATTGGATCCAAAACATAGCAATCAACAAAGAGCCCAGAAAGAGGGAGAATATTGAAAAAACCCCAATTCAGGTAACCTAGTTTAAGCTAGATATCAAATTTTCTTGTTGATTGCTTGTTGAGTATTTTATTGTATGGTTTACTTATTTAGTTGGTTGATTAGTAAGTTTATTAAGTTTCAAATGGATTAATTAGCTAGTAATATAACTCGTCTCCACCCACCACTTTAGTGTTATGTTTCAATTGGATTAATGTGAATTTTGTGGTTTACAAAAGTTAAAATTGATGAGTGGTTGAGCGAATGAGGTTTTAATTGAGGAATAAAAATTGAGGAAACTTGGGTTTAGTGTTTGATATGAAAATTAATTGAATGCTTGATAATTATTATTTATCAAAATATGATAACTAGCCGAGAACTATTGTAATAGTTTCTAATTACTATTGGCGAAGGAACCGATTGTTGGTTGCATTGTGGTTGCTGAATGATAGTGTGACCAACCATTCTCAAATTCCTGGATCCGCCACTGTCTCTGGCTATTCACCATCTCGGCTTCATTGAGGAAATTGAACATGCAAGTGCAGATTTACCCTCTCCGCCAGAAATTAAATCACGCATGTTAATTGACTTGTCTCAACCCCTTATTCCTGGATGTTACTTGCCTCTGTATGGCAATGAGGTGGTCTGGTTTTATTTTCGATACGAAGGGGTTTTCAAGTTTTGTAAGAAATGTGGAAGGGTAGGGCACTACACTTTGGGTTGCCTCGATTCGGATGCAGATGCTCATCGACGGATTCATAATAGAATGATGGGACTAGAATCCTCAGGGCATAGGGCTCTTTATGGTCCGGTAACTCAGGTGTTTTACTCAAATATGATTGTAGGTCAGCCGGACCATTTTAGGTTTCGCAATCCAAGAATCAATTTGTATCAACGCCCTACTCCTGAAGACTACCAAATTCATAATTCTAATCCCAATAACCCAGAAAGTGATAGTTCCGGGACTGAAATTGTGCATGATTTTGACGATCCAGATCTTCAGCGCTCAGAAGAGCACTACTACTCAGGAGAAGAAAAATTTCCAACAGATCGTGATTCTCCGCCACAACGAGTCCTAAATCCGTTACATGCTACTATTTAAGAGAACTATGAAGCTGAAGCTTTCACTTTTAACTACAATAACTGGGTTCGTCAATCTCCAGGAAAAAGGTATGGTTTTTCTGATGAGCCATATGCACACTTTTACCCTAGACATAATCCAACCCCTCCTAGGCCTTATTTCAATTCTCCGGACCCCTACTCTTTCCATCATCAAAACAATCACTTTTCTCACTTCGAAACTGGTGGATCTTCTCATCAAATTGTGCATGCAAGCACAAATGATTAAAATTTAGCTCATAACAATTCTCAACCTCAAACGTTGTTTAAAATGTTAGGTTTCACAGAATGGGCGAACCAAGTCCATTTTCCTCTCTCTGAAAATCAACCACATTTGGGTCTTTTGGAGGATGTTGTCCGACAACATCTAAACAACGAATCTCCCACTTTTTTTACCTACTGTCACTCAATCTCAAGCTCAACCTCATCTGCCTAGTATTTTCCCTCGTGCTAGGTCATTTACTCAGGCAACTCAACGCGTTCGTCGCTTTCTTCGTAGTTTCACTCCTACAAGAGTCCATCCCCAACGCTTCTCTGTTCTCTCACTCACCTAATTCCCACTTCTCAAACTTCACAAATTCTAGTAATTCTGGCAGTCCTCCTTCGACGGAACGTGACCCTCCAAACTCTCCTCAGACACCTCCCCACTCTAACATCCAAAATTTCTTACTTCCTGCAAAATTCGTCTTTACCAAACCTTTGGCCAAGGAAACGTCTAAACCAAGGTCAGCTTCCACGAAGCCAATCTATGGGTGATCTTGAGTATATGAATGTTCGAAACTTCCTGGCAATTGATTGTTATCTTAACCGTCGTCGCCTAAAGTGGGAAAAATGGGAACGTAAAGGAGCCTTTAACATTTGGGCTCAAGAAGGTATGGATGTGGTTATGAAATCTAAAGCTCTTACTGATCTTACTATGGCTACGGATTTAGGTGTAGAAGCAGGTGATGATATTTCTTCTAAACTGGCTCATAAAAGGCATTTGTCAGATGCTGATTCAAACACAATGAAGAAAAAATTCAAGATGGGAGAAATTTCTAACAACAATGAGGATGACGAAATGGAGATGCAATACTCCCTGGTACTTTCTTTGACCACACCATCTGGTGCGGAGGCTGGCCTTTCACAGCCTCCCAAACTGATATGAAAATGGTGGCATGGAATGCAAGGGGTTTAAATGATGACAATACCCTTGCAATTCCTTATGTTAAGTGGTTAGTCCATTGTCATCAACCTATGTTCTTGTTTATTTCAGAAACAAAATGTCCTACTTCTGTTGCTTTAAGTAGATTTAGTAGCTTACACCCAACTTTTGTTCATGGCTATGATGCCATAGGTACTAGGGGTGGTTTACTTTTATTAGGATGGTCTAGTTTAAATGTTGTTGTTGTTGATTCCACTTCAAATTTTATTGTGTGTTCGATTACGGAAGTGGATGGTCATTAATGGAATGTTTGCTTCGTGTATGGTGCTCCATGTCTCCATGATAGACAACTAGTATAGGATAGACTTTCCACGATTATTGCTTCTTTACCTTGTTGTATTTGTCTAGGGGATTTTAATCAATTAGAGTATTTTGAGGACAATCTGGGAGGTAGTCCTCAAATTAGGGGCTTGGAACAATTCATGAATTGAAGACTCCAAACTGGTTTGGCGAAAATCCAATTCAAGGGACCGCACTTTACTTAGTCTAATGGCCAACATGATTAGTCTCTAATTATGGAGCGTCTTGATCTAGCATATTGTTCGCAGACATGGCTTGATCTGTCTCCTGATTGCACTCTACTTCATGAGCCAATCTTGTGCTCAGACCATGCAGCAATTATTTATGATTCAAATTCTCATAAACATGGTACTTCTCATCCCTACCAATTAGAAAATTGGTGTCTATCTTTGGCTGAGATTCGACATCTTATTCTACAACTTTGGCCTACCAAGTTTCAAGGATCCCCTATGTTCATAATTGCGAAAAAATAACATCTACTGTTGAACAAGATCAAACCCTGGTGCTTAGATCACAAACTATTCTAAGGAATTAACTGGAAACAGGTATGTGAGAACCTTATTATACAGAGTAGAGAGTTTAATAATGTCTCGGATGCACAACTTTTCTTACACGCAAGACGTTCTGCATTACTACATTTAAGAGAAGGTAAGGATTTCTGGCATCAAAGAATGAAAACTATGTGGTCTTTATTTGGGGATATTCCTTCGAAGCTTATGTATTCTAGATTTAGACAACGAACTGCAAAAAAGACCATATTTCCTTCAAAATGATGAAGGGAGATGGATTTTGAATCCTGTCGAGATAAAAAAAAAGATTACTACTTCCTTCCAAGAAGTTTTACAATGCAACTATTGTGACGAAGCCTCTTGGGAATTGGATATCTGATGTGACCAAGTTATATTCATCTAAAAGTGTTGAGAAGTCTATTTTACTAAGGTTTAAGGTTTAAGAAGGACAGTTTTACTCATCTAAACCTTAGTGTGGAGAAGAGGGAGTTATGATGAATTTGCGATATTAGAGGAGATTTAACGATATTTTGTGGTTATATGTGTTTATGATCATTTACAGGTGGATTTCCATCCCGTGTTTGCGATCCATTCAACATAAAAAGATCACAAAGTTCATTGGAGTCTAGAGTTATATGGTGGAGGCATCCAAGTTCATCCTCTTTGTGGCTTTACAACATTGATTGCCCACCATGGGCGTTGAAGAGCCTACCTCGGACGTTCGTTGAAGATTAATTCCCAAGCAGTGGCGAATGCCCGACTCGCGCACAACAAGTGCACGACCCGCGCACTTCGAGCGGAAGCAGGAGCTTAGCAGCGTTGAGTGCCCGACTCGCGCACAACAAGTGCACGACCCGCGCACTTCGAGTGGAGATTGGTATTGGTAGCAGCGAAGGCCCGAGTCGCGCGCAATAGCTGCTCGACTCGCGCACTTCGACGCGATTACATTTCTTCGGCAGTTTTCAGCTTTTCCGTAGGTTTTATGAATTAGAGAAAAACATTGTTTTGGGAGATTATGTAATCCTGGACCTAATTAGAGAGAAAAGAGAGGAAGAACCCCAATCCCTATTTTTCCCTTTTTGAGTTTCGAATTATTAGTTTGAAGATTTTTTGGATGGATGCTATGTCGATCGTAGCCTAAATCTAGTCTTGAGAACGGTTAACCAAGCTTCGGTCTATTATTGTGAGGTTTCTCTTTGTTGACTTTATCTTAATTATAATTGTGATTCCTTGTTCTTGATCTATGATTATTGTATGTATTGCTAGGAGTACTACTAGTTTATACGTCCGATTTATCTTTTGCTAGGATTTAGAATTGATGCCGAATTATCTGTTCTTATTTCATGAGTTGCAATCTAGGGTTGATTAATGAATCTAATTATTCTTGATTAATCACTAGGGAAATCACAATTTCTAATTTGAATATGTTGTGCTAGCAATTTGTTAATTGGCTCATTGTTTCCTTGTTCGTTAACGTTCTATTGATTTGAATTTAATCTCTGATTAGATCAGATTAATCTTTAGTTCAAGTTTTATGATCATCTAATTGTGATTGTTTAACGGTACTTTTGAGGGAAAGGAATTTGATTTCCAGCTTTGAGTAATTAAGAGTAAAGTTACACATTTGAGAAACCAATGATCAATAGTATGAATGGAAGTGGCCATTAACCGAACTCAAGATTCTTCTCTTATTGATTACAATACTTCTTTATTGTTCTCCCCAAGTCTCTGTGGATACGACCCTACTTGCCACTTACATTCATTTGTATTGGAAAGAAGGAAAATAAACTTTTATCTTTGGTAGCGCGTACGACCGCGTCCCACCAAATTTTGGTGCCGTTGCCGGGGACTTGGCAATTACTAAAACGTGTTTATTTTAGATAATTCTTTACACTTCTTATTATTTTGATTAGTATATGGTTGACACCCGTGCTACTAACCAGGATTGTGTGGAATACGATCCCGAATTAGAATTGAATCTTTTCAGGTTGCGAAGCGAATTGAGAACTAATTTTCAAGAACTGCCATTTGCATTGAATTTGGAAGAAGAAATGCAACCTAGGGTGGAGACTCGTACTCTGAGGGAGCTCACCGCTCCTAATCTCGATCAGCAACCACTATGTATCACTTTCCCAACACCGGAGGAAGGTACCACCTTCGAGCTCAAGTCAGGGCTCATTCATCTGTTACCATCTTTTCATGGGCTCAGTGGTGAAGACCCTAACAAGTTCCTATCTAAGTTCTATGTTGTGTGCTCAAGCATGAAACCGAGTAATGCCACTGAAGAGAAGCTTATGATGAGGGCGTTTCCTTTTTCTCTCAAGGATACAACCAAAGATTGGTTTTATTATCTCCCACCGGGGTGTATCTCCAGTTGGACTAAAATGAAGAAGCGGTTACTTGATAAATATTTTCCCGCTTCAAAGTCATCCGCACTCAAGAAAGAGATCAACAACATAGAGCAGCGATATGATGAACCTTTGTATGAATATTGGGAGCGTTTTAAGAGGTTATGTGCAAGCTGTCCGTATCATGGATATAGTGAGGAAGATTTGATCTTATACTTCTATAATGGACTTTCTGATGATGATGTGCGGATGATTAATGAAATCTAGTGGTGGATCGATCATAAATAAGACTCCAGCGAACGCTAGAGCTTTGATAGAGGAGCTTTCTGAAGGCTCCAAACATTTTAGTAGGCGATCCACCCACAAGAAGGTGAATGTGAGTAGCTTAAATATGCAAAATCCCAAACTTGAAGAACAGGTTCAAGCTCTTACCTAACTAGTAAAAGAGCTCATTGTTAAGGGACATACACAACAAGTTAAGGCCTGTGGGATATGTGCTTCAGATCACCCCACTGATTATTGCCCACAACTTCAAGAGGGATCAAGTGAGGATGTCAAAGCTCTTGGTTTTCAAGGCTCAGGGAATCAAAGGCGATATGACCCTTATTCAAACACATCCAATCCTTGTTGGAGAGATAATCCGAGGTTGAGGTATGGTAATGAGCAAGGTAACCAACAACCCACACAATATCATCAGCCACAACAACAATTCATGAGACCTCAAGCTCCAGTTCAGGGTCATCATCAGGGTCAGAATTTGGATATGAGGCAAAGTTCTACAATGTCTACTGAAGATATGCTCAATTCCTTAACTAAGAATGTGACCAACATGCAAGGGAATATGGTACAGTTCCAAGAAGAAACCCGCTCTAGTATAAAGAATTTGGAAACACAGATGAGCCAGGGTTCGAGTGCAGTGAGCAGGCTAGAGGCTCGTGAGTTTGGGAAATTACCCTCCCAATCAGAAGTAAATCCAAAGAAGAATGTGAGCGCTGTCATGGTAAGGGGTGATACACAGTTGACACAGGGAGAAAAAATGGTTACAAGAAACAAGGAAGTTACTTTACTTCCAAAACAGAGGCCTCCCCCACCTTTTCCAGAAGCTTTGCGGGCCGATAGAAGGTATGAAAGCAACAAAGGTATATACGAGGCCGTGCGCGAATGTGAGGTAAGTTCTCCTGTTTTACCCCAGCATAGAGAAAACTAGTGAGCATGTTTCTGCTATTTCTCATAATACACTTCCTCCCAAATATGATGACCCATGCATGTTTACCATCCCTTGCACTATTAATGACATTGGTATTCCTGAAGCTATATTAGACTTAGGTACTTCAATTACTGTGATTCTATTTTCACTATATAAGTCTTTAGCGCTTGGCCCTTTGCATGCAACGAATGTCATAGTGCAATTAGCTGACGGATCCAACTCTTATCCCAAGGGTAAAGTAGAGGATGTGTTGGCTCATGTTGGTAAACTTCAGTTTCCTACTGACTTTTATGTACTGGACATGGAGTCTGATAGTCAAGTTTATCCTGTTCTTTTAGGGAGGCCGTTTTTAAAAACATCTAGTACAAAAATTGATGTTGGTGCTGGGTCATTAACTGTGGAGTTTGGGGGACATATAGAAGCATTTGGTATTCATGAGTCTAGTAATTCCCTAGCGACTAAACATCCCTCATGCTTTGTGGGTACTATTCAATCCATAGAGTGTGATACATATGATACCAGTGAGGGACATGAGTCATTGGAGGTAGTGAGTTTGCAAAAACATGAGAGACCACCTGATTTACTGCATAGTTTTACACCGTTATCACTAACGCTAGCTGTGCAGGAAGTTGTCTCATCAGAATTACAGGTACAAGTGTTGGAACAAGGAGTTGAACCATCCCCGGACTGATTGTGGGAGGTATAAGGTCGAGCTAATGACTTTAAACTTAGCGCTACTCGGGAGGCAACCCGAGCCCCCTTTTTCTTTTCTTCTTTCTTTTTCTTTTCTATTTTTTTTATTTCCCTTTTCTTTTCCTTCTTACTCACCAATTTTTATACTCCATTACAACAAATTATCCTTCACCCACCATTACCCCTCTTGTTTCCCGAGCTATAATTCAAAACACTCTTAGCCAATCATAATCCAACTTAAGCCAAAATACATCAAGAGACCTTTGAGAGGTGTCCATTTGAGAAACATTGGTGAAATTGGAGGGTCGAGATTGATGAAGGAGTTGCATGAGCAATGCTTATGAGCAATGATGCGCATTTGCATACTGGATTTGGTTCTACTATAAGGTGAAAATTCCGAAATTATATTCTCCCAATGAATTTAATTTTGGATTAGTCATTTACTTAGGTGTTATAGGGAGTCGGGTTGTGAGATGGTGAGTGTATTTGTCGTCATTGTGTTCTCTTATGTTGGGGTGTGAATTGTTTTTGATTGGTATTGTTGAGAGAGTGAGAATTTTTGTGAGAGTCGATTTTTGAAGTGTTCCCCTATACGTTCCTTGTATTTTTCTTGTACTTGCTCTCACATTGAGGAAAATGTCTTGATTAAGTAGGGGGGAGGAGTTTCTCATTAATTGTTTTATTTGATGCCTACTCGTTTTATTCTTGATCTAAAAAAAAAAATTTGATGAAATGAAACCCGCTGAGTTGAAAACTCGCAAGGGTGTGCGACTCAGGCAAAAATGGGGGCCCGGATAGGTTGAAAACCTGAAAGGGCAATCTATGCAAAAAAGTGGCTAATTGGAGTGGGTGAGATGGTGAGTTCATAAATGAAAAAAAAAATGTGTGAAGCTAGGATGAAAACCCAAAAGGGCTCCTAGGCAAAATGAGAGGTAAAAGAGAGAAAATCTGAAATCATTTACCGGTGTTGGTGTCATAAGGAGGGTTGGTGATATAAGGAGTGCCTCGGGTAGGTTTTTCATCTTGGTGTTCGGAGTTAGAGGCGAGTAGGCTAGAGTTCACTCATCATTGGAGGAATAAGGAGTTTGATTGTTGTGATTGTGTTTAGATGGTCCAAGTTCGAGTCCTTTGAGGTTTGTCAGGATTCGAACTTGCTTTTATCATTTCTTAACATGAGGATGGTTATGGTGTTGTACAGATTGGAATGGCTTTGAATCTTTTGAGATCTTTCGGGATTCAAAGTCATACATTTTTATTATCTTGGTGCTGAGTATAGTATGAGAATGCTATTTACATTTTGTCAGGAGAGCTTTTAGCTCAAGTGTGGGGGTGACTCTTACCCTTAGACTTGGCTTTGAGCGAATCGGGGGAAATAGCAAACCTTTATCATACACTAGGATGGAGAGATAAGGGGAGTAGTGAAAGGTGAGCAATGGCTTGGAAAAGTTGCCTCATTGACCTTTATTTTGAGTTTACTCGAGGTCGAGTAAAGTTCAAGTGTGGGGGTATTTGACGTGACCAAGTTATATGCGATTATAGAGTGTTGAGAAGTCTATTTTACTAAGGTTTAAGGTTTAAGAAGGAGATTTTTACTCATCTAAACCTTAGTGTGAAGAAGAGGGAGTTATGATGAATTTGCGATAATAGAGGAGATTTATGGATATTTTGTGGTTATATGTGTTTATGATCATTTACAGGTGGATTTCCATCCCGTGTTTGCGATCCATTCAACATAAAAAGATCACAAAGTTCATTGGAGTCTAGAGTTATATGGTGGAGGCATCCAAGTTCATCCTCTTTGTGGCTCTACAGCATTGATTGCCCACCATGGGCGTTGAAGAGCCCACCTCGGGCGTTCGTTGAAGATTAAGTCCCATGCAGTGGCCAATGCCCGACTCGCGCACAACAAGTGCACGACCCGCGCACTTCGAGCGGAAGCAGGAGCTTGGCAGCGTCGAGTGCCCGACTCGCGCACAACAAGTGCATGACCCGTGCACTTCGAGTGGAGATTGGTATTGGCAGCAGCGAAGGCCCGAGTCGCACACAATAGCCGCCCGACTCGCGCACTTCGACGCGGTTACATTTCTTCGGTAGTTTTCAGCTTTTCCGTAGGTTTTATGAATTAGAGAAAAACATTGTTTTGGGAGATTATGTAACCGTAGACCTAATTAGAGAGAAGAGAGAGGAAGAACCCTAATCCCTCTTTTTCCCTTTTTGAGTGTCGAATTATTAGTTTGAAGATTTCTTGGATGGATGCTATGTCGATCGTAGCCTAAATCTAGTCTTGAGAACGGTTAATCAAGCTTCGGTCTATTATTGTGAGGTTTCTCTTTGTTGACTTTATCTTAATTATAATTCTGATTCCTTGTTCTTGATCTATGATTATTGTATGTATTGCTAGGAGTACTACTAGTTTATACGTCCGATTTATCTTTTGTTAGGATTTAGAATTGATGCCAAATCATCTGTTCTTATTTCATGAGTAGCAATCTAGGGTTGATTAATGAATCTGATTATTCTTGATTAATCACTAGGGAAATCACAATTTCTAATTTGAATATGTTGTCCTAGCAATTTGTTAATTGGCTCATTGTTTCCTTGCTCGTTGACGTTTGATTTATTTGAATTTAATCTCTGATTAGATCAGATTAATCTTTAGTTCAAGTTTTATGATCATCTGATTGTGATTGTTTAACCGTACTTTTGAGTGAAAGGAATTTGATTTCCAGCTTTGAGTAATTAAGAGTAAAGTTACACATTTGAGAAACCAATGATCAATAGTATGAATCGAAGTGGCCATTAATCGAACTCAAGATTCTTCTCTTATTGATTACATTACTTCTTTATTGTTCTTTAGTTCTTCGTATTTAGTTATTCAATTTTTTAATCACAAAACCCCCATTTGTTATATTATAAACACGAGTTAGTTCCCAAGTCTCTGTGGATACGACCCTACTTGCCACTTACATTCATTTGTATTGGAAATAAGGAAAATAAACTTTTATCTTTGGTAGCGCGTACGACCGCGTCCCACCAATATCGTTTTTGGAGAACTAGATATCACTCCAATAAATGGAAACTTACTTTCAGTTTTAACTCAACCTTTTTCAAAGGACGAGATCAAAGATGCTATGTTCTCTATTAGCAATTGTAAGTCCCCAGGTATGGATGGTATGGAAACTTACTTTCAGTTTTAACTCAACCTTTTTCTAAGGGCTTTTGGTTTCCCAATTTCATGGATAGACCTTATCTTTCAATGCATCTCCACGGTGTCTTACACCCTTTTGGTTAACGGTCGTCTTTCTGACACTATTAAGCCTACTTGTGGGCTCCGTCAGGGGGACCCTTTTTCCCCTTATCTCTTTCTTTTTTGTATGGAAATGTTCTCTCGAATGTTACAATTAGGTCAAGATTTAGGTAGTTTTAAAGGTATTAGTATTAGTCGTCTCTCTCCGAAAATTTCACATCTTTTTTTTTTTGCGGATGATGCCCTTCTATTGTTTAGAGCAACCACAGATTAATGCCTTGCGTTGAATTATATTCTTAAAAGATTTTGCTTCATCTCAGGAGAATAATTAAATGTCCAAAAAAAAGTTGTTAAATTTAGTCCAAATACTTCCCCTCAAAATCAAGTGAACTTCAAAAACTTATTGGGTTTCACTCAGGTGCAAAACCTAAGGCTTCATTTAAGAGTGCCGATTGATATTATTGAAAGGAAAACTGGACATTTTAATTTCCTCATTGATAAAGTGACTAAGAAAGTGCATTCATGGAACACTCTTCCCCTTTCTTTAATCACTAAAAGCATCATTATAAACTCCATTTTAGTTGCTTTCTCTTCACATATCATGTCTTCTCTTCTGGTTCCAACAAGTATTACGTCAAAGATAGATGCGATTTTGCACTCTTTCCAATGGCCTCGAAAAGGCTCAAAAGGTATTACATGGATAAAAGGAAGTGTTGTTGATCTCCCAAAAGGTATAGGTGGTTTGGGCATTCGTTCGATTAAACTCCTTAACTCTTGCCTTTTAATGAAACAAGTGTGGCGCATCTATCAAAATCCAAATTCCTTGTTAGCTCGAAATTTTAACTCATAAGCAAGTTCTATCTTCCATATTGGTAATCCAAGTCCGGTGCATCCTAATTGGCCGTGGGGCATGAAGGGGCTTTGGAAGGCTTATATTAATCTCTTTCAACGCTGCGCGTGGAAAACTAGCAGTGGTCGTAGAATTCAAGCATTCTCAAAAAAATGGGTTAATGGTAGGATTCCCGAAGTAAATTTAAGTATTACTCTTCGACCAGCTAAAGCTCTTCATGTTAGTGACATGATTTGCACTACTACCCATAGTTGGAAACAACACATGGTTCGTAAGTTTTTCACTTTCTCTGATGCTCAAGAAATTCTTTCAACTGAACTTCCAACTACAGATGATACCATGCATTTTTTATATTGGTCTCATCATCCTTCGGGCCGTTTTACAATGAAAAGTGCCTACGCTCTTGTTGCCAAGGAAGCCTTCTCTTCTTCAACCTCTTATGCTATGAATAGGAGGATTTTTAAGATGATATGGCATCTTTCTTTTTCCTCCTAATTGGAAAGCTTTCCTTTGGAAGTTATTATGGAATCGCCTCCCAACAAGGGAAAATCTTGTTAAACGTGGTCTAATTTTGGAAGATTCCTGCTATAACTGCCACCTTCAAATAGAGGATCAAAATCACATCTTTTGGGATTGTGTGCAAGCACAAAACTTATGGAGTCAGAACCAGATTCTGCTTCCTTCGAACCAATATGATGATCTTTCTCAAACAGAATGGATTATTACCCATATCCTGCTCTTTCGTAGCGGGCCCACGTCTTATGACTCTTATGGTGTCCTTATGGACGCTATGGATTCATAGAAATGAAAACATTTTTCGGCCATCTCAGAATGCTTTCTCACAGTCCATCAACGATACCATTTGTTTAGAAGTTTTCTCCTAATGTGGTCTACACAACAACGTCTGATGGGTCACTCCTTTCTTCATCCCCCAAAAAATGACGATAGCCCATCTGGATTTTGTGCGATCAATCTTGGCACTGTTAGAATGGGATCTCCCTCCCACATAATTCTTGTTGATGGTGCTTGGAACGCTCATACCTACAGCATGGGTATGGGTTGGTATATTCATCAACCGCCCTCAGCTGCTAGTCCTAACAATATACTTCAAGGAGGTGGTGACTATGGTTTGGCAACCTCCTCGCTACATGCGGAGATTCAAGCCTGTGTTTGTGCTATTCATTGGGCATGTAGCCAGCATCTAACATAAATCACTGTGTTTATGGATTCCATTAATCTCGTCCATATCCTACAAGAAAAAATCCAACTTCCAATTTAACTAGTATGGTCCATACAAGCTCTGAGAGATGCTGCTCAACGACTATCCTGGTGCTCAATCAACAAAGTGCCCTGCAACGTTGTCAAGGTTGTGGATACCATTGCAAAGTGCTCACTTGCTACCATGACTTCCTTTTCTACTAATATGTTTTAATTTTCTGTCTTTCAGCCGATGTAACAAAAAAAAAACATTGCTATCTATTTTTATCCTACGGAAATACCATTGCCAACTTCTACCCATATTCTTCCACTTGACACCCCACTTATTCCTCCATTATCATTCTACTATATAATAATATCATATGACGATTATTTATGACCCATGATACACCTCCCATGTAAAAGTGCTACAAATATGTAACCTTTTGCCAAGCTTTCATATATATTAATCCACGCATACATTCCACCATAATTCTACCAACTATTGTTTATTCCATGCAAACCATCCCAAATGACATACTTTTCTCCTTTTATTATTGACCTTACCAAACATCCCCTGCCTATAAAAGTTACGCCTTATACTACTCATGAAGGTGTATGTTCAACCACCTTCTCCCGCTCTCCGATTGTTATTAATCTATTATAAATCTATGGTTCTCCTATATGGTAAGATTTATACTTATCTATATTATGCTTTATCTTATTAATTATAAAATATACAATGTACTTGTAATCACTGGATGTTGCCTATATTATAGTGGATTAGTGGACTCATAGCCACCCGCTGTTTTTACCGCTTTTGAATGGGTTTTCTGCGTCACCTCTTTTCAGTCTCCTCTCCTTTTATTTCCGTCCCTTTATTTTTCTTGTCTTAGTCTAGTTATTAATGTCCCAACCAAAGATTATCTCTTAGGTGATTTTTGGCATAAATAATTTGGCGCCCACCGTGGGGCCGATTGCTAGATTTTCCTTTTAAACACATATCTACAAAAATCATTCCAGAAAACAAATTCGGTCAATGATCATATATCTTCATCTAGAAAGTCAATGTCGGAGTAGTAACTTTTCACCTCCTTGTCGCCATGACAATATGCCTCACGTTAGATTATGTCTTAACGTCAAAGCACTGATTGACGTCGAAAAGCTCAGCGATATCCAAGCCCATAGCAGAATCAGATAATGAAGACTGGAATCAGGAAGCGTATCGCCGTCAAAGTAAGAGCTGTCGTTATGAAGCGCATCAATGTCATAGTAAGAGCCGGTATTAGGAAGTGTATCAACCGCAAACTAAGAGCTGGCATCATAAGCAAGTCGACATTAGAATAAGGACATACATCATAGATCTTGCAAACGTCAAAATGCGAGTTGATCTCAGAGATCAATCCAACGTAAGAGCATGTGCTGTCGAGTGTAAATTTCCCGTACTTTTGAGTATTTATTTAAGTAATTAAATATTTATTTTCTAAAATAAAGCAAAGGGTATTTTAGTAATTTCACTGGTTTTAAAATATTTTGGCGGGAATATGGCGCCAAACTTGGATTTTTTGTCAAACTTTTTAAATTAAAATTTTAGAAATTTTTTATTGAGTTATTTTTATAAACTTTAAATATTTAAATATTTAGTATTGATGGAGATTTGCAAAAAAAAGTGGGGTTTCGATGACCGGCCACCATCTTAAGGGTGGTGGTTTTGATTTTTCCAAGACTCGGTAATTAATGGGTAGGTTACGAATCCTAATTTAATCTCCTAATTTATGGTGAAGGTTACAAAGTATTTAATTTTGGAAATTAGGTACTCCCTATTCAACACCTATAAATTTCCCTAAACCTCAAGCTCTTTTTCCACACAAAAAACTTTGAAAGATCCAAGCTCTCTTACTTCAAGGTTCTTTCTTCTCTTCTTAATCTATTTTAGTCTTGTATTTCTTATTCAAGTTCCAAATTTTTTTGTTTAAGTAAAATATTTTCTTGTTTCTTACTCAAAAATATTATGCTCATGATAGGTTATGTAGGAATTCATGATGAAATTCATTTTCAAGTTTATGTGATAAGTTACTTATATTATTGGTTGGTTAGAAGAACGCTCAAGCATAAGACTAAGTGAACATACTAGTATACTCTTTGTGCAAGATCAAGGTACGTTATGTAGCTAGATCTTTCGAAATGTGGTTTATGTGTTAAAGTAGTTTATTGATTACAACATTTTATTCTTCACTTTGTGAAATACAAAGAAGGAATGATTTTATCAATCATTTTATATGAATGTTTTGTGATCATTTTTGGAAATTTAGATAATTATTACATGGTGTGGTTTGAATGAACTTTGAATGTTCAAAAAATTGTTGATGAGAAAAGTTGATTTATTCATGACTTACAAGTCATATCATTATTATTTACCTTTGATTAACGTCAAAAAGGGTTTATGCTTCAAAGTCCACTTGTTGGCAATTATTGTTGCCCCTTGATATAAATCCGTGATGGGATGACTAGCTTGGGCGGGGTGTGCACACTTAGGTAAAGGAAGGACAGATAAGAAGAGGAATTGTTTTCAAGTTTTTTTTAATCCAAGTTATTTGGAAAGAGTTTGTTCATAAAAGTTATCATTGAATTATTACTAATGGAGTTTTCAGAATGTAAAATTGTTACGAACTAGCAAATGTGTTACTTATCTAGCACATTTCATACTTAGTTTTATACTTATGCTTATTTCCTTTTTCCGATTTGGCTTTGCCCTGTTTACCTTTTGGTAAGAATTTTTACAGGTGAACTTTGGATGTGCAGGAGACCATAATAGGGAGGGGATCTTCACCTAGTATATGATGTTTTAATTATTTGAAGTTTGAGACAATATTTATTTATAACAATAAAGAAGTATTATTATTTTGGTTAAAGTCTTCCGGTGCAAATTTTTGGTTAGTTAGTAGTTAGTTGCCGAAAGCGTGATAGTCACGTGGCAGGAATACTCCTAAATTACTCAAATATTATTATTTATTATTCATTTTTGAAGTGAGTAATTTGAGGGTGTTACAAAGTGGTATCAGTTTTTCATGATTGGAAAATATAAAAGTTGAACATTAAAATTGATGGGTAGACATAAGATGGGCATATAGAGTTTCGTAATTGCATTATAAATTGTTGTAGTCAAGTTTGTTGCTTTCTTTCGTTATTATTTGGAAAGCTGAAGGGTGTAGATGTGTTAGGGTGACAAGCTCTGTCTAGGTTTAGGAAGGGTCTCCCAGACGCTGTGGGTAACTTCCTTACCTGGGAGCTATAATCACCTTGGCTATTCTACATCTTGAAATCATATACACTTTAAATTTTAAAATAAATATTTTAAGCCATGTTGGTGGATTTAGTACAAATCTGAGACCATACTTAGTTAACATATATTAGTATTACTCTTATGATGTTATTCTTGTAAAATCTCAATTCTTCTTGCATTTATATGATTGTTGTTGGAAGTAGAGAAAAAGGTTGATGTTATTCCCTATGTATGGGATAAGCAAGGAAGTCATATTGCATTGACTAGCAAATAGTAGTATTATGTGTATTGTGTTTTTTTATGAGTAATTTTGTTACAGATGATAAACCACATGAGGTACATGTATTACTCTGAAGAACTTCTTTTGGAAGGAAAAACAATTTCTGAATCTATAGATGATGTTGTTGATGCCAGTGATATTAATGCTTATAAGTTGGAGCCATGGGTCAGTGATGAACCCTACCGAGTTCTGTTAGCCTTAATTCACCTTCCTCAAACACACCGGAATACCAAACCCTGTATGATAAGTACGCTAATGTAGTCATACCAAATGGGGAGTGGAACAGGGATAATCATGAGTTCTAGGGAGTATGGTTAGCCACTATTCATTATTTTGGTACTAAACTAATCTATATAGAGATAAATGGGGCCCAAAGGGGTGGGGATGCCATTGAGATTGACCTACCTAGCAGAGTATCCACAATTTCTTCTGTTGATAATATGGGATATGAAGCTTCATCTAGGTCTGATAGCCTAGAATATACTCCTCGAGAATACCAATTCTAATATATGGCCATTGACGAGCTGGATAATGTTATTGAGGCGGGCTACCTAGAGTTTGAAGTGTCCAGTAACCATATACATATATAGTTTTGTTTTGGCCATGAAACGACCTAATAGTATTAAGGATATTTTAAGTTAAATGTTCTAATAGTTGCTAGGTATAAGTCCCAATATATGGCTATGATATATGAAATATGTGGTTGTTATGTTTTGAATTAGTTATACTTGCATGTGTATTCAATTGTTTGTTAGTTACACAACTATTCTATGAAACTTAGTTGAGATTTATCCTCAAACACTCTTATTTCTAGCAGAATGATTGAAAGAAGGAAAAGGAGTATAAGTTCTACGGTTAAAAGGCTAGCAAAGATAACTGAAAACATCTCTCAGGTGATGGATAATCAAGAAATCAAGCATAGTGAAACCGATAGCTCTGGTGAGGTCTTTAAGAGCGTAACAGCAGTCTAACCTTCGACTTACAATGGGAAAGAGCCATCTAGCTTAGAAAACTGGATCCGAGAGTTTGATAAGCCTATTTGTTCATGAGATTATTAAACATCAAGTAGTAAAATTTTAGGAATAGTTATACACTTGGGGTGGTCTTTTAATTTATATGAATTTCTTGTTCGTAATGGGTTTATATTAATTGTTATAACCATGGAAGTAGGCCTAAGATTAGTATTAATACAAGTTTTCTACCGTGGAAGAGGAGATAATATATCATAAGAAATTCGATCATTGCGATGCAATAGCTTTTAATCTGACAACTAGTTTAATTTCATTGTAGAAGGTAATTGGAGAAATCAAAGTCCTGGACTCTCAGATATTTGGTTTATACCTATTGTCAGACGTTTTTAGTGTTTGAATTAGTATAATTCTTATTTTAGTAGTCTAGTTATCACCACCATTCACTATTTTCGGATTGTCTAAATAATATTAGTATCTCTTGATTTGGTAGTTTAGCATACCTCCTTGTGGGAAACGACACCTTGCTCAATCTATATTTACACTAATTGACCCGTATACTTGCGGTATTTTAAGGTACTTTTATGACCGACCATGTTTTTGGCGCTGTTGCCATAGAAGCAATAATTCACTATCATACTAGAGGGATTTTAATATTAGTTTAGACTTTTGTTTTGTTAGCACTTGTTTTTTAAATGTAATCTTGTTTTTCCCTCACATAACCATTGTATTAGTGATATCTTCGTGTTCTTGAATTATTAGTATTAGAATTATTAATAATTAGTTTCTCTTGTTAATCACTAGTAGTTGTTTTTCTTAGTTATTTAACTTAGAAGTTGCTGCACATTGTTAGTTTTGTCGCGTGGCATAACCTTTAGATTTATATATTGTAGTTTCACTTTTAGTGATTTTCTTCACTGTGCAAAATTATTAGTTTCAAACTTTATGATATTTATTAGTGTATGCCACGTACTAACCGTACTTTGATTTCTTTTGATCCAGAGATCGAGAGGACTGCTCGTGACTAAGGAAACAGAAGAGGTTGGAGCAAATACGGAAGCTACAAGATTTTGATTTGGAGCATCTCTTTTCTGATGAACTTGACAATAAACCAGTAGAGATGGGAGATGACACAATGAAAAGCCTTTACGTTACTATGCAATGCTGAATGCTAGTGGAGTCCCTTCAAGTATTGTAAGATCAATTGTTGATGCAAATAACTTTGGAATTAGTCCTGCCTTAATTTGTATAATTCAACAAGATCAATTTAGTGGACTAGATAATGAAGATCCTAATGACCATATAGCTAATTTTCTAGAAAAATGTGATACTCTTAAGCTAAATGGAGTAATTAATGATGTCATTATATTAGGACTTTTCCCCTTCTCGCTAAAAGATAAAGCAAAAATATGGTTAAAATCTAATCCTGCTAATTCTTTCACTACTTGGGAAGATTTATCTGGAGCTTTTCTTAGAAGTACTTTTCCCCTGGTAAAACTACTAAACTAAGAAATGATATAACGAACTATTGCTCAACAGAAAATAAGAGCTTTGGTTTCAGCTCATCGGAATAGAGATTCCAATTTCTCTTTTTCTTTCTTGATTCTAGTTTCATATAGAATGATGGGAAGTCTTTATATGAGGCTTGGGAAAGGTTTAAACATTTACAACGTCAATGTCCTCATCATGGTGTCCTAGATTGGTTGCTTGTGCAAACTTTTTATAATGGTCTGAATGAATCTGTTAGAATAACTATAGATGCTGCAGGAGGTGTTATAATTGGTAAAACTACTGAGGTGGCTAATAGATTATAACTGGTCTAATGATAGCAATAAACCAAAGAAAGCTGGTGGTAAATATGAAGTAGAAGGAATAAACATGTTAAATGCAAAAGTGGACAACTTTGTAAATTTGTTTACTAAAATGAATTATGTCAATTATGTGTCTTCTTCTACTATGACATGTAATATATGTGGGGGTGGTCATTTACCTACATAAGGTGCTAATATGGAACAAGCTCAATATGTTTTTAATTTTAATAGGCCACCACAAAATGATCCTTACTCTAACATAACCCAGGTTGGAGAAATCACCCTAATTTCTCTTGCAGAGACCAAAGGCACCAAAATGCCAACTTTAAACCATTAAACCCACCTGGCTCCCCACAAAGACAACCTCAACAAGAAAGTAAACAATCATGGGAGTTGGCTATTGAAAAACTTGCTAAGGTCACTTCTCAAAGGATAGAAAAATTGGAACTGAAGTTGATCAGATAACTATTTCCAATAGAAATTTGGAAATGCAACTTGGACAATTAGCTAATGCAATTAACTCCAAAAACGAGGGAGCCTTACCTTGTAAAACATAAGTTAATCCTAAGGAGCAAATCAAAGCTATAACTTTAAGGAGTGGTACAAAGTTATTTAAAGTAAATGATCTGTCTAAGGAGAATATGGAGTTAAAAGAAAATGAGCAAAATAGTGAAGAATTAGTTGGAAAAGAACGAGAATCACCATCTCTTTCTCCTGTTAAACCTTATATACCTCTTATTCCTTTTCCTCAAAGACTTGAAAATAATAAGTTGGATAATCAATTTGAGAAATTTCTGAAAATGTTTAAAGAGTTACAGATTAATATTCCTTTTGCTGATGCTTTAATGCAAACTCCTTCTTATTCTAAATTCCTTACGGAAATCATGTCTAAGAAAAAAAACTTGAATATTACAAAATAATCAACTTAAGTGAGGAATGTAGTGATGTTATTCAGAATAATTAATTATCAACAAGGAAGTAGGTTTTGGGCAACAAAAATATTCGTCGCCCAATGGGACAATTTCGTTGGACAAAGGTTTGGGCAACGAAATTTTTACGCGCCAACTTCGTCGTCTAAGGTTCGACGCTCTTTACATTTGGGGCGTCGAATACCATGGTCGTCGCACAAACAGTAGCTTGGGCGTCGAAATGCTTTCGTTGCTCATAATGCTATTTTGTGCTACGAGTTTTGCATATCGTTGCCTATATTTGACACAGTTTTGGCAACGACAACTTAACTTTCGTTGCCCATATTACTGGACTTTGTGCAACAATCACTATTTGTCGTCGCCCATTGTGTGTTGTAACCTTACCAGAATGCTATCTTGGGCAACAACAGTTTCGTTGCCCAAAGTACTTTGGGCTACGAATTGCTTTACATAATTTTTGAAATCTCATGCTAAATTCAAATAACAATATGCAATACCTAATTAGTTGCCCAAATATTCATATATAAATAATAAACTTGTTAAAAACAAAAGTATGATATAATAAAAGAAGTATTCATGGAATAGCAAATTGTAGACAACCCGTGGACTACAAAATAATCTTCAAATTCAACATTCGACGTAACTTGAATATCTTACAAAATTCAAAGTAAAATTTTAAATACTAATTAGCACTACCCATAATCTACGAAGAAATTCACATACTCCAAGCTTTGTCATACTTCATATAGCTTTCCTCTGCTAATTTAGTCACGACCCATTGTTCCTGATAAAAGCGAAAACGTTAAAATTAGGTACCCATGTGATAAAAAAAATTGGGGGGGGGGGACTAATGATCTTTTTACTCTTCCGCCCAAAAAAAGCAATATGTACAGTTGCACCAATATAACTACAAGTATTAATTATGGTATGCAACCAATGAAGCAAACTCCTTGAGCATCAAAAAGCACCATACAATCTCTTACCTGCGAGAAAGATCGGCATCAGTAGTTGCCTCTCCTAAGGCACACAGGCTTTCTGTAAGTCTAAGTTGAAGTTGTCGAGAATTGCATACATTGGTGAGGAATCAATGGCTCCATCTCCACCCATAACACATTGCAGAATATGCCACTGCAGATAAGTGTTCATCCAATTAGAGCACCGACAATGCAGTCAATTCATCTACATTGATAACTTGTCACGTGCTTACGAAAAAATAGTGGTAACACGTGTAATTAGCAATCTAAATCCTTAAAGCATTCATAAATATTGGAGTAATTAGCAAGGAATGGTTACCTGTCGATAATGAAAGAGTTATTATCATAAACATTCAACCAACCCAGCATTTGTTAGTGTTCAGTTCGCGTAGCACCTGCAACATTGCAGGATCAAAGAAACACAAGTAGACAAAAACAGAGGTAGAACAATTTAGTGGTGATAGAATGAAGAAACAATAGCCAAATTGGAATTTGTGATTAAACGTCCATACATGCACCCGAAAAAAAATGAAAAAAGAAACCCTTGAAACAAGAACTTTAATTCACCAACCAATTAAACATTGAAACTAACATTGAATCGAGAATTTTCAAGCATCACATTAGCTGAAAGAAAAATTAACCGAGCAATTAAGCATTGAAACTCCAAAATCCAAATGGGTTACTTAAAATCAAGAAATTAATGGCAGCACTCTCATTTGGCATCATCCCCCCTTCACACCCCCAACCTTTTCCTTCCCAGCCCCCTACACAGCCCCTCCGCACACAAACACGCCCCTACACAGCCCCCTCCAAATTAAACAAGCACACAAACACCCCCTGCACACATGCACACAAACACCCCACTGCACAGCCCCCCTGCACACAGCCCCAATAGTCCCATCCTATCAAACTCTACCTAAATCGAACTCAAAAATCAAACAGGGGAGCAATATAAGATCAAACAGGGAGCAATGTAAGATCAAACAGGAGAGCAATATAACATTTGTCATGTTCTAATTTGTTCCTACCAAGTATACTTTAATTAAGAGCTATAATAGTAACCAACAAAATAAGCACACTAAACTCGTTCTTTATAAATCTAGGTAGAATCGTACAAGTCACCAAGTTCTACTTTTACACTAAGGGAGTAAGAAAAATATTACTAAATATTATAGATAGGAACTAGTACATTTATTTACTGCACCAACAATCGTACAAGAGCATGTTTCTTAGGTGCAAATAGTTTTTGTACAACATTGAAAGAGAGAAACTGGAAATAAAGCTATTATTGATATAAGGGAATGAGAAACTTCAGCAAAAGAGTTGTATTTAGCTTGAATCGACTAGAAAATAAGTGAAATGAACTTGTACACCAATTTGTTAATAATTTCATGCTTCCCAAAGGTGAACACTACTGTACATATTTAGACAATTTGATACTGACTCTAGAATCAGCAACGAAAACTTTGAGAAGATAAGAAAACTCAAACATGTCAAATTCATCACGGGAAAGATTAACTCCTCAGTCCACACTTCATAATCTGTGACCCGTGGGAGTTAATATAAGACACATTACGAATTTAATGGTAAAATGTGGTTCCATAATGTTAGTGTTTACCCAGGTTTATCAATTTACCAGCCATTTCAAAGATGAAAAATTAGTAATAAAACTAAAGTAAATCAAAGTAAAACCAATGGATAGCTTCTTTTCTATCAAGCAAGAATCAGCACAGGCTATGATTGAGCAGCTGGAAAATTTTAGTTTCTAGATAATGATACAAGGAGAGCAGCTCCTAGTATCAACTTGGTAAAATTCAGGAACCCTCTGGGGATAAAAATTCAAACCTCACTGGAACGTTTACCAACACCTTGACAAATTTTTGCTTAATGTACATGATTTAATCAGATAAAAGTTAAGGCCATTGAGCTTATAAGAACATATAAACTGAACAACATAAATAATTCATGAACACTCCTTAATTAATGTAGCAATTTATTGACAAATTACAGCAGAAAAATCATCAACTAAAGCAGAAAAATTTCAGGCCCTAAAGCAATCAGAATAAAAATGCAACAATTTGGTAATAGTCAACTTCAACTTCAAGTTTTCTGCTTTATTATGTTCTTAAATAGTTAACTAAAACTTCTTTTTGCCACCATAACAGTAGTAAGTGATTAAGCAAGCAGCAAGGCAAATAGAGTGAGCACAGCGAGATAAATTTATATGATGTTCGTGACAGCATATTGAGTTGAAAGCTTTTAATCTATACTTCAGGATCTGAAAACATCAAACAGACGGAGAAAAATACTTCAAGATAAGGGAACAACATTAATCAGAAGCCATACAAACCCCTTCGACTCTATAATTTCTTTAACACTACCCGTAAGTTAACAGTTATCAAAGTGCTGTAAAACTGTGTTTGTCCAGTCTATGACTTCAATAGTCAGATCAACTCAAAATATTAGCATATAAGCCAGACATAACTTATTTTATGTAAAATTTCGATGCACTCAATTTTCAGCAGTTGGACTCTCCTAAAAGCTCAAGAGCAAAGAGAAATTTACCCAGAAAAGATGAGACTCATATCATCTTTTCACATTTAGATTCAACGCCAAATATCTTTCCTTCCCCAATGGAATTTATGTTATGAATCACATTGAAAGATATCAAAAGGTATCAGCAACACAATAATGAAACTCCTACAATGCTGTAATGTTGGTTAGAACAGATGGTGCAACAGCCCAAGCTCCCAGATCAATGTTCTCCCTACTGTTAACTATTTAAGCACATAATATCCTGTGTCCTGCTGTCCTGCTGTTGCTTATTATATATATAAAAAAAAGATCCAATAAAACATTGAGTGCGATGGGACGAGTAGAGGGTTGAATCAATGCTCTTATCCAACAATAGATAACATGGAAAAGGACATTAACTTGTTGTTTATAAAATGTGTAATCCTAAATTATGGATGTAATCAATGAAGCAAATTTAAGGAGTAAACGAATAACATGAAAAAGGAGTTTGATTGGAGACAATCACTTCAATAAAGAAAAATTATTCAGGGGAAATAGTAACCCATAAATTAATCAAATATAGGTAAAAAATTGAGTTTGATTCGTGAGTTAGGGCAAATAATAAAAATTACCAACCTTGCCGTCGAACTCGCCGCTGACCTCCAGCCGCCACCCACCTCACCACCTGCCATAATTAAAAAAAAGTTAGGGCAGAGCAGAAACTCATTACTCATCAATCGAATTCTCCATAAATCGAATTTTCCATCATAACAACAGAAACGTCACCTGAGAAACGTTAGGATGTCGCCGGAAGCAAAACAAGTCACCGGAAAAAAGAGAAAGATGAAGGCGGACCGAGAAGGGTGTGAGTTGAGGAGGAGATGAACAGTTAGTCTTGAAGAAGTGAAATACGAAGTACGTGATTTCGTGGGAAAATATTAGAGCGGTTCCTTTTCCGCTATTTTTTTTTGGGTTTGTACAACGAAACATAATTTGAATTGGCCCATTTACTAAACAAGGGCAATGAAATATATAGTTTCGTTGCCTAATTAAGGTAATGGGTGACCCAAAACTTATCTCGTCGCCCAAATATGAATTTGGGCAACAACAACGAATTTAGTCGCCCGTAATTTACACTATGGGCTACAAATTCAGCTCGTCGCCCTTGTTTTCAACTACGGGCCACAACATTTCGTTTTGTCGCCCTTAAGTTTCAATTTCGTCGCCCAAAACCTATTTTCTTGTAGTATAAGCTTCCGCCTAAATTAAAAGATCCAGGAAGTTTTTCTATTCCTTGTACTATTGGTGATACTAATTTTTCTAAGGCTCTTCGTGATCTAGGTGCGAGTGTGTCACTTATGCAGTTGTCTATATGCAAGAAGCTATGACTAACAGATTTAAAACACACTACTGTTTCGTTACAACTCACTGACATATCTATTAAATATCCTCTACGAGTAGTAGAAAATGTATTAATGAAGGTGGATAAATTTATTATTCTTTATATGGATGAGGATGTTGATGTACCTTTAATTATAGGTAGACCGTTTTTAGCTATTGTTGGTGCTATAATTGATGTTAAAAACGGTAAGTTAATTTTAAAAATTGGTGAAGAAGAGGTGTAGTTCAATTTATTCCAATCCTCCCAATATCCCTCTTTTACTGATCATATATTTCAAGTTTATTTGCATGATGAATTAGATCCAGAAAAGTGTAACAAGGTTACTTTTAACGATACTCTTGAGACATGTTTAGTAGGTGAACATTCTGGAAATGATGCAGAGGTAAGTGAGATGGCTCTTGCATTAGAGGCATGTCCTTCGTGGAAGATAAAAGGTAATTATTTTGAGGACCTCGATAAAGGTAATGTTCTTCCCCCTCCTTTTTTAGTGCAAGCTCCTGTTCTTGAACTAAAGCCTCTGCCTGCACATCTAAAATATGTATATTTAGGTGATAATAATACACTGCATGTCATTGTGAATGCTTCATTAACTGACGAACAATTGAATAAGCTATCGCGTGTTTTAAGAGAAAGAAAAAGAGCAATAGGCTGGAGTATTTCAGATTTAGAGGGAAGCCCTTTTGTTTGCATACATAAAATATTAATGGTAGAGGATTTTAAACCTAATGTCCAAAATCAGAGACGCCTAAATCCTAATATGCAAGAAGGTGTTAAGAAAGAAATTAGGAAATGGTTGATGCTGGAATTGCTTATCCTATATTTGACAGTTCATGGATTAGTCCAGTTCAAGTTGCACCTAAAAAAGGTGGAATCACTGCAGTGCCTAATGATATTAATGAACTAATTCCCACTAGAACAGTCACTGGTTGGAGAGTTTGTATTGACTACAGAAAACTTAATAGTGCCACTCGTAAAGATCATTTCCTCTACCCTTCTTAGATCTAATGTGAGAAGGAGTTACCGGATTTGAATATTATTGTTTCCTTGATGGTTACTCTGGGTTTAACCAAATTCCGATTGCTCCTAAAGATTAGTAGATAACCACATTTATTTTCCCTTCTGGTACTTATGCGTTTTGTAAAATGCCTTTTGGATTATGTAATGCACCTACTGCCTTGCAATGTTATATGATGTCTATATTTTCTGATTATATTGAAAAAATCATGGAAGTTCTTATTGGATCTTCTTTTGATAATTACCTAGCTAATCTGTCTCTTGTCTTGCAATGTTGTGAAGAAACTAATTTGGTTTTAAATCGGGAAAAGTGTCATTTTATGGTACAAGAAGGGATTGTACTCGGGCATAAAATATCTAAGAGTGGTATGGAGGGGGACCGTGCAAAAATAGAAGTAATTGAAAAACTTCCTCCACCTCTAATTGAAAAACTTCCTTAAAAAAAATGACCATCGCTGGAGATCTAACCGTTGGCTAGTCCTCACATTTGGACAGCATTTTGGGGACATCTGGACCTTCACTTTGACTGGAATGTTTTAATATGGGCTTTGGATCATCGGGAATCTTGATCGGAATAGAGAACTATCAGAATGGAATTTTACAATGTTTAAGAAGAAGAATGCAAGCAATTGGAGGTCTTCAAAGGTAACTAACAGCGACCCTTGATCGATTAGTATTAGTATAGGAATTATATTAGTTTTAGTAGTTGGGTTATTGGGTTTTACTATCATGATAGTTTGGGTAATAATTAGCTTATCATGATTGGGATTAAGTGTTTTGTCTATGTTGTAATATGTTGAATATATTTTTTGTTGATTTTTAGTATCATGTTTAATATGAGAAATCATGTTAGTATTATTTCTTTATATGAGCATGAAGTTATAGTTTATAAGACATGTATAATTGTTGTTTGGGGTTTGATGTTGTGCGCCACTATTGTTGTTGTAGTTGTATGCTTTGATTGTAGTTGGTGGTGGTGGCTTGGTATTGCTTCTTCCATGCGTCACTACAACGCTGCTACCTTGTTGCTTGCTACATCGTCACCATTACGTATTTGTTACATTGTCTTTTATCTATTTATCATGCTACCGTACCTACTGATATGCATATGATAGAAATGCTATAAAAGCTGCTGTTTTGCTCCCATGGCTACTTTTTTGCATTGGCTGTGATAGTATATATTGTAGCGTTCTTAACTTAACAGCCCTTTTGGTTAGTGGTAATAAATAGTGGTAGTTGTAATGAAATTTAGTGTAAATTGGTAAAGAAGTTCTCTTGTCAATGACCATAGGAATGAAACTTTATCACAAAACATGGGTTCCCCTTTATAAATTACCATTACCAACAAATACCACCTTCCCAAGTGGTAATGGATAGTAATGAGATTTTAGGAAGAAAATGGATATCTTGGGATAAAGTAGCATTATCATAGGTAATGACATTGGAGTTTTAGTACAAATTTACACTATAATGCATTACCATTCCCACCATTTATGGCCTCTTACCAAACGGGCCGTAATTGTGATCATGTGGTACTGATGGTGAGGAGTTTGTGAAGTGTGGTTATGAGTTTAAGTGTTTTGTGATGTTAATGATGCTGACTATCTGGTGCTACTATTGTTAAATGCTTTCTTTTGTTTTACTAAGTATAATTGAATCATGATATGGGTGATTATGCAAGGTGAGCATGGATTGAGGTGGCTTGATTTTTGTTTTGAATTTATACATTTCATTATATTGGCGTTGTTGGTCTATGTTAGAATGTAAGTTGTCGGTTGTGGTGATTAAGTTATAAGCATACTATCTTAATTCTTAAATAAGGTTATTGTCTTATTACAAGTTGATGATTTTTATTTTATTTTAACATGATTACTTCTATTATTTTATAGTTTCAAGATGAGTTCAAGTATATTTTTTTGAAGATGATATTGTTAATATTATGATTATTGTTTTTGAGAACTATGAAGTTTTGGAATTTATGGGTTGAGTTCCTAAAATTCTTGCAGTTTGGAATTGATGGGTTAAGGTAATAGATTCTTGCAGTTTCATGTAAGACCTAGAATGGCATTCTGCAGACGATGAAAATATATTATTTATTATTATTTTTTGTTTAAGGATGATGACTAGTGAGGCGGCACGGTCGTCTAGGAATGAACATTCACTGTGTATTGAGCAGGAGTATATATAGTTCATACTTAGTACTGAGCAGGGTATATAGGTTCATCTTGGTTATTAGTTTCGTCTGAGAGGTCGAGAAATACTGAGCAGGCCTAGGGTACTATCTCGTATTAGGGTGTGGCCATACTAGACGTAGGCGAGGAGAGTCCTAATACTATAACCAAATAGGAACAGTGGGTTGCGATCCACTTACGTTAAGTTCCTCCTCAAACACGTTAAGTATATATTTTGGAAACGAAATCATAATCATTTATATTGTTCATATTATTATTTTATTTAGAATTGAAGGTTTATTTAGTAGATTCTTGATTTCATACGTATATTTATTTATTTATCTTTATATTGTGTTATTTTTACCCTATTTGGTATTTAGCATGTTGTGCTGTCTTTGATGTGGGTAACTACCTTACATGGGAGCTATAATCACCTTGGCTATTCTACATCTTGAAATCATATACACTTTTAAGTTTTAAAATAAATATTTTAAGCCATAGTGGTGCATTTAGTACAAATCTTAGACCATACTTAGTTAACATGTATTAGTATTAATCTTATGATGTTATTCTTGTAAAATCTCAATTCTTCTTTCTTTTATATGATTGTTGTTGGTAGTAGAGAAAAAGGTTGATGTCATTCCCTATGTATGGATAAGCAAGAAAGTCATATTGCATTAACTAGCAAATAGTAGTATTATTTGTATTATATTTTTTTATGAGTAATTTTGTTACATATGATAAACCACATGAGGGACATGTATTACTCTGAAGAACTTCTTTTGGAAGGAAAAACAATTTCTGAATTCATAGATGATGTTGTTGAGGCCAGTGATAATAATGTCTTTAACTGGGAGCCTTGGGTCAGTGAAGAACCCTACTGAGTTCTGTTAGCCTCAATTCACCTTACTCTGGTAGCCAAATACCAAACCCTCAATTATAAGTATGCTAATGCAGTCTTACCAAATGGGGAGTGGAACAGTGATAACCATGAGTTCCAGGGAGTATGGTTAGCCACTATTCATCATTTTGGTACTGAACTAATGTATAAAGAGATAAATGGGGACCACAGGGGTGGGGATGCCATTGTGATTAACCTACCTAGCCGAGTATCCACAATTTCTTCAGTTGACAATAGGTGATATATGAAGCTTCATTTGAGCCTGATAGACCAGAATATACCCCTCGGGAATACCCAAGCCAATTTGATTATATGGCCATTGACAAGCTGGAGAATGTTATTGAGGGCGGGGTACATAGAGTTTGAAGTCTCCAGTAACCGTAGACATATAGTTTTGTTTTGGCCATGAAACGACCTAGTTTCCTTAATGATATTTTAACTTAAATGTTCTAGTAGTTGCTATGTATAAGGCCCAACATATGGCTATGATATATGAAATATGTGGTTGTTATGTTTTGATTTAGTTATACTTGCATGTGTATCGAATTGTTTGATAGTTACACAACTACTCTATGAATGTTAGTTGAGATTTGTTTTCACACACTCTTATTTCTAGTAGAATGGCAGAAAGAAGGAGAACGAGTATAAGTTCTATGGTTAAAAGGCTAGCAAAGATAATTGAAAATCTCACTCAGGTGATGGCTAATCAAGAAACCAAGCATAGTGAAATCGATTGCTTTAGTGAGGTCTTTAAGAGGGTAGCAACAGTCAAAACTCCGACTTACCATGGGAAAGAGGACCCAGCTAGCTTAGAAAAATGGATCCGAGAGATTGATAATCTTTTTGATGCCATAGTATGCCCTGACAACCTTAAAGTATGTAATGTTGTTTATTATTTGAGAGATGAGGCAGGCCTATGGTGGAAACAAAGGAAAGACGACTTTTAGAGGATTCGGACTTTGCGTGGAAGGAGTTTAAAGATGCCTTGAGGACTAAGTTTTGCCCTCTATACTTAAGGAAGCAAAAGGCTATGGAGTTCACCAATCTGAGGATGGGGACTATGTCTGTTAATGAATATTATAGCAAATTTTTTGAGTTAATGAGGTTCGCACCTGAGATAGTATCGCCTGAGGTTTTGAAGTCCCAGAGGTTTGAGCAAGTATTAACCTTAACCCTCCAAAGTAAGCTGGGAGGTGTAACTTATATGACTCTTGATGAAATTTATGGTACAACTACTTACTTATATGGGATTGAAGGAAAAGAGCTTGAAAGAACTCCTCTGGGGAAAAGAGGATGTGTAACCGAAATGGGAGTCGATAGAGTGGAGATAAGAAGTCTAAGCCTAAAGGTGGTTTTAAACAAACTAAGAAAGACAATAGGGACCCCGGTCGGAAGTCTAATAGGAACCAAGGGAATCAGAAGAAAGCCGAGAGAAATTTTTTATGCAAAAGATGTGATAAGAACCACCCTAGGAAGGATTATGAGGGCAACTTGGTGATGCGCTGTTATTGTCAGAAATTGGGGCACCGGGAGGATGAGTGCTTTAGAAATTAAAGCTGGTGGAGAACTTGTTGTCAAATGTGGCTCGAGTAATAAGGTTCCTCAGAATGATCCACAAAAGCCAGCTTCTTCCAATGCCGATGTTTAACTAGGGATGGGGAATTAGTCTAAAGGCCGAGTTTTCGTCATGAACAACCGTGAGGCTGAGAATGTTTCCGAGGTACTAATTGGAACCTTTTTCATTAATTCTCTGTCTTTCAAAGTGTAATTTGATTCTGGAGCATCTCATTCATTCATTTCTAGTACTTTAATGGAAAAGCTTTAGTTTGGCAATCCAATGTCTATTTAATTAGAAATTGCATTCATGAGAGATTTTTAGTTGTACTAAGTTGCATAGTTAAGTACCCTTAGTGATAGTTGGGGTAAACTTTCCGTCCGATGTTGTTTTGGGAATGGATGGGTGGGGAAGATTCAAGGCTCATATTGAATGTCAGGTCCAAAAGGTGTCCTTAGTCGGTCGTAAGAGAGAACAGTGACTTATAGGAAGCTTGGGAGGGAGAAGGGAATGAAGATAGTGTCTGCAATGTGAATTCAAACTTATGTGAGGAAGGGATGTCTGTTATTCTTATGTGGAGTTCAAAAAATTGAAAAGGAAGACGAGAATAGGGAGGCTCCAGTTGTATCTGAGTTTCTTGACGTGTTTCCTGAAGAGATACCAGGTATGCCACCTGTGAGAGATCTTGACTTCACCATAGATTTGATGCCAGGAACCAGACCTATTTCAAAGGCTCCATATAGAATGAATCCAGCTGAGATGAAAGAGTTAAAAGTTCAGTTGGAGGAGTTGTTGGAAAAAGGGTATATAAGACCTAGTTCATCTCCTTAAGGTGCACCTGTATTGTTTGTAAAAAAGAGATATGGTAGTTGGAGGTTGTGCATTGATTATCAGGAGTTAAACAAGATAATGATCAAGAAAAAGTATCCGCTTCCTAGAACACATGATTTATTTGATCAATTGAAAGGAGCGGGGATTTTCTCGAAGATTGATTTGAGGTCAGGTTATCACCAATTGAGATTGCTGAGGATGATATTCCTAAAACTGCATTTAGGACGCGTTATGGTCACTATGTGTTCACAGTAATGTCATTTGGTCTGACCAACGCACCTGCAATGTTCATGGATTTGATGCATAGGATTGTCAGACCATACTTGGACAAATATGTGGTTGTGTTTATGGATAATATCTTGATATATTCGAAGGATAGGAGCAGTCATGAGTTGCATTTAAGGGAAATTTTATCCACCCTAAGATAGCATAAGTTGTACGCCAAACTCTTTAAGTGTGAGTTTTGGTTGGATGAGGTTGCCTTTTGAGGACATGTTATCTCAAAGGAAGGAATTTCGATAGATCCTGCTAAAATTCAAGCAGCGCGTGAGTGGCCAACACCGAAGGCGGTGTCTGATATAAGAAATTTTCTTGGGTTGGCCGATTACTATCGAAGATTTGTGAAGGATTTCTCGAAGATCTCGAGACCAATGACTAGCCTGATGAAGAAAGAATGTAAGTTTATCTGGACTCCAGAGTGTGAGGATCTTTTTCGGCGTTGAAGGAAAGATTGATTACAACACATGTTTTAGCTCAACCTGATGAGAGTCATCAGTATGAGGTTTAAAGTGATGTTTCGAAATTTGGGTTAGGGTCATGTGTTGGATTTCCAGATAGCTGATGATGGAATTATCCGTTTGAGGGGAAGGTGGTGTGTATCCAGAAATAGAAAAGAGTTGAAGCGGGATTTAACAGAAGAAGCTCATAGCTCACCTTATTTGATACACCTAGGTGGTGATAAGTTGTATAAGGACATGAAACAAACGTTTTGGTGGCCAAACATGAAGCGAGAGGTAGAAGAGTTCGTGGCTAAGTGTCTCACATGCTAAAAGGTCAAGATTGAGCGCAAAAGGCCACAAGGGAAGGTTCAACCTTTGTATATTTCGAGTTGGAAATGGTATTCCATATCAATGGATTTTGTGTTTGCCTTACGAAGGACTAAGGCTAAAAATGATACAAATTAGGTAGTGGTAGATCGTTTAACTAAATCCGCGATTTTCATGCATATGAAGAATACTTAGTCGATGGATCAGTTAACTAAAGCATATGTGAAGTGGGTGGTGAAGTATCATGGTGTGCCTAAAGACATTGTTCCGGATCGTGATTCACGGTTCTTGTCCAACTTTTGGCAGAGTTTGCAAAAGGCTTTGGGCACTAATCTGTTAATGAGTACAGTTTTTCATCCGGCTACAGACGGACAAACAGAATAAGCGATCCAGACTTTATAGGATATGCTGCGATCTTGTGTCATGGACTATCAGGATTCGTGGGAAGATATCATTGATTTGATAGAAGTTTCCCACAATAACAGTCATCATGCAAGTATTGGAACGGCTTCGTTTGAAACTTTGTATGGTCGGAAGTGTAAAGACCAATGGTTGATATTTGTGAGACCGTGGTTCTTGGACCTGAGTTCCATGAAGAGACGGTTAAACAGGTGAAAGTGATTCAGGAAAAGATCAAGGCAGCTCAAGATCGATAGAAGAGTTATGCTGATTTGAAGCGGAGGTATGAAGAGTTCCATGTTTGAGAGAAGGTACTGTTGAAAATATATACAATGAAAGGGGTGATGCGCTTTTGGAAGAAGGGAAAGTTGAGCCCAAAGTGTATCGGGCCATATGAGGTGTTAAAAAAGATTGGGAAAGTGGCATGTAAGTTGTATTTGCCAAATGATTTAAGCCGAGTCCACGATATTTTCCATATATCTCAGTTAAGGAAGTATATTCTGGATGTGTCCCATGTACAGCAACCTGAGACCATTGAGAGACCATTGAGTTATATGATAGTTTGACTTACGAGGAAAGACCTGTAAGAATCCTTGATAGTAAATTTAGAAGTAATCGTACTAAGGATGTTAGATTAGTCAAAGTATTATGGTCAAACTATCAGACTGAGGAAGCAACATGTGAACCCGAAGCGGATATGCGCAAGAAATATCCGGCGTTGTTTTACGAGGTTAGTTATCGAGTTACTGGATCATAACTCTTATTGAGGGAGGTAGAATGCGATAGAGTTTCAATCTTTTCTATAGTTATTGCATTTTAGCATATTTTTCAGTCATATATGAATTTTAGGCATGAGCACTTGAGTCATAAACTACAATTTTGCATTCTATTTCGTTTTGAGGATGTGATTATGCCTTTTTTTCTTAAGTTTCGAGGTCAAAACTTCTTTTAATGGGGTAGAGTGTAATACTCCATATTTTTTAGTATTTATTTCTGTAATTAAATTATTTTCTAAATTAAATATTTTAAGCAAAGGGTATTTTAGTAATTTTACTGGTTTTAAATTATTTTGTTAGGAATTTGGCGTCAAACTTGGATTTGTTAAACTTTTTAAATTTCAATTTTAGTAAAAAAATTTATTGAGTTATTTTAATAAACTTAAAACATTTAAATATTTAGTATTGATGGAGATTTGCAAAAAGAAAAAAGGGGGGCTTGATGGCCGACCACCATCATAGGGGTGGTGGTTTTGATTTTTCCAAAACTCCCTAATTAACGTGTAGGTTACAAATCTTGGTTTAATCTCCTAATTTATGGTGAAGGTTACAAACTATTTAATTTTGGAGATTAAGTACTCCCTATTCTACACCTATAAATACCACAAATCTCAAGCTATTTTTCCACACCAAAAACTTTGAAGGATCCAAACTCTCCTACTTCAAGGTTCATTCTTCTCTTCTTAATCTATTTTCGTCTCGTATTTCTTATTCAAGTTCCAATTTTATTTGGTTTAAGTAAAAGATTTTCTTGTTTCGTAATAAAAAATATTATGCTCATGATAGGTTATGTAGGAATTCATGATTAAGTTCATGTTTAAGTTCATGAGATAAGTTACTTATTAGATTTTGATATTATTAGTTGGTTAGGAGAACACTCAAGCATAAGACTAAGTAAAGATACTAGTATACTCTTTGTGCAAGATCAAGATACGTTATGTACCTAGATCTTTCGAAATGTGGTTTTATGTGTTAAAGTTGTTTATTGATTTAATGGTTACATTAATTAATTATGAACTTTTATTTAAAATGGTTACAATATTTTATTATTCACTTTTGGAAATAAAAAGAAGGAACGATTTTATCAATCATTTTATATGAATGTCTTGTTATAATTATTGGAAATTTATATTATTATTACAAGGAATGGTTTGAATGATTTTATATGAATGATTATTGGAAAGTTAGTATGTGATTAAGAAGATAATTAAGAAAAATAACAAGAACTTAATTTTACCTTGCTAACTTAATGATGCACTTCCTTTGCAAAGTTTTCTACTTTTTTTTTGTGATTTTCTTAATTTCTAAGTGAGTTTCTAAATCCACTTAATTACTAACTAAACCCTTTTTTGTGCTTTTCTTTGATGAACTTCTTACTTAATTACTATTTATAACTTTTGCTTTCTTTTTTTGAATGAAATTTTTCTTAGTGGGAGGAAGTATGGAGAATGAGAGTAGTAATGAAATTGTGAAGTTGTTGTGTGCTTTGTTGAGTTGTGAGAAGTTGTTCTTTTAAAATGAAAAAAGAAGGGGGTATTTATAGGGAAAATCAAGGGATGAATTAAGGTTTGAAGGAGGTGGAAAATCAGTTTTTTTAACCCTAAAATCTTATTTTTACCATCCTACATCACCTTAATGACATCACACTAATGACATCATCAAATATCCTCAAATCTTCCTACATCATCAAATTTATTGGAAATACAAATATTCTAATTCTCTTTAGATTTGATTTTGATCTTTACATTAATGAGGCAAATTTCGATTTTCAGCCAAATTTTTCGTCCTAAATACATCCTAAAACGTAAAAGTGCATTGGAAAAACGTGAAGGAAAAGCTAACTGGGCAACTGCTCGGAGCGCAGGAGCCTGCGCTAGACACAAATTTGGTGCGCTTGACGCACAGGCATGCATTTGGCGCATGTAGCCATTGTGCGTTGGGGACATGATTGTGCGTCTGGCGCATGATCGTGTGCCTAGCGGACAACCTGAATTTTCCAAATCGGATCTTTTGGCTCTTACACCTTGGATTTGATTCCGATTCTCTTTCCTTTTTATGATTATTATTCCTTTACCAATGAATAAAAGGATGTGATTGTCGGTTAAACAATATATTCTTATTCTTTATCCAATGGATAATGACTTGATCACCAAAAAAACTGATTCCTACCAGTCTTGAGAGACGATTAAAATTCTGGCGCCTAATCGCGACTCATTTTTCTGTTTTTGAAAAATCTAACTTAAAATAATTAACAAAAACTCGTCAAATTAGTAAAGACGAGCATGATTCTACAACAAGTCATTTTATAAAAACTAGTAGTTATTGACTACCACTTACAGAAAATTGAATTTCTAAACCGAAAATGTATGACTAAAACGCAAAATGAAAAACTATATGAAGGAATGAAACTCGCGCTCCGAAATGAAATTTGCCTTTGACGGGGCGCGCGCTCCACGACGCATGACAATTTTCGTTATTTTTATTCCTTTTCAAAAATCTTTATTTAAAAATCTTATGCATAACAGGGGTTCTAAAATTGGTGGCCAAAGAATGCTCCACATTGGTCGAATTTTAGATGAAATAATGATGACCAATGTTTGAACAGACACAAATTATGACAGATACTTCTTTTGAGTTAACATATTCTTCATAGAAAATAAATGTCATTGATGCTCTTTTGAAATCCTGATTTGCGACTTTTGATGACGTTTTAAATAGAAAATCCCAATTAATTTTCTACAATTGAAAATGCGACTTCATTGTCGTCCTAGATAGAAAATCCCAATTAATTTTTTCTCAGATTGAAAAATCCGATTTTATCGCTGTTTTATATAGAAAATCCCAATTAGTTTTTCTATAATTCGAAATGCGACTTTATTGTCGTATTAGATAGAAAATCCGAATTAATTTTCTCAAATTCAAAATGCGACTTTATTGTCGTCTTAGGTAGAAAATCCGAATTAATTTTCTAAAATTTTAAAATGCGACTTTATCGTCGTCTTAGATATTTTTTTCTTATGAATTAGTCTTTCGTTAACGTGAGAAACTCCAACAATTAAATAGTTGACTCCAGTTTTTATCACAGTTTTTCATTGTCTTGATGACAAACAAGTTGTGAAATCACCATCACTCACTTTTTATGACTCCATGTGTTATCATATCACCTTAAATTATGACATTGTCAGGTCATGTCACCTTAAAGTGATGCATTGTCAGGTCTTGTCACCTTAAAGTGATGCATTGTCAGGTCATGTCACCTTAAAGAGTTGACCAAGGGTTATTACCCTCCAGACCCATGGTGGACCACCCATCATATGACAAAATTTTGATATGTTTTTCAAAAATCTTTTAGGAATATTTTATGAATAATGCTTATTTGTTTTATCGAAAAATGATGACTACGATATAAAATAGATTGATCAAGGTCATTATTTTTGTTTTGAAGGGATCAAGGTCATTATTTTGGAAGATTTGGAAAATGGATTGTATCAATGCTCTTGATTCATCATTGACACTGTTTATCGATATTCGGCAAAATTACCATACCACAAATGCTCGGTCATTAATCATTGATAGGAATGCTCCTTATACTCTTATGAACAATACTCAATCCATATTGTCCATGGCATGAATCATGGATGATCATTCTTCTTCCATTTATAAAAGGGCATGGTTCTTCATTTCCAAATGCACCATCTTCACCACTACACCATTTTTTCTAACTTTTCTTCTTTCTCAAAAAATGGCTTCTGCTTACAAAGATATTAATGAAATGGGGAGTGGTAATAAAAAATAACTCTCGGGGATCACAAAGAATTTAAAGCAACCAAGGCAGTCTTCCTCTTCTTCTCATTTTACTAAGGCTCTTATGCCTTTGCTTTCTCTTTCTATTTGCTATGAAATGATTCATGCTGTTTCACACTTGTGGGATGAAACTCGTCATGTCTTTCATTTTGGAGACCGAGAGATTGTGCCTCTTGTTGAAGAGGTCGAAGAACTACTAGGCTTACCCTCCAATGGTCCAATTATTACACCTAGGTCTCCTACAAGAATCTCGCGAGATTTATCAACAATTTTGTACCTTCCTAAAAACCTTCATGGAAACTACTTACAGTACAGTGAGGTACTTCTTCTTAATTTGTTATTCACCTTTCAAGTTGGTATTTGGCAATTCTCTAACAATGCCAGATATAGAATTGCTAGTATAAATGCTTGCATTCTTATGCTTTTGGGATGTACCCTCACTAAATGGTCTTCAAACACATGCCATGTTCGGTGTATTTCACTTATTTCTCAAATTGTTAGTGGGAGTCGTCTTGGACCACTTATTTTGGGGGAAATGTTTCTTGGCCTAGACGAGCTCAAACGAAACCCTCAAAACATTGTAAAGGGAAGTCCATTAGCCCTTCATTTATGGTTATTGGAAAAATTTTCTCTTATGAAACCTCATGGGAGTCTTGCTTACAAAACTAATCATATCCGAGAAAGAGGTTTTCATCTTTTCTTCTATCAACATAGTAAAAATGGTGAGTGGGAGGATTATTTCCTATGGCAATTATATATTGTATATTGCAAAGTCGTAGAGGTGTACAATTATCAGGCCGGGCTTTGCCAAGTCACTTTCTCCCTTCCATGGAGGTGTCCAATGCAAATTGGTTGGAGGCAACATCACATTCCTGCTCTACAAACTCTTCCAACATGTTCTACTTATGAGGCTGATATGAGTGGTATTCAAAGAATGCCTACTACATGGCAGGGGGTTAGAACTATATCAGCGCTACCTGAACCTCCCTTTCGGGCTATTGATGATGATTATCTTCAATGGCTTTTGACTGATATTGGTCAAGAAATGGTTCAGACGGGCCTACCATGAAGAGGAAGAGAGTTTGAGAGAAATATCATTTTTTTTAGTTAGGTAGGAAATAGAGGGTTTTTGTCTCTTTATGTATGAAATGAAGTACCCCAGTTGTGATGAATAAAAAATATCTGTTTGTGAGAATTATCTACTTATGAGAAATTAATCGTGAACACAATTCTAAACAAGTGCAGACTTTAATATTAAATATGACATGCAGATTATAATTAATTAATCATATGACACATGAAAGTATAATATAAAAAACCTTAACAAACAAAAAAAGATATTTGCATGCTTCATCATTTGTCTTATTCTCCTTTTTTCTTCTTTTTTCTTTTTTTTCGATTTTTTTTTTCATTTTCTTTTGGCATACATTCTATAAATATCTAAGAACACATGACATGTTTATTAAGAATAACCAGATGGGATACAAATTCCATAAACTGCTTGGACAATTACAACTATTTTGATGCTTAAGCGTAATATTTCTTCAACTGATCAAGATTACTGAAATGGGTGAATTCATTCCCATCAAAATCCATTAGCTTTAGTGCTCCTGCCGTGGTGACATGCTTGACTAGGAATGGCCCATACCAGTTAGGCTTGAATTTTCCCCGAGGACCATGCAACATGGCCCAAATCTATCTCGAACTTTTTTGCTAAATGTACGAGCAATTCTCTGCTGATAGAGTTGAATGCTATGCAAAGCTTGTAGTCGGTGCTCATCCGCAAATGTAAGCTCATCATAACGAGTTTTCTACAATTGGTCTTATGATATTTCACTTTCTGCTATGACCCTGAGAGATTGTATCTCCACCTTAACCGGTAGGACTGGCTCCATCCCATAAACCAAAGAATACAGGATCGTTTCTGTTGGAGTTCTGATTGATATTCTATTTCCAAAAGGGCATACGGTATTTTGTCATGCCATTCTCTAGTCTTCTCCGTCATCTTTGTGATAATAGTTCTAATTGTCTTATTGGCTGCTTCCACTGCTCCATTGGTTTGAGGACGATAAGGTGAGGACTGATGACGCTTGATTCAATACTTTGCGAGAGTTGTTTTAAGATGAGCCTCAAACCATGATCCATTATCAGAAATGATTTCAAAAGGTATGCCATACCGACAGATAATGTTGCTGATCACAAATTTCGAGACTTGCTTTGCCCCTAGCTTTGAAAAAGATGCAGCTTCAACCCACTTCGAAAAGTAATCAATTGCTACAAAAATATAATGATGCCCATTTGACGCCTTTGGATGAATTTGTTTGATTATATTTATGCCCAACATGATTAGTCTCTAATTATGGAGCGTCTTGATCTAGCATATTGTTCGCAGACATGGCTTGATCTGTCTCCTGATTGCACTCTACTTCATGAGCCAATCTTGTACTCAGACCATGCAGCAATTTTTTATGATTCAAATTCTCATAAACATGGTACTTCTCATCCCTACCAATTAGAAAATTGGTGTCTATCTTTGGATGAGATTCGACATCTTATTCTACAACTTTGGCCTACCAAGTTTCAAGGATCCCCTATGTTCATAATTGCGAAAAAAAAAACATCTACTATTGAACAAGATCAAACCCTGGTGCTTAGATCACAAACTATTCCAAGGAATTAACTGGAAACAGGTATGTGAGAACCTTATTATACAGAGTAGAGAGTTTAATAATGTCTCGGATGCACAACTTTTCTTAGACGCAAGACGTTCTGCATTACTACATTTAAGAGAAGGTAAGGATTTCTGGCATCAAAGAATGAAAACTATGTGGTCTTTATTTGGGGATATTCCTTCGAAGCTTATGTATTCTAGATTTAGACAACGAACTGCAAAAAAGACCATATCTTTCCTTCAAAATGATGAAGGGAGATGGATTTTGAATCCTGTCGAGATAAAAAAAAAGATTACTACTTCCTTCCAAGAAGTTTTACAATGCAACTATTGTGACGAAGCCTCTTGGGAATTGGATATCTGATGTGATCAAGTTATATTCATCTAAAAGTGTTGAGAAGTCTATTTTACTAAGGTTTAAGGTTTAAGAAGGAGAGTTTTACTCATCTAAACCTTAGTGTGGAGAAGAGGGAGTTATGATGAATTTGCGATATTAGAGGAGATTTAACGATATTTTGTGGTTATATGTGTTTATGATCATTTACAGGTGGATTTCCATCCCGTGTTTGCGATCCATTCAACATAAAAAGATCACAAAGTTCATTGGAGTCTAGAGTTATATGGTGGAGGCATCCAAGTTCATCCTCTTTGTGGCTCTACAGCATTGATTGCCCACCATGGGCGTTGAAGAGCCCACCTCGGGCGTTCGTTGAAGATTAATTCCCAAGCAGTGGCGAATGCCCGACTCGCGCAAAACAAGTGCACGACCCGCGCACTTCGAGCGGAAGCAGGAGCTTGGCAGCGTTGAGTGCCCGACTCGCGCACAACAAGTGCACGACCCGCACACTTCGAGTGGAGATTGGTATTGGCAGCAGCGAAGGCCCGAGTCGCGCGCAATAGCTGCTCGACTCGCGCACTTCGACGCGATTACATTTCTTCGGCAGTTTTTAGCTTTTCCGTAGGTTTTATGAATTAGAGAAAAACATTGTTTTGGGAGATTATGTAATCCTGGACCTAATTAGAGAGAAAGGAGAGGAAGAACCCCAATCCCTATTTTTCCCTTTTTGAGTTTCGAATTATTAGTTTGAAGATTTTTTGGATGGATGCTATGTCGATCGTAGCCTAAATCTAGTCTTGGGAACGGTTAACCAAGCTTCGGTCTATTATTGTGAGGTTTCTCTTTGTTGACTTTATCTTAATTATAATTGTGATTCCTTGTTCTTGATCTATGATTATTGTATGTATTGCTAGGAGTACTACTAGTTTATACGTCCGATTTATCTTTTGCTAGGATTTAGAATTGATGCCGAATTATTTGTTCTTATTTCATGAGTAGCAATCTAGGGTTGATTAATGAATCTAATTTGAATATGTTGTGCTAGCAATTTGTTAATTGGCTCATTGTTTCCTTGTTCGTTGACGTTCTATTGATTTGAATTTAATCTCTGATTAGATCAGATTAATCTTTAGTTCAAGTTTTATGATCATCTAATTGTGATTGTTTAACGGTACTTTTGAGGGAAAGGAATTTGATTTCCAGCTTTGAGTAATTAAGAGTAAAGTTACACATTTGAGAAACCAATGATCAATAGTATGAATGGAAGTGGCCATTAACCGAACTCAAGATTCTTCTCTTATTGATTACATTACTTCTTTATTGTTCTTTAGTTCTTCGTATTTAGTTATTCAATTCTTTAATCACAAAACCCCCATTTGTTATATTATATTCACGAGTTAGTCCCCAAGTCTCTGTGGATACGACCCTACTTGCCACTTACATTCATTTGTATTGGAAAGAAGGAAAATAAACTTTTATCTTTGGTAGCGCGTACGACCGCGTCCCACCAAATTTTGGTGCCGTTGCCGGGGACTTGGCAATTACTAAAACGTGTTTATTTTAGATAATTCTTTACACTTCTTATTATTTTGATTAGTATATGGTTGACACCCGTGCTACTAACCAGGATTGTGTGGAATACGATCCCGAATTAGAATTGAATCTTTTCAGGTTGCGAAGGGAATTGAGAACTTATTTTCAAGAACTGCCATTTGCATTGAATTTGGAAGAAGAAATGCAACCTAGGGTGGAGACTCGTACTCTGAGGGAGATCACCGCTCCTAATCTCGATCAGCAACCACTATGTATCACTTTCCCAACACCGGAGGAAGGTACCACCTTCGAGCTCAAGTCAAGGCTCATTCATCTGTTACCATCTTTTCATGGGCTCAGTGGTGAAGACCCTAACAAGTTCCTATCTAAGTTCTATGTTGTGTGCTCAAGCATGAAACCGAGTAATGCCACTGAAGAGAAGCTTAAGATGAGGGCGTTTCCTTTTTCTCTCAAGGATACAGCCAAAGATTGGCTTTATTATCTCCCATCGGGGTGTATCTCCAGTTGGTCGAAAATGAAGAAGCGGTTCCTTGATAAATATTTTCCCGCTTCAAAGTCATCTGCACTCAAGAAAGAGATCAACAACATAGAGCAGCGATATGATGAACCTTTGTATGAATATTGGGAGCGTTTTAAGAGGTTACACTAGGGGAAAAAAAAGGAAGGGCTGCGTTTTATTAAAAACGCAGCCCTTCTTGTATGAAGGGGCGGTTAGCCTTAAAACCGCAGCCCTTCATGCCGCAGCCCTTCACAAAAAGGGCTGCGCTTATGCAAGAAACCGTAGCCCTTCATACACGAAGGGCTGCGTTTTCTAGGATAAGCGCAGCCCTTCCTATCCCGCCCATTTCAACGTGAGTTTTGCGCGCAACACACAGTAGCACTCACTCGCAAATTTTCCCTCGCACACTCAGCTTACCCCTCTCCCTCACACTCACTCGCACACTCACTCCTCTCCCTCACACTAACTCGCACTGCCCTAACGGCCATCACCGGAGCACCGACACATCGCCAGAGCGCCGTCCCATCGCCGGTGCACACTTCTTCTTCTCTTCTCTCAGCGTTGCCTGAGCTCCTTCTTCTTCTCTTCTCTCAGCGTTGCCTGAGCTCCTTCTTCTTCTCTTCTCTCAGCGCGCCTTGACGCCACCACCACCACCACTACTGCATTGTCGGTAATTCCCCTCTCACTCTCTCTCCTCTTTGTTTTATTTAATTTCTCTTCTATTTTGTGTTGTAAAAATCGATTGTAGGGGGTGGGGAAGGGCTTGTGGAGGGTGGGTAGGGGGTGGGGGTGCTGGGCAGGGGATGGGGGATGGCTGGGGAGGCTGGGCATGGGGTGGGGGAGGGCGGGGGATCTTTGGAAAGGGGGTGGGGGAGGGCTGGGAGGCCGGGCATGGGGTGGGGGAGGGCGGGGATGTTGGAAAGGGGGTGGGGGATGGTGGGGAGGGTGGGCATGGGGTGGGGGAGGGAAGGGGATGCTGGACAGGGGGTGGGAGAGGGTGGATAGGGGTGGGTGAGGCATTGTTGTGAAGGCATTGTTGTAAGTTGTAACACATGTTTGGTATCACTACTATCTTTCATTTTCTTTTTTGTTTTATAATGTAACTATGTTGATTTTTAGGCTTCGGAAACGAAAATTAAAGGTCATTTTACGCCTACATGGCAATGGAATGCTCTCCACATTTGTAACACTTCTCACTAGCTCCGCCGCTACCAGCTGATGGGCATTCCATTGCCATGTGACCTGATTCTCGGGTCATTTTAGGCCTAATTTAGCCTTTTCGCTTCCGAATCGTACTTATCGAGTCATTTAATCCCAAATTCTTTGTGAACATGATTATATGAGGTATAATGTAACTATTGTGTAGAGTTTTAGGCTTGCATTTGTTCTTGGTTGAATTTTGGAAACAAAAATTAAAGGTCATTTTACGCCTACATGGCAATGAGGGATTGCAGTGGGGGGCAGTAGTGGCGGTGGTGGTGGGGGTGTTGTAAATGTGGAGAGTCAGGTCACATGGCAATCGGAAGCCCATCTGGTGCTCTCCGCATTTATAACACTTCCAACTCCGTCGCTACCAGCTGATGGGCATTCCATTGCCATGTGACCTGATTCAATTCTCGGGTCATTTTAGGCCTATTTTAGCCTTTTCGCTTCCAAATCGTACTTATCGAGTCATTTAACCCCAAATTCTTTGTGAACATGATTATTTGAGGTATAATGTAACTATTGTGTAGAGTTTTAGGCTTGCATTTGTTCTTGTTTGAATTTCGGAAACGAAAATTGAAGGTCATTTTACGCCTACATGGCAATGAGGGATTGCAGTGGGGGGCAGTAGTGGCGGTGGTGGTGGGGGTGTTGTAAATGTGGAGAGTCAGGTCACATGGCAATTGAAAGCCCATCTGGTGCTCTCCACATTTATAACACTTCTAACTCCGCTGCTACCAGCTGATGGGCATTCCATTGCCATGTGACCTGATTCTCGGGTCATTTTAGGCCTATTTTAGCCTTTTCGCTTCCAAATCGTACTTATTGAATCATTTAACCCCAAATTCTTTTTGAACATGATTATATGAGATATAATGTACCTATTGTGTAGATTTTTAGGCTTGCATTTGTTCTTGGTTGCATTTCGGGAACGAAAAGGTCATTTTAGGCCAAATTTTGCCTTTTCGAGTCCAATTCGTACTTATCGAGTCATTTAACGCCAAATTCTTTTTGAACATGATTATATGAGGTATAATGTAACTATTGTGTAGATTTTTAGGTTTGCAATTGTTGTAGGTTGAATTTTGGGAACGAAAAGGGCATTTTTGGCCTATTTTAGCCTTTTCGCTTCCAAATCGTACTTATCGAGTCATTTAACCCCAAATTCTTTTTGAACAAGATTATATGAGATATAATGTACCTATTGTATAGATTTTTAGGCTTGCATTTGTTCTTGGTTGCATGTCGGGAACGAAAATGTCATTTTAGGCCAAATTTTGCGTTTTCGGGTCCAATTCGTACTTATCGGATCCAATTCGTACTTATCGGGTCCAATTCCCCTGCCCCCCCCACTGCACAGCCCCTTCCCCTCACCCCTGCTGCCCCTCCCCTCCCCCCCCGCACCGCCCCTCCCCTCTACCGCACAGCCCCTCCCCTCCCCCCCGCACTGCCCCTCCCCTCCCGCCGCCCTTCCCTCCCCCCACCGCACATTCCCCTCCACTCCTGCTGCCCCTCCCCTCCCCCACCGCGGCCCTCCCCCTACCGCACGACCCCGTCCCCCCCCCACCGCACTGCCCCTCCCATCCTTCCGCCATTCCCTCCCCCACCGCCACAGCCCCCTCCCCTCCTGCGCCCCTCCCTCCCCCCCACCGCACATCCCTCCCCCTACCGCACAGCCCCTCCCTCCCCGCCCCCACCCGCATGCCCCTCCCCCCCCCCCGCCGCCCTCCCCTCCCCCCCTGCACAACCCCTTCCGCCCACCGCACAGTCCCCCCCCCCCCCCCCACCGCACACCCCTCCCCTCCCCCCGCACCGCCCCTCCCCCCGCACGGCCCCTCCCCCCCACCGCACAACCCTCCCCTCCCCCGCTGCCCTTCCCCCCCCCCCACCGCACGCCCCCTCCCCTCCCTGCTGCCCCTCCCTCCCCCCCACCGCACACCCCATCCCCCCTACCGCACCCTCCCCCCCCCCCCGCCCCCAACCGCATAGCCCCCTCCCCTACCCCCCCACCGCACAACCCCCTTCCCCTCCCCCCCCCACCGCAGTCCCTCCCCTCCCCCCCCGCACCGCCCCTCCCTCCTCCCCGCACCGCCGCCCTCGCACACGTAACCCCCTCCCCACACCCCACCCCCTTAGTGGCAATGTTAATTTTAATTTTTTGTTATATTAATGCATTATTTGTACAATTTCAGGGAGATGGCGGATGTGCATACAGATAACACCACAAGTGGTGCTGAACACACTACCGAGGATGAGTCTTTCAATGCGAGAAAGGAACGGGGTAAATTGTCTCGATTTCGCCGTGAAGAGATAAATGCACAAATGCCTAGGAAGTCATTGGCGACCAAAAAGAGAAAAGGAAGGGGACCTACAAAGTCACTAGGGAAACACACAAATATGACTTTGGAGTACGATAGCATGGGTCAACCTTGTGGAAAGTGGCGTCAAAAGTATGGCATGCAAGTTGGCATTTGCATGCATAAACTCTCCATTTTGCACTCATGGAAAGAGGTGCCCGAGGGATTGAAGCGGTGTCTAGGGGAAGATACCATGGTAAGCTTCAAGTACAATAATGTGTAGTTTCTTAATTATTTAGTTAAATATATGTGTAAGATTACTTATAGCATATAAATTACAACATTTGCGAAAACTAATTTGTGAACTACGTTTTTTGTAGAATCAATTCAATATCGAAGATGATGAAGCCAAGAAGAATGTATTTCTATCCGCGGTTGCCCAGAGATTCAGAGATTTCAAGGCTAAGTTAGTGTCTGGGTGGATCACTAAGCGGAGGAAAGTAGTAGGTACAAAGAAGAAGAACATCTACGGCGGAGAAACACAAGCCGATCCTGAGGCTTCACCGGAAACATCATCTGCACCATCCAAATTACCATTTCAAATATGGGAAACTATCAAACCTAAAGAGTTGGAAGCATTTGTTGCCAAGAAAACAACCCCACAAGCTATTGTAAGAATATTTTATTAAGACTTAATAAACTTAGATCCAGTATTATTGTATAGCACCGTACGTAGATAACCTTTGTTTATAATTGTGTGTTTTAGGCAAGTCGTGAGAAAAGTAGCTCGAGTGCAAAAGCTAGGAAGTATTATCATCATTTGGGTGCTCATTCGTACAATGAGGCGAGAGAGAAGTGGATGTTCAGCCATTACCCCACAATAGGGTCGACAACGGCAACGGGGAGTGGCTCAATGACGAGGTTGCACGGCCTCGGCAACCGAGATAGAGTCCTCGATTGGTGGTGTTCGATGCATGGGGTTGATGCAAAGGGAAACAGAGTCTTGCCTGACCCCGGAACACAACAGATAGCCAACGCCATTGTAAGTACAGATTATATGGTTATATAAGGTATATATAATATAACTTTTGCGCTCACAAGCATTTCTCTCTTATACTTATGTAGATTGGCTTGAAGGAAAAAGAAGCAACTGGTGAGTTCACTCCTAAAGGACACATTGATGCATTGCACGAAACTTTAGGACCGGACCACAGTGGACGCGTGAGGGGCGTAGGAGGTGACCGCCTCGGTTTGAGAAAGGTATATGGTGATCAATACACTACAGCGACAAAATCAAGTGTAAGTAGTGTGAATTCGGCAGCGTCAGTAGATGTGGAGGCTATGAAAGCTGCAATTCGGGAGGAGCTAAGGGAGGAGATGACCCATAACTTCAACGCCATTTTGGAGCAAATGAGTTTACCGACTTTTGCTGCATTCAAGAAGGGTAGTGATACTACACCTAGCCAGCCTGATCCACCTGTAGGACCCGAGTTGAAGGTAATCACTTAATCCGTTTGCTTTGTTAAACAACTATTGTTACGTTCTTAAATGCATAAAATTCTTACTATATATATGTTGTTTCATAGACTAACTATAAATAGAGTTTTTTTTTACAGGAAGAGACACCATGTGAACTATTAGCTCGAGGAGATGGTTATGATATTTTCATCCTCGTAGCTCATGGCCATGCACAACCCCCCTAGTGACCGAGTACGATTGCATAACCAGTTAGTGGATCATAATCACTATGTGGTCACCCTCAATGAAATTGTGTCAGGTTTCGAAGAATTACCTCTTCCGCCGCCGATGCCGTAAGTTGGTCTACGATTACTAAATGATTCCCTTGGCGATTATGTTCGTGGGCCGCGTGCATTGGTGCGGTTTTCAGATGAGGTACAATGATTAACATTCATATATATATATGCGTGTTTTCTTTTATAGTTCCTATGATAGTCAGTAATATCTTTACTTTAAACTAAATACTAGGTTTAGGGGAAGGCCAACTCACATGCCAGGAAGGGAAAGAAGGCATGTTCACCTTATAAGAAAGCAAGTTTATGTGATGAAGGTGAACGAAATGTGGTGACGGGAAATGTTTCTAAGGCAAAAAATCCACTTATTATCGATCCAGAGGTGGTGCGGAGCCTTACTACGCCATGCTTTTGGTTACATGAGTGCGCTAGCGATTTACCCGATGAAAGCGCAATTTGAGGTTGCTTTGGGGGAGCAACAATTCCACTACCTTGAGGACTCATCGACATTCATTTCGAAGGTTGATATTAAAGAATTCTTATGTGGGGTAGAGTTGAATGTTTCCATGATACAAACATTTATGAGGTAATACATAAGTATATAAATTAAATATACATGTACATATATATGCCTTAAGTAGTTTTCAAATCCATAATAAGTAATTGTTGGTTTACTTTTAATATAATCAATAATTTCTCAGGTTATTGTACAATGAATTGCTTGCAACATCTAGTGCAATGTTTGGTTGGTTATGTCCAAACATAATACGAGATGACAATTGCTTACAAAACAAAGCCGAAGTGAAAGAGTATCTCGACATGAGTTTCAAAGCATCATCTCGTTTTGGATATCATCGGATCATTCTTGTTCCTTATATTGAAAAGTATGCTTGTTAAACTCGCTTTACTTTTATTATTCGATACTTAAATTGACCTATTAATTGTTCTACGATTAATAATAACTATATTTTCTTGTTGTAGGGCTCATTGGACACTGCTTGCGATATGTTTGTCACGTAACGAAGTCTACCACTTTGATTCTTTGCGTCGACAACCACCACGTACCTTACTAATCAAATCATTGTTAAATAGGTAGCCTAATCGAAACTCAATATATGCGCACTTATTAATATTACACATTATTCATCATCTTTAAATATATAAACAGTTAGTACATCTAATCTTATAATAATGTTGTTGATGTAGTGTGATGAAGCATATTAGTGCAACAAGACTTCGAGCACCAAAAGCTCCTGTTTGGATATCAGTCGAGGTAACATGACTAATTTATTTGTCCTTATATGGAAACACTTTTAGCCACATACTACACATCTAATTAACATGAATGTCATTGGATGCATCCTTTGGTGAACATTTAGTGTCCGCAACAAGAAGATGGACTTGCATGTGGCTATTACGTGCTGAGGTACATGTTCGATATCGTCAACCAGTGCACTAACGCCGATGATCTTCAAAAGGTATGTGACTTATTAGTATATGTTAGTTTAGATTAGATCGATTGGTAATAGGTATTAATTGGTTTAGATACCAAAGTAGCACATGCATATATTTGGGAACGAAAATGTCATTTCTAGGCCTATTTTTGCCTTTTACGCTTCCAAATCGTATTTATCGAGTCATTTAACCCCAAATTCAATTTTAACATGATAATATGAGGCATACTGTAACTATTGTGTAGATTTTTAGGTTTGCAATTGTTGTAGGTTGAATTTTGGGAACGAAAAGGGCATTTTAGGCCTATTTTTGCCTTTTCGCGTCTAATTCGTACTTATCGCTTCATTTAACTCCATTTTCTTTTTCAATATGATAATATAAGGTATAATATAACTAGTGTGTAGAGTTTTAGGCTTGCATTTGTTTTTGATTGAATTTCGGGAAGGTATATGTCATTTTTAGAACTACTAACTACGGTACGTAAATGATTGAATTCTTATATTATGTGTTTATTCCTTGGTTGCTTTGCAAGGTTTATATGAATAACACACCACGTTTGAGGGCCTTCACCACAGACGAATTGCATGAAGTTCGGGATAAGTTGGCGTCCCACATTTGCGATGATTGCTTATGATACATCTACTAGTTTGTATTAATTCTATGTACATTTTTCACATTATTAAATATATACATATTTAAAGTTAATTAGTATATTACGTTCAAAAACTTGTCATATATTATTATTGCAATTTGATCGGTTTTTTTTTGTGTCGAAGGGAGGTTTTGGGTGGGGGGTGGGGTGGGGGGGCTGCCATGGTGGGCTATTGGGCCGGGGCTATGGGGCTGGTTGGGTCTTGGGGTGGTGGCAGCAATGGGTGGAGGAGGTGGCGGAGGGGGTGGGGTGGGGGGTGTAGGGGAGTGAAGGGGGTGGGGGTGGGGCGGGGGCGGGCGGGGGAGTGCGGGGGAGTGCGGGGGTGGGCGGGTGTGGGGTTTGGGGTGGGAGTGCGGGGGTGGGCGGGGGTGGGGTGGGGGGTGGCGGGGGGGGGCGGGGGGGGGGGTGATGGGGTGGGCGGGGGTGGGGTGTGTGGGGCGCAGGGTGGGGCAGGGGTGGGCGGGGGGGGGTCTTTGGGGCTGGCGGGGGTGGACGGGGGGGTGGGGTGTCTTTGGGGGTGCGGGGGTGGGCGGGGGGTGGGGAGTTTGGGGGTGGGCGGGGGGTGGGGGTGTGTAGGGGCGGCAGGGGGTGGGCGGGGGTGGGGGTGTGTAGGTGGCGGGGGGTGGGCGGGGGGTGGGGGTCTTTGGGGTGAGCGGGGGGTGGGGGTGAGGGGGGCAGGGGGTGGGCGGGGGTGGAGGGTGCAATTTATTTTTTAAAAAAAAATTTGAATGTAAAGGGCTGCGGTTTTAAGCCTAAACCGCAGCCCTTCACTTAAATAGGGCTGCGGTTTAGGCTTAAAACTGCAGCCCTTCACATAGAGAAGAGCTGCGGTTTAAGCCGAAAACGCAGCACTTCAAGCTTATAAGGGCTGCGTTTTTGGCCTAAACCGCAACCCTTCTTATCTATTGAAGGGCTGCTATGGAAAGGGCTGCTGGCAAAAAACGCAGCCCTTAGGGCTGTTTTGACTATTGTTATGTGCAAGCTGTCCGTATCATGGATATAGTGAGGAAGATTTGATCTTATACTTCTATAATGGACTTTCTGATGATGATGTGCGGATGATTAATGAAAGCTAATGGTGGATCGATCATAAATAAGACTCCAGCGAACGCTAGAGCTTTGATAGAGGAGCTTTCTGAAGGCTCCAGACATTTTAGTAGGCGATCCACCCACAAGAAGGTGAATGTGAGTAGCTTAAATATGCAAAATCCCAAACTTGAAGAACAGGTTCAAGCTTTTACCTAACTAGTAAGAGAGCTCATTGTTAAGGGACATACACAACAAGTTAAGGCCTGTGGGATATGTGCTTCAGATCACCCCACTGATTATTGCCCACAACTTCAAGAGGGATCAAGTGAGGATGTCAAAGCTCTTGGTTTTCAAGGCTCAGGGAATCAAAGGCGATATGACCCTTATTCAAACACATCCAATCCTGGTTGGAGAGATAATCCAAGGTTGAGGTATGGTAATGAGCAAGGTAACCAACAACCCACACAATATCATCAGCCACAACAACAATTCATGAGACCACAAGCTCCAGTTCAGGGTCATCATCAAGGTCAGAATTTGGATATGAGGCGAAGTTCTACAATGTCTACTGAAGATATGCTCAATTCCTTAACCAAGAATGTGACCAACATGCAAGGGAATATGGTGCAGTTCTAAGAAGAAACCCGCTCTAGTATAAAGAATTTGGAAACACAGATGAGCCAGGTTTCGAGTGCAGTGAGCAGGCTAGAGGCTCGTGAGTTTGGGAAATTACCCTCCCAATCAGAAGTAAACCCAAAAAAGAATGTGAGCGCTGTCATGATAAGGGGTGATACACAGTTGACACAGGGAGAAAAAATGGTTACAAGAAACAAGGAAGTTACTTTACTTCCAAAACAGAGGCCTCCCCCACCTTTTCCAGAAGCTTTGCGGGCCGATAGAAGGTATGAAAGCAACAAAGGTATATACGAGGCCGTGCGCGAATGTGAGGTAAGTTCTCCTGTTTTACCGCAGCATAGAGAAAACTAGTGAGCATGTTTCTGCTATTTCTCATAATACACTTCCTCCCAAATATGACAACCCATGCATGTTTACCATCCCTTGCACTATTAATGACATTGGTATTCCTAAAGCTATATTAGACTTAGGTGCTTCAATTATTGTGATTCCATTTTCACTATATAAGTCTTTAGCGCTTGGCCCTTTGCATGCAACGAATGTCATAGTGCAATTAGCTGACGGATCCAACTCTTATCCCAAGGGTAAAGTAGAGGATGTGTTGGTTCATGTTGGTAAACTTCAGTTTCCTACTGACTTTTATGTACTGGACATGGAGTCTGATAGTCAAGTTAATCCTGTTCTTTTAGGGAGACCGTTTTTAAAAACATCTAGTACAAAAATTGATGTTGGTGTTGGGTCATTAACTGTGGAGTTTGGGGGACATATAGAAGCATTTGGTATTCATGAGTCTAGTAATCCCTAGCGACTAAACATCCCTCATGCTTTGTGGGTACTATTCAATCCATAGAGTGTGATACATATGATGCCAGTGAGGGACATGAGTCATTGGAGGTGATTGCAAAAACATGAGAGACCACCTGATTTACTGCATAGTTTTACACCGTTACCACTAACGCTAGCTGTGCAGGAAGTTGTCTCATCAGAATTACAGGTACAAGTGTTGGAACAAGGAGTTGAACCATCCCCGGACTGATTGTGGGAGGTATAAGGTCGAGCTAATGACTTTAAACTTAGCGCTACTCGGGAGGCAACCCGAGCCCCCTTTTTCTTTTCTTCTTTCTTTTTCTTTTCTATTTTTTTTATTTCCCTTTTCTTTTCCTTCTTACTCACCATTTTTATACTCCATTACAACAAATTATCCTTCACCCACCATTACCCCTCTTGTTTCCCGAGCTACAATTCAAAACACTCTTAGCCAATCATAATCCAAGTTAAGCCAAAATACATCAAGAGACCTTTGAGAGCTGTCCATTTGAGAAACATTGGTGAAATTGGAGGGTCGAGATTGATGAAGGAGTTGCATGAGCAATGCTTATGAGCAATGATGCGCATTTGCATACTGGATTTGGTCCTACTATAAGGTGCAAATTCCGAAATTATATTCTCCCAATGAATTTAATTTTGGATTAGTCATTTACTTGGGTGTTATAGGGAGTCGGGTTGTGAGATGGTGAGTGTATTTATCGTCATTGTGTTCTCTTATGTTGGGGTGTGAATTGTTTTTTATTGGTATTGTTGAGAGAGTGAGAATTTTTGTGAGAGTCGGTTATTGAAGTGTTCCCCTATTCGTTCCTTGTGTTTTTCTTGTACTTGCTCTCACATTGAGGACAATGTCTTGATTAAGTAGGGGGGAGGAGTTTCTCATTAATTGTTTTATTTGATGCTTACTCGTTTTATTCTTGATCTAAAAAAAAAATTTGATAAAATGAAACCCGCTGAGTTGAAAACTCGCAAGGGCGGGCGACTCAGGTAAAAATGGGGGCCCGGATAGGTTGAAAACCCGAAAGGGCAATCTATGCAAAAAAGTGGCTAATTAGAGTGGGTGAGATGGTGAGTTCATAAATGAAAAAAAAATGTGTGAAGCTAGGATGAAAACCCAAAAGGGCTCCTAGGCAAAATGAGAGGTAAAAGAGAGAAAATCTGAAATCATTTGCCGGAGTTGGTGTCATAAGGAGGGTTGGTGATATAAGGAGTGCCTCGGGTAGGTTTTTCATCTTGGTGTTCGGAGTTAGAGGCGAGTAGGCTAGAGTTCACTCATCATTGGAGGAATAAGGAGTTTGATTGTTCTGATTGTGTTTAGATGGTCCAAGTTCGAGTCCTTTGAGGTTTGTCAGGATTCGAACTTGCTTTTATCATTTCTTAACATGAGGATGGTTATGGTGTTGTGCAGATTGGAATGGCTTTGAATCTTTTGAGATCTTTCGTGATTCAAAGTCATACATTTTTATTATCTTGGTGCTGAATATAGTATGAGAATGCTATTTACATTTTCTCAGGAGAGCTTTTAGCTCAAGTGTGGGGGTGACTCTTACCCTTAGACTTGGCTTTGAGCGAATCGGGGGAAATAGCAAACCTTCATCATACACTAGGATGGAGAGATAAGGGGAGTAGTGAAAGGTGAGCAATGGCTTGGAAAAGGTGCCTCATTGACCTTTATTTTGAGTTTACTCGAGGTCGAGTAAAGTTCAAGTGTGGGGGTATTTGATGTGACCAAGTTATATGCGATTATAGAGTGTTGAGAAGTCTATTTTACTAAGGTTTAAGGTTTAAGAAGGAGATTTTTACTCATCTAAACCTTAGTGTGCAGAAGAGGGAGTTATGATGAATTTGCGATATTAGAGGAGATTTAAGGATATTTTGTGGTTATATGTGTTTATGATCATTTACAGGTGGATTTCCATCCCGTGTTTGCGATCCATTCAACATAAAAAGATCACAAAGTTCATTGGAGTCTAGAGTTATATGGTGTAGGCATCCAAGTTCATCCTCTTTGTGGCTCTACAGCATTGATTGCCCACCATGGGCGTTGAAGAGCCCACCTCGGGCGATCGTTGAAGATTAAGTCCCAAGCAGTGGCCAATGCCCGACTCGCGCACAACAAGTGCACGACCCGCGCACTTCGAGCGGAAGCAGGAGCTTGGCAGCGTCGAGTGCCCGACTCGCGCACAACAAGTGCACGACCCGTGCACTTCGAGTGGAGATTGGTATTGGCAGCAGCGAAGGCCCGAGTCGCGCACAATAGCTGCCCGACTCACGCACTTCCACGCGGTTACATTTCTTCGGTAGTTTTCAGCTTTTCCGTAGGTTTTATGAATTAGAGAAAACATTGTTTTGGGAGATTATGTAACCATAGACCTAATTAGGGAGAAGATAGAGGAAGAACCCTAATCCCTATTTTTCCCTTTTTGAGTGTCGAATTATTAGTTTGAAGATTTCTTGGATGGATGCTATGTCGATCGTAGCCTAAATCTAGTCTTGAGAACGGTTAATCAAGCTTCGGTCTATTATTGTGAGGTTTCTCTTTGTTGACTTTATCTTAATTATAATTCTGATTCCTTGTTCTTGATCTACGATTATTGTATGTATTGCTAGGAGTACTACTAGTTTATACGTCTGATTTATCTTTTTTTAGGATTTAGAATTGATGCCAAATCATCTGTTCTTATTTCATGAGTAGCAATCTAGGGTTGATTAATGAATCTGATTATTCTTGATTAATCACTAGGGAAATCACAATTTCTAATTTGAATATGTTGTCCTAGCAATTTGATAATTGGCTCATTGTTTCCTTGCTCGTTGACATTCTATTTATTTGAATTTAATCTCTGATTGGATCAGATTAATCTTTAGTTCAAGTTTTATGATCATCTGATTGTGATTGTTTAACGGTACTTTTGAGGGAAAGGAATTTGATTTCCAGCTTTGAGTAATTAAGAGTAAAGTTACACATTTGAGAAACCAATGATCAATAGTATGAATCGAAGTGGCCATTAATCGAACTCAAGATTCTTCTCTTATTGCTTACATTACTTCTTTATTGTTCTTTAGTTCTTCGTATTTAGTTATTCAATTCTTTAATCACAAAACCCCCCATTTGTTATATTATAAACACGAGTTAGTCCCCAAGTCTCTGTGGATACGACCCTACTTGCCACTTACATTCATTTGTATTGGAAATAAGGAAAATAAACTTTTATCTTTGGTAGCGCGTACGACCGCGTCCCACCAATATCGTTTTCGGAGAACTAGATATCACTCCAATAAATGGAAACTTACTTTCAGTTTTAACTCAACCTTGTTCAAAGGACGAGATCAAAGATGCTATGTTCTGTATTAGCAATTGTAAGTCCCCAGGTATGGATGGTTTTACATCAGAATTTTTCCAAATGCATTGGGATGTGGTTGGGGATGATGTGGTTAAAAGTGTTCTTCATTTTCTTAATGCTGGACACCTCCTAAAAACTTGGAATAGAACCCTTCTGGTTCTTATTCCCAAAGTTGATAACCCTACAAATCCAAATCATCTTCTTCCTATTAGTTTATGTAACACGGTTTACAAGTGTATTTCAAAATGCCTTACAAGCCGAATTAAAATGGTTCTGCCTAGTTTAATCAATGAGACTCAATTTGCTTTTGTCCCTAGTAGATTGATGAATGAAAATGTTGCTCTTTCACATGATCTGATTCATTTCATAAATCAAAAAAAGAAAGGTCCTACAAATTTTGCAACTATCAAAGTTGACATGAGTAAGGCTTATGATAGAGTTCATTGGGGTTTTCTTTTAAAAGTTCTAAGGGCTTTTGGTTTCCCAATTTCATGGATAGACCTTATCTTTCAATGCATCTCCACGGTGTCTTACACCCTTTTGGTTAACGGCCGTCTTTCTGACACTATTAAGCCTACTTGTGGGCTCCGTCAGGGGGACCCTCTTTCCCCTTATCTCTTTCTTTTTTGTATGGAAATCTTCTCTCGAATGTTACAATTAGGTCAAGATTTAGGTAGTTTTAAAGTTATTAGTATTAGTCGTCTCTCTCCGAAAATTTCACATCTTTTTTTTCGCGGATGATGCCCTTCTGTTGTTTAGAGCAACCACAGATTAATGCCTTGCGTTGAATTATATTCTTAAAAGATTTTGCTTCATCTCAGGAGAATAATTCAATGTCCAAAAAAAAGTTGTTAAATTTAGTCCAAACACTTCCCCTCAAAATCAAGTGAACTTCAAAAACTTATTGGGTTTCACTCAGGTGCAAAACCTAGGGCTTCATTTAAGAGTGCCGATTGATATTATGGAAAGGAAAACTGGACATTTTAATTTCCTCATTGATAAAGTGACTAAGAAAGTGCATTCATGGAACACTCTTCCCCTTTCTTTTATCATTAAAAGCATCATTATAAACTCCATTTTAGTTGTTTTCTCTTCACATATCATGTCTTCTCTTCTGGTTCCAACAAGTATTACGTCAAAGATAGATGCGATTTTGCACTCTTTCCAGTGGCCTCGAAAAGGCTCAAAAGGTATTACATGGATAAAAGGAAGTGTTGTTGATCTCCCAAAAGGTATGGGTGGTTTGGGCATTCGTTCGATTAAACTCCTTAACTCTTGCCTTTTAATGAAACAAGTGTGGCGCATCTATCAAAATCCAAATTCCTTGTTAGCTCGAAATTTTAACTCATAAGCAAGTTCTATCTTCCATATTGGTAATCCAAGTCCGGTGCATCCTAATTGGCCGTGGGGCATGAAGGGGCTTTGGAAGGCTTCTATTAATCTCTTTCAAGGCTGCGCGTGGAAAATTGGCAGTGGTCGTAGAATTCAAGCATTCTCAAACAAATGGGTTAATGGTAGGATTCCTGAAGCAAATTTAAGTATTACTCTTCGACCTGCTAAAGCTCTTCATGTTAGTGACATGATTTGCACTACTACTCATAGTTGGAAACAACACATGGTTCGTAAGTTTTTCACTTTCTCTGATGCTCAAGAAATTCTTTCAACTGAACTTCCAACTACAGATGATACCATGCATTTTTTATATTGGTCTCATCATCCTTCGGGCCGTTTTACAATGAAAAGTGCCTACGCTCTTGTTGCCAAGGAAGCCTTCTCTTCTTCAACCTCTTATGCTATGAATAGGAGGATTTTTAAGATGATATGGCATCTTTCTTTTTCCTCCTAATTGGAAAGCTTTCCTTTGGAAGTTATTATGGAATCGCCTCCCAACAAGGGAAAATCTTGTTAAACGTGGTCTAATTTTGGAAGATTCCTGCTATAACTGCCACCTTCAAATAGAGGATCAAAATCACATCTTTTGGGATTGTGTGCAAGCACAAAACTTATGGAGTCAGAACCAGATTCTGCTTCCTTCGAACCAATATGATGATCTTTCTCAAACAGAATGGATTATTACCCATATCCTGCTCTTTCGTAGCGGGGATGGTATTCTCAGCCCACGTCTTATGACTCATATGGTGTCCTTATGGACGTTATGGATTCATAGAAATGCTTTCTCAGAGTCCATCAACGATACCATGCATTTTTCGGCCATCTCAGAATGCTTTCTCAGAGTCCATCAACGATACCATTTGTTTAGAAGTTTTCTCCTAAAGTGGTCTACACAACAACGTCTGATGGGTCACTCCTTTCTTCATCCCCCAAAAAATGACGATAGCCCATCCGGGATTTTGTGCGATCAATCTTGGCCTTTGTTAGAATGGGATCTCCCTCCCACATAATTCTTGTTGATGGTGCTTGGAACGCTCATACCTACAGCATGGGTATGGGTTGGTATATTCATCAACCGCCCTCAGCTGCTAGTCCTAACAATATACTTCAAGGAGGTGGTGACTATGGTTTGGCAACCTCCTCGCTACATGCGGAGATTCAAGCCTGTGTTTGTGCTATTCATTGGGCAAGTAGCCAGCATCTAACACAAGTCACTGTGTTTATGGATTCCATTAATCTCGTCCATATCCTACAAGAAAAAATCCAACTTCCAATTTAACTAGTATGGTCCATACAAGCTCTGAGAGATGCTGCTCAACGACTATCCTGGTGCTCAATCAACAAAGTGCCCCGCAACGTTGTCAAGGTTGTGGATACCATTGCAAAGTGCTCACTTGCTACCATGACTTCCTTTTCCACTAATATGTTTTAATTTTCTGTCTTTCAGCCGATGTAAAAAAAAAAAAAACATTGCTATCTATTTTTATCCTACGAAAATACCATTGCCAACTTCTACCCATATTCTTCCACTTGACACCCCACTTATTCCTCCATTATCATTCTACTATATAATAATATCATATGACGATTATTTATGACCCATGATACACCTCCCATGTAAAAGTGCTACAAATATGTAACCTTTTGCCAAGCTTTCATATATATTGATCCACGCATACAGTCCACCATAATTCTACCAACTATTGTTTATTCCATGCAAACCATCCCAAACAACATACTTTTCTCCTTTTATTATTGACCTTACCAAACATCCCCTGCCTATAAAAGTTACGCCTTATACTACTCATGAAGGTGTATGTTCAACCACCTTCTCCCGCTCTCCGATTGTTATTAATCTATTATAAATCTATGGTTCTCCTATATGGTAAGATTTATACTTATCTATATTATGCTTTATCTTATTAATTATAAAATATACAATGTACTTGTAATCACTGGATTTTGCCTATAATATAGTGGATTAGTGGACTCATAGCCACCCGCTGTTTTTACCGCTTTTGAATGGGTTTTCTGCGTCACCTCTTTTCAGTCTCCTCTCCTTTTATTTCCGTCCCTTTATTTTTCTTGTCTTAGTCTAGTTATTAATGTCCCAACCAAAGATTATCTCTTAGGTGATTTTTGGAATAAATAATTTGGCGCCCACCGTGGGGCCGATTGCTAGATTTTCCTTTTAAACACATATCTACAAAATCATTCCAGAAAACAAATTCGGTCAATGATCATATATCTTCATCTAGAAAGTCGATGTCGGAGTAGTAACTTTTCACCTCCTTTTCGCCATGACAATATGCCTCACGTTAGATTATGTCTTAAAGTCAAAGCACTGATTGACGTCGAAAAGCTCAGCGATATCCAAGCCCAAAGCAGAATCGAATAATGAAGACTGGAGTCAGGAAGCGTATCGCCGTCAAAGTAAGAGCTGTCGTTATGAAGCGCATCAATGTCATAGTAAGAGCCGGTGTTAGGAAGTGTATCAACCGCAAACTAAGAGCTGGCATCATAAGCAAGTCGACATTAGAATAAGGACATACATCATAGATCTTGCAAACGTAAAAATGCGAGTTGATCTCAGAGATCAATCCGACGTAAGAGCATGTGCTGTCGAGTGTAAATTTCCCGTACTTTTGAATATTTATTTAAGTAATTAGATATTTATTTTCTAAAATAAAGCAAAGGGTATTTTAGTAATTTCACTGGTTTTAAAATATTTTGGCGGGAATATGGCGCCAAACATGGATTTTTTGTCAAACTTTTTAAATTTAAATTTTAGAAATTTTTTATTGAGTTATTTTTATAAACTTTAAATATTTAGTATTGATGGAGATTTGCAAAAAAAAGTGGGGTTTCGATGACCGGCCACCATCTTAAGGGTGGTGGTTTTGATTTTTCCAAGACTCGGTAATTAATGGGTAGGTTACGAATCCTAATTTAATCTCCTAATTTAAGGTGAAGGTTACAAAGTATTTAATTTTGGAAATTAGGTACTCCCTATTCAACACCTATAAATTTCCCTAAACCTCAAGCTCTTTTTCCACACAAAAAACTTTGAAAGATCCAAGCTCTCTTACTTCAAGGTTCTTTCTTCTCTTCTTAATCTATTTTAGTCTTGTATTTCTTATTCAAGTTCCAAATTTTTTTTGTTTAAGTAAAATATTTTCTTGTTTCTTACTCAAAAATATTACGCTCATGATAGGTTATGTAGGAATTCATGATGAAATTCATTTTCAAGTTTATGTGATAAGTTACTTATATTATTGGTTGGTTAGAAGAACGCTCAAGCATAAGACTAAGTGAAGATACTAGTATACTCTTTGTGCAAGATCAAGGTACGTTATGTAGCTAGATCTTTCGAAATGTGGTTTATGTGTTAAGGTAGTTTATTGATTACAACATTTTATTCTTCACTTTGTGAAATACAAAGAAGGAATGATTTTATCAATCATTTTATATGAATGTTCTGTGATCATTTTTGGAAATTTACATAATTATTACATGGTGTGGTTTGAATGATTTTTATGAACTTTGAATGTTCAAAAAATTGTTGATGAGAAAAGTTGATTTATTCATGACTTACAAGTCATATCATTATTATTTACCGCTTGATTAACGTCAAAAAGGGTTTATGCTTCAAAGTCCACTTGTTGGCAATTGTTGTTGCCCCTTGATATAAATGTGTGATGTGATGACTAGCTTGGGCGGGGTGTGCACACTTAGGTAAAGGAAGGAGAGATAAGAAGAGGAATTGTTTTCAAGTTTTTTTTAATCCAAGTTATTTGGAAAGAGTTTGTTCATAAAAGTTATCATTGAATTATTACTGATGGAGTTTTCAGAATGTAAAATTGTTATGAACTAGCAAATGTGTTACTTATCTAGCACATTTCATACTTAGTTTTATACTTATGCTTATTTCCTTTTTCCGATTTGGCTTTGCCCTGTTTACCTTTTGGTAAGAATTTTTGCAGGTGAACTTTGGATGTGCAGGAGACCATACTAGGGAGGGGATCTTCACCTAGTATATGATGTTTTAATTATTTGAAGTTTGAGACAATATTTATTTATAACAATAAAGAAGTATTATTATTTTGGTTAAAGTCTTCCGGTGCAAGTTTTTGGTTAGTTAGTAGTTAGTTGCCGAAAGCGTGATAGTCACGTGGCGGCAATACTCCTAAATTACTCAAATATTATTATTTATTATTTATTTTTGAAGTGAGTAATTTGGGGGTGTTACAAAGTGGTATCAGTTTTTCATGATTAGAAAATATAAAAGTTGAACATTAAAATTGATGGGTAGACATAAGATGGGCATATAGAGTTTCGTAATTGCATTATAAATTGTTGTAGTCAAGTTTGTTGCTTTCTTTCGTTATTATTTGGAAAGCTGAAGGGTGTAGATGTGTTAGGGTGACAAGCTCTGTCTAGGTTTAGGAAGGGTCTCCCAGACGCTGTGGGTAACTTCCTTACCTGGGAGCTATAATCACCTTGGCTATTCTACATCTTGAAATCATATACACTTTAAATTTTAAAATAAATATTTTAAGCCATGTTGGTGGATTTAGTACAAATCTGAGACCATACTTAGTTAACATATATTAGTATTACTCTTATGATGTTATTCTTGTAAAATCTCAATTCTTCTTGCATTTATACGATTGTTGTTGGAAGTAGAGAAAAAGGTTGATGTTATTCCCTATGTATGGGATAAGCAAGGAAGTCATATTGCATTGACTAGCAAATAGTAGTATTATGTGTATTGTGTTTTTTTATGAGTAATTTTGTTACAAATGATAAACCACATGAGGTACATCTATTACTCTGAAGAACTTCTTTTGGAAGGAAAAACAATTTCTGAATCTGTAGATGATGTTGTTGATGTCAGTGATATTAATGCTTATAAGTTGGAGCCATGGGTCAGTGATGAACCCTACCGAGTTCTGTTCGCCTTAATTCACCTTCCTCAAACACACCGGAATACCAAACCCTCTATGATAAGTACGCTAATGTAGTCATACCAAATGGGGAGTGGAACAGGGATAATCATGAGTTCTAGGGAGTATGGTTAGCCACTATTCATCATTTTGGTACTAAACTAATCTATATAGAGATAAATGGGGCCCAAAGGGGTGGGGATGCCATTGAGATGGACCTACCTAGCAGAGTATCCACAATTTCTTCTGTTGATAATATGGGATATGAAGCTTCATCTAGGTCTGATAGCCTAGAATATACTCCTCGAGAATACCAATTCTAATATATGGCCATTGACGAGCTGGAGAATGTTATTGAGGCGGGCTACCTAGAGTTTGAAGTGTCCAGTAACCATATACATATATAGTTTTGTTTTGGCCATGAAACGACCTAATAGTATTAAGGATATTTTAAGTTAAATGTTCTAATAGTTGCTAGGTATAAGTCCCAATATATGGCTATGATATATGAAATATGTGGTTGTTATGTTTTGAATTAGTTATACTTGCATGTGTATTAAATTGTTTGTTAGTTACACAACTATTCTGTGAAACTGCGTTGAGATTTATCCTCAAACACTCTTATTTCTAGCAGAATGATTGAAAGAAGGAGAAGGAGTATAAGTTCTACGGTTAAAAGGCTAGCAAAGATAACTGAAAACATCTCTCAGGTGATGGATAATCAAGAAATCAAGCATAGTGAAACCGATAGCTCTGGTGAGGTCTTTAAGAGCGTAACAGCAGTCTAACCTTCGACTTACAATGGGAAAGAGCCATCTAGCTTAGAAAACTGGATCCAAGAGTTTGATAAGCCTATTTGTTCATGAGATTATTAAACATCAAGTAGTAAAATTTTAGGAATAGTTATACACTTGGGGTGGTCTTTTAATTTATATGAATTTCTTGTTCGTAATGGGTTTATATTAATTGTTATAACCATGGAAGTAGGCCTAAGATTAGTATTAATACAAGTTTTCTACCTTGGAAGAGGAGATAATATATCATAAGAAATTCGATCATTGCGATGCAATAGCTTTTAATCCGACAACTAGTTTAATTTCATTGTAGAAGGTAATTGGAGAAATCTAAGTCCTGAACTCTCAGATATTTGGTTTATACCTATTGTCAGACGTTTTTAGTGTTTGAATTAGTATAATTCTTATTTTAGTAGTCTAGTTATCACCACCATTCACTATTTTTGGATTGTCTAAATAATATTAGTATCTCTTGATTTGGTAGTTGAGCATACCTCCTTGTGGGAAACGACACCTTGCTCAATCTATATTTACACTAATTGACCCGTATACTTGCGGTATTATAAGGTACTTTTATGACCGACCATGTTTTTGGCGCTGTTGCCATAGAAGCAATAATTAAATATCATACTAGAGGGATTTTAATATTAGTTTAGACTTTTGTTTTGTTAGCACTTGTTTTTTTTAATGTAATCTTGTTTTTCCCTCACATAACCATTGTATTAGTGATATCTTCGTGTTCTTGAATTATTAGTATTAGAATTAGGATTTTTTGACTTTAACCACCTTATAAAATCACCATTTTTAAGATAACCACCTTATAAGTTAATTGTTTTAAATAACCACCTTATATGACCTAAATCCTTTTAAATACCTACCAATCAACAGATTTCGTCAAGGAAAACATCCTCAAAAAGGGTTTATGAACGATTTCATCACCTCCACCTTTATTCACTAGAATGTATTTAAGGTTTAAACCCTTATTTAAGACCGATTTCTTGGATGAAATCTGCCAATTGGTATGTATTTAAAGAGATTTAGGTCATATAAGGTGGTTATTTAAAACAATTAACTTATAAGGTGGTTATCTTAAAAATGGTGATTTTATAAGGTGGTAAAAATCAAAAAATCCTTAGAATTATTAATAATTAGTTTCTCTTGTTAATCACTAGTAGTTGTTTTTCTTAGTTATTTAACTTAGAAGTTGCTGCACATTGTTAGTTTTGTCGCGTGGCATAACCTTTAGATTTATATATTGTAGTTTCACTTTTAGTGATTTTCTTCACTGTGCAAAATTATTAGTTTCAAACTTTATGATATTTATTAGTGTATGTCACGTACTAACCGTACTTTGATTTCTTTTGATCCAGAGATCGAGAGGACTGCTCGTGACTAAGGAAACAGAAGAGGTTGGAGCAAATATGGAAGCTACGAGATTTTGATTTGGAGCATCTCTTTTCTGATGAACTTGACAATAAACCAGTAGAGATGGGAGATGACACAATGAAAAGCCTTTACGTTACTATGCAATGCTGAATGCTAGTGGAGTCCCTTCAAGTATTGTAAGATCAATTGTTGATGCAAATAACTTTGGAATTAGTCCTGCCTTAATTTGTATAATTCAACAAGATCAATTTAGTGGACTAGATAATGAAGATCCTAATGACCATATAGCTAATTTTCTAGAAAAATGTGATACTCTTAAGCTAAATGGAGTAATTAATGATGTCATTATATTAGGACTTTTCACCTTCTCGCTAAAAGATAAAGCAAAAATATGGTTAAAATCTAATCCTGCTAATTCTTTCACTACTTGGGAAGATTTATCTGGAGCTTTTCTTAGAAGTACTTTTCCCCTGGTAAAACTACTAAACTAAGAAATGATATAACGAACTATTGCTCAACAGAAAATAAAAGCTTGGGTTTCGGCTCATCGGGATAGAGATTCCCATTTCTCTTTTTCTTTCTTGATTCTAGTTTCATATAGAATGATGGGAAGTCTTTATATGAGGCTTGGGAAAGGTTTAAACATTTACAATGTCAATGTCCTCATCATGGTGTCCTAGATTGGTTGCTTGTGCAAACTTTTTATAATGGTCTGAATGAATCTGTTAGAATAACTATAGATGCTGCAGGAGGTGTTATAATTGGTAAAACTACTGAGGTAGCTAATAGATTATAACTGGTCTAATGATAGAAATAAACCAAAGAAAGCTGGTGGTAAATATGAAGTAGAAGGAATAAACATGTTAAATGCAAAAGTGGACAACTTTGTAAAATTGTTTACTAAAATGAATTATGTCAATTTTGTGTCTTCTTCTACTATGACATGTAATATATGTGGGGGTGGCCATTTACCTACATAAGGTGCTAATATGGAACAAGCTCAATATGTTTTTAATTTTAATAGGCCACCACAAAATGATCCTTACTCTAACATAACCCAGGTTGGAGAAATCACCCTAATTTCTCTTGGAGAGACCAAAGGCACCAAAATGCCAACTTTAAACCATTAAACCCACCTGGCTCCCCACAAAGACAACCTCAACAAGAAAGTAAACAATCATGGGAGTTGGCTATTGAAAAACTTGCTAAGGTCACTTCTCAAAGGATAGAAAAATTGGAAACTGAAGTTGATCAGATAACTATTTCCAATAGAAATTTGGAAATGCAACTTGGACAATTAGCTAATGCAATTAACTCCAAAAACGAGGGAGCCTTACCTTGTAAAACATAAGTTAATCCTAAGGAGCAAATCAAAGCTATAACTTTAAGGAGTGGTACAAAGTTATTTAAAGTAAATGATTTGTGTAAGGAGAATATGGAGTTAAAAGAAAATGAGCAAAATAGTGAAGAATTAGTTGGAAAAGAACGAGAATCACCATCTCTTTCTCCTGTTAAACCTTATATACCTCTCATTCCTTTTCCTCAAAGACTTGAAAATAATAAGTTGGATAATCAATTTGAGAAATTTCTGAAAATGTTTAAAGAGTTACAGATTAATATTCCTTTTGCTGATGCTTTAATGCACACTCCTTCTTATTCTAAATTCCTTACGGAAATCATGTCTAAGAAAAAAAAATTGAAGATTACAAAATTATCAACTTAAGTGAGGAATGTAGTTATGTTATTCAGAATAATTAATTATCAACAAGGAAGTAGGTTTTGGGCAACAAAAATATTCGTCGCCCAATGGGACAATTTCGTTGCACAAAGGTTTGGGTAACGAAATTTTTACGCGCCAACTTCGTCGTCTAAGGTTCGACGCTCTTTACATTTGGGGCGTCGAATAACATGGTCGTCGCACAAACAGTAGCTTGGGCGTCGAAATGCTTTCGTTGCTCATAATGCTATTTTGTGCTACGAGTTTTGCATATCGTTGCCTATACTTGACACAGTTTTGGCAACGACAACTTAACTTTCGTTGCCCATATTACTGGACTTTGTGCAACAATCACTATTTGTCGTCGCCCATTGTGTGTTGTAACCTTACCAGAATGCTATCTTGGGCAACAACAGTTTCGTTGCCCAAAGTACTTTGGGCTACGAATTGCTTTACATAATTTTGAAATCTCATGCTAAATTCAAATAACAATATGCAATACCTAATTAGTTGCCCAAATATTCATATATAAATAATAAACTTGTTAAAAACAAAAGTATGATATAATAAAAGAAGTATTCATGGAATAGCAAATTGAAGACAACCAGTGGACTACAAAATAATCTTCAAATTCAACATTCGACGTAACTTGAATATCTTACAAAATTCAAAGTAAAATTTAAAATACTAATTAGCACTACCCCTAATCTACAAAGAAATTCACATACTCCAAGCTTTGTCATACTTCATATAGCTTTCCTCTGCTAATTTAGTCACGACGCATTGTTCCTGATAAAAGCGAAAACGTTAAAATTAGGTACCCATGTGATAAAAAAATTTGGGGGGGGGGGCTAATGATCTTTTTACTCTTCCGCCCAAAAAAAGCAATATGTACAGTTGCACCAATATAACTACAAGTATTAATTACGGTATGCAACCAGTGAAGGAAACTCCTTGAGCATCAAAAAGCACCATACAATCTCTTACCTGCGAGAAAGATCGGCATCAGTAGTTGCCTCTCCTAAGGCACACAGGCTTTCTGTAAGTCTAAGTTGAAGTTGTCGAGAATTGCATACATTGGTGAGGAATCAATGGCTCCATCTCCACCCATAACACATTGCAGAATATGCCACTGCAGATAAGTGTTCATCCAATTAGAGCACCGACAATGCAGTCAATTCATCTACATTGATAACTTGTCACGTGCTTACGAAAAAATAGTGGTAACACGTGTAATTAGCAATCTAAATCCTTAAAGCATTCATAAATATTGGAGTAATTAGCTAGGAATGGTTACCTGTCGATAATGAAAGAGTTATTATCATAAACATTCAACCAACCCAGCGTTTGTTAGTGTTCAGTTCGCGTAGCACCTGCAACATTGCAGGATCAAAGAAACACAAGTAGACAAAAACAGAGGTAGAACAATTTAGTGGTGATAGAATGAAGAAACAATAGCCAAATCGGAATTTGTGATTAAACGTCCATACATGCACCCGAAAAAAAATGAAAAAAGAAACCCTTGAAACAAGAACTTTAATTCACCAACCAATTAAACATTGAAAATAACATTGAATCGAGAATTTTCAAGCATCACATTAGCTGAAAGAATAATTAACCGAGCAATTAAGCATTGAAACTCCAAAATCCAAATGGGTTACTTAAAATCAAGAAATTAATGGCAGCACTCTCATTTGGCATCATCCCCCCTTCACACCCCCAACCTTTTCCTTCCCAGCCCCTCTGCACACAAACACGCCCTACCCATCCCCCCTCCAAATTAAACAAGCACATAAACACCCCCTTGCACACATGCACACAAACACCCCACTGCACAGCCCCCCTGCACACAGCCCCAATAGTCCCATCCTATCAAAGTCTACCTAAATCGAACTCAAAAATCAAACAGGGGAGCAATGTAAGATCAAACAGGGAGCAATGTAAGATCAAATAGGAGAGCAATATAACATTTGTCATGTTCTAATTTGTTCCTACCAAGTATACTTTAATTAAGAGCTATAATAGTAACCAACAAAATAAGCACACTAAACTCGTTCTTTATAAATCTAGGTAGAATCGTACAAGTCGCCAAGTTCTACTTTTACACTAAGGGTGTAAGAAAAATATTACTAAATATTAAAGATAGGAACTAGTACATTTATTTATTGCACCAACAATCGTACAAGAGCATGTTTCTTAGGTGCAAATAGTTTTTGTACAACATTGAAAGAGAGAAACTGGAAATAAAGCTATTATTGATATAAGGGAATGAGAAACTTCAGCAAAAGAGTTGTATTTAGCTTGAATCGACTAGAAAATAAGTGAAATGAACTTGTACACCAATTTGTTAATAATTTCATGCTTCCCAAAGGTGAACACTACTGTACATGTTTAGACAATTTGATACTGACTCTAGAATCAGCAACGAAAACTTTGAGAAGATAAGAAAACTCAAACATGTCAGATTCATCACGGGAAAGATTAACTTCTCATTCCACACTTCATAATCTGTGACCCGTGGGAGTTAATTTTGGACACATTACGAATTTAATGGTAAAATGTGGTTCCATAACATTAGTGTTTACCCAGGTTTATCAATTTATCAGCCATTTCAAAGATGAAAAATTAGTAATAAAACTAAAGTAAATCAAAGTAAAACCAATGGATAGCTTCTTTTCTGTCAAGCAAGAATCAGCACAGGCTATGATTGAGCAGCTGGAAAATTTTAGTTTCTAGAGAATGATACAAGGAGAGCAGCTCCTAGTATCAACTTGGTAAAATTCAGGAACCCTCTCGGGATAAAAATTCAAACCTCACTGGAACGTTTACCAACACCTTGACAAATTTTCGCTTAATGTACATGATTTAATCAAATAAAAGTTAAGGCCATTGAGCTTATAAGAACATATAAACTCAACAACATAAATTATTCATGAACACTCCTTACTTAATGTAGCAATTTATTGACAAATTACAGCAGAAAAATCAACAACTAAAGCAGAAAAATTTCAGGTCCTAAAGCAATCAGAATAAAAATGCATCAATTTGGTAATAGTCAACTTCAACTTCAAGTTTTCTGCTTTATTATGTTCTTAAATAGTTAACTAAAACTTCTTTTTGCCACCATAACAGTAGTAAGTGATTAAGCAAGCAGCAAAGCAAACAGAGTGAGCACAGCGAGATAAATTTATATGATGTTCGTGACAGCATATTGAGTTGAAAGCTTTTAATCTATACTTCAGGATCTGAAAACATCAAACAGACGAAGAAAAATACTTCAAGATAAGGGAACAACATTAATCAGAAGCCATACAAACCACTTCGACTCTATAATTTCTTTAACACTACCCGTAAGTTAACAGTTATCAAAGTGTTGTAAAACTGTGTTTGTCCAGTCTATGACTTCAATAGTCAGATCAACTCAAAATATCAGCATATAAGCCAGACATAACTTATTTTATGTAAAATTTCGATGCACTCAATTTTCAGCAGTTGGACTCTCCTAAAAGCTCAAGAGCAAAGAGAAATTTACCCAGAAAAGATGAGACTCATATCATCTTTTTACATTTAGATTCAACGCCAAATATCTTTCCTTCCCCAATGGAATTTATGTTATGAATCACATTGAAAGATATCAAAAGGTATCAGCAACACAATAATGAAACTCCTATAATGCTGTAATGTTGGTTAGAACAGATGGTGCAACAGCCCAAGCTCCCAGATCAATGTTCTCCCTACTGTTAACTGTTTAAGCACATAATATCCTGTGTCCTGCTGTCCTGCTGTTGCTTATTATATATATAAAAAAAAGATCCAATAAAACATTGAGTGCGATGGGACGAGTAGAGGGTTGAATCAATGCTCTTATCCAACAATAGATAACATGGAAAAGGACATTAACTTGTTGTTTATAAAATGTGTAATTCTAAATTATGGATGTAATCAATGAAGCAAATTTAAGGAGTAAACGAATAACATGAAAAAAGAGTTTGATTGGAGACAATCACTTCAATAAAGAAAAATTATTCAGGGGAAATAGTAACCCATAAATCAATCAAATATAGGTAAAAAATTGAGTTTGATTCGTGAGTTAGGGCAAATAATAAAAATTACCAACCTTGCCGCCGAACTCGCCGCTGACCTCCAGCCGCCACCCACCTCACCACCTGCCATAATTAAAAAAAAGTTAGGGCAGAGCAGAAACTCATTACTCATCAATCGAATTCTCCATAAATCGAATTTTCCATCATAACAACAGAAACGTCACCTGAGAAATGTTAGGATGTCGCCGGATGCAAAACAAGTCACCGGAAAAAAGAGAAAGATGAAGGCGGACCGAGAAGGGTGTGAGTTGAGGAGGAGTTGAACAGTTAGTCTTGAAGAAGTGAAATACGAAGTACGTGATTTCGTGGGAAAATATTAGAGCGGTTCCTTTTCCACTATTTTTTTTTGGGTTTGTGCAACGAAACATAATTTGAATTGGCCCATTTACTAAACAAGGGCAACGAAATATATAGTTTCGTCGCCTAATTAAGGTAATGGGCAACCCAAAACTTATCTCGTCGCCCAAATATGAATTTGGGCAACAACAACGAATTTAGTCGCCCATAATTTACACTATGGGCTACAAATTCAGCTCGTCGCCCTTCTTTTCAACTATGGGCCACAACATTTCGTTTTGTCGCCCTTAAGTTTCAATTCCGTCGCCCAAAACCTATTTTCTTGTAGTATAAGCTTCCGCCTAAATTAAAAGATCCAGGAAGTTTTTCTATTCCTTCTACTATTGGTGATACTAATTTTTCTAAGGCTCTTCGTGATCTAGGTGCGAGTGTGTCACTTATGCAGTTGTCCATATGCAAGAAGCTATGACTAACAGATTTAAAACACACTACTGTTTCGTTACAACTCGCTGACATATCTATTAAATATCCTCTACGAGTAGTAGAAAATGTATTAATGAAGGTGGATAAATTTATTATTCTTTATATGGATGAAGATGTTGATGTACCTTTAATTTTAGGTAGACCGTTTTTAGCTATTGTTGGTGCTATAATTTATGTTAAAAACGGTAAGTTAATTTTAAAAATTGGTGAAGAAGAGGTGTAGTTCAATTTATTCCAATCCTCCCAATATCCCTCTTTTACTGATCATATATTTCAAGTTTATTTGCATGATGAATTAGATCCAGAAAAGTGTAACAAGGTTACTTTTAACGATACTCTTGAGACATGTTTAGTAGATGAACATTCTGGAAATGATGCAGAGGTAAGTGAGATGGCTCTTGCATTAGAGGCATGTCCTTCGTGGAAGATAAAAGGTAATTATTTTGAGGAGCTCGATAAAGGTAATGTTCTTCCCCCTCCTTTTTTAGTGCAAGCTTCTGTTCTTGAACTAAAGCCTCTACCTGCACATCTAAAATATGTATATTTAGGTGATAATAATACACTGCATGTTATTGTGAATGCTTCATTAACTGACGAACAATTGAATAAGCTATCGCGTGTTTTAAGAGAAAGAAAAAGAGCAATAGGCTGGAGTATTTCAGATTTAGAGGGAAGCCCTTTTGTTTGCATACATAAAATATTAATGGTAGATTATTTTAAACCTAATGTCCAAAATCAAAGACGCATAAATCCTAATATGCAAGAAGGTGTTAAGAAAGAAATTAGGAAATGGTTGATGCTGGAATTGTTTATCCTATATTTGACAGTTCATGGATTAGTCCAGTTCAAGTTGCACCTAAAAAAGGTGGAATCACTGCAGTGCCTAATGATATTAATGAACTAACTCCCACTAGAACAGTCACTGGTTGGAGAGTTTGTATTAACTACAGAAAACTTAATAGTGCCACTCGTAAAGATCATTTCCTCTACCCTTCTTAGATCAAATGTGAGAAGGAGTTACCGGATTTGAATATTATTGTTTCCTTGATGGTTACTTTGGGTTTAACCAAATTCCGATTGCTCCTAAAGATTAGTAGAAAACCACATTTATTTTCCCTTCTGGTACTTATGCGTTTTGTAAAATGCCTTTTGGATTATGTAATGCACCTACTGCCTTGCAATGTTATATGATGTCTATATTTTCTGATTATATTGAAAAAATCATGGAAGTTCTTATTGGATCTTCTTTTGATAATTACCTAGCTAATCTGTCTCTTGTCTTGCAATGTTGTGAAGAAACTAATTTGGTTTTAAATCGGGAAAAGTGTCATTTTATGGTACAAGAAGGGATTGTACTCGGGCATAAAATATCAAAGAGTGGTATGGAGGGGGACCGTGCAAAAATAGAAGTAATTGAAAAACTTCCTCCACCTCGAATTGAAAAACTTCCTTAAAAAAAATGACCATCGCTGGAGATCTAACCGTTGGCTAGTCCTCACATTTGGACATCATTTTGGGGACATCTGGACCTTCACTTTGACTGGAATGTTTTAGTATGGGCTTTGGATCATCGGGAATCTTGATCGGAATAGAGAACTATCAGAATGGAATTTTACAATGTTTAAGAAGAAGAATGCAAGCAATTGGAGTTCTTCAAAGGTAACTAACAACGACCCTTGATCGATTAGTATTAGTATAGGAATTATATTAGTTTTAGTAGTTGGGTTATTGGGTTTTACTATCATGATAGTTTGGGTAATAATTAGCTTATCATGATTATGTTGTAATATGTTGAATATATTTTTTGTTGATTTTTAGTATCATGTTTAATATGAGAAATCATGTTAGTATTATTTCTTTTTATGAGCATGAAGTTATAGTTTATAAGACATGTATAATTGTTGTTTGGGGTTTGATGTTGTGCGCCACTATTGTTGTTGGAGTTGTAGTTGTATGCTTTGATTGTAGTTGGTGGTGGTGGCTTGGTATTGCTTCTTCCATGCGTCACTACAATGCTGCTACTTTGTTGCTTGCTACATCGTCACCATTACGTATTTGTTACATTGTCTTTTATCTATTTATCATGCTACCGTACCTACTGATATGCATATGATAGAAATGCTATAAAAGCTGTTGTTTTGCTCCAATGGCTACTTTTTTGCATTGGCTATGATAGTATATATTGTAGCGTTCTTAACTTAACAGCCCTTTTGGTTAGTGGTAATAAATAGTGGTAGTTGTAACGAAATTTAGTGTAAATTGGTAAAGAAGTTCTCTTGTCAATGACCATAGGAATGAAACTTTATCACAAAATATGGGTTCCCCTTTATAAATTACCATTACCAACAAATACCACCTTCCCAAGTGGTAATGGATAGTAATGAGATTTTAGGAAGAAAATGGATATCTTGGGATGAAGTAGCATTATCATAGGTAATGACATTGGATTTTTAGTACAAATTTACACTATAATGCATTACCATTCCCACCATTTATGGCCTCTTACCAAACGGGCCGTAATTGTGATCGAGTGGTACTGATGGTGAGGAGTTTGTGAAGTGTGGTTATGAGCTTAAGTGTTTTGTGATGTTAATGATGTTGACTATCTGGTGCTACTATTGTTAAATGCTTTCTTTTGTTTTACTAAGTATAATTGAATCATGATATGGGTGATTATGCAAGGTGAGCATGGATTGAGGTGGCTTGATTTTTGTTTTGAATTTATACATTTCATTATATTGGCGTTGTTGGTCTATGTTAGAATGTAAGTTGTCGGTTGTGGTGATTAAGTTATAAGCATACTATCTTAATTCTTAAATAAGGTTATTGTCTTATTACAAGTTGATGATTTTTATTTTATTTTAACATGATTACTTCTATTATTTTATAGTTTCAAGATGAGTTCAAGTATATTTTTTTGAAGATGATATTGTTAATATTCTGATTATTGTTTTTGAGAACTATGAAGTTTTGGAATTTATGGGTTGAGTTCCTAAAATTCTTGCAGTTTGGAATTGATGGGTTAAGGTAATAGATTCTTGCAGTTTGATGTAAGACCTAGAATGGCATTTTGCAGACGATGAAAATATATTATTTATTATTATTTTTTGTTTAAGGATGATGACTAGTGAGGCGGCATGGTCGTCTAGGAATGAACATTCACTATGTATTGAGCAGGAGTATATATAGTTCATACTTAGTACTGAGCAAGGTATATAGGTTCGTCTTGGTTATTAGTTGTCGTCTGAGAGGTCGAGAAATACTGAGCAGGCCTAGGGTACTATCTCGTATTAGGGTGTGGCCATACTAGACGTAGGCGAGGAGAGTCCTAATACTATAACCAAATAGGAACAGTGGGTTGCGATCCACTTACGTTAAGTTCCTCCTCAAACACGTTAAGTATATATTTTGGAAACGAAATCATAATCATTTATATTGTTCATATTATTATTTTATTTAGAATTGAAGGTTTATTTAGTAGATTCTTGATTTCATACGTATATTTATTTATTTATCTTTATATTGTGTTATCTTTACCCTATTTGGTATTTAGCATGTTGTGATGTCTTTGATGTATTTATTTATCTATTTTCCTATTTCATTATTTGAAGTATAATTTGAGATGTTGTTGTATGACTTGACTGAAAATGCTTTTATAACTCCTATATGGATCATGATTGAGTTGGGAGAGCTGTTAGTTACTCCCCACTGATTGCGGATGTTTGTTGATATATATTTTGTAGGCGATTATTTCGTGGTATGGGCATTGAGAAAAGGGCTATTTAGGATTATGGAGACATTTTGTTTTATTGATTTTTACTACGTTGGGCTTATGAGGTTGTTTTTCCTCTTTACAGATATTTTGAGTTATCTTAATAAGGTTTTATTTTTTATTTAGTTTAATTTAACCGTTGTTTAGAGTTACATTTCTGTCAGGCGATGTTTTATTTTGATTATATTATGTTTATAAAAGGATGGAGTGTTACAATTATTATTTTGGTGAAAGTCTTCCGCTGCAAGTTTTTGGTTAGTTAGTAGTTAGTTGGCGAAAGCGTGATAGTCAAGTGGCCGCAATACTCCTAAATTACTCAAATATTATTATTTATTTTTTATTTTTGGAGTGAGTAATTTGGGGGTGTTATAAAGTGGTATCAGTTTTTCAGGTTTAGAAAAGATAAAAGTTGAACTTTAAAATTGATGGGTAGACATAAGATGGGCATATAGAGTTTCGTAATTGCATTATAAATTGTTGTTGTCAAGTTTGTTGCTTTCTTTCGTTACGATTTGTATAGATGCAAATTGCTAGTGCCACAAAATAATTGGCATTATTTTTTTTATTATTATTTGGAAAGCTGAAGGGTGTAGATGTGTTAGGGTGACAAGCTCTGTCTAGGTTTAGGAAGGGTCTCTCCGACGCTGTGGGTAACTTCCTTACCTGGGAGCTATAATCACCTTGGCTATTCTACATCTTGAAATCATATACACTTTTAAGTTTTAAAATAAATATTTTAAGCCATAGTGGTGCATTTAGTACAAATCTTAGACCATACTTAGTTAACATATATTAGTATTAATCTTATGATGTTATTCTTGTAAAATCTCAATTCTTCTTTCTTTTATATGATTGTTGTTGGTAGTAGAGAAAAAGGTTGATGTCATTCCCTATGTATGGATAAGCAAGAAAGTCATATTGCATTAACTAGCAAATAGTAGTATTATTTGTATTATATTTTTTTATGAGTAATTTTGTTACATATGATAAACCACATGAGGGACATGTATTACTCTGAAGAACTTCTTTTGGAAGGAAAAACAATTTCTGAATTCATAGATGATGTTGTTGAGGCCAGTGATAATAATGTCTTTAACTGGGAGCCTTGGGTCAGTGAAGAACCCTACTGAGTTCTGTTAGCCTCAATTCACCTTACTCTGGCAGCCAAATACCAAACCCTCAATTATAAGTATGCTAATGCAGTCTTACCAAATGGGGAGTGGAACAGTGATAACCATGAGTTCCAGGGAGTATGGTTAGCCACTATTCATCATTTTGGTACTGAACTAATGTATAAAGAGATAAATGGGGCCCACAGGGGTGGGGATGCCATTGAGATTAACCTACCTAGCCGAGTATCCACAATTTCTTCAGTTGACAATATGTGATATATGAAGCTTCATTTGAGCCTGATAGACCAGAATATACCCCTCGGGAATACCCAAGCCAATTTGATTATATGGCCATTGACGAGCTGGAGAATGTTATTGAGGGCGGGCTACATAGAGTTTGAAGTCTCCAGTAACTGTAGACATATAGTTTTGTTTTGGCCATGAAACGACCTAGTTTCCTTAATGATATTTTAACTTAAATGTTCTAGTAGTTGCTATGTATAAGGCCCAACATATGGCTATAATATATGAAATATGTGGTTGTTATGTTTTGATTTAGTTATACTTGCATGTGTATCGAATTGTTTGATAGTTACACAACTACTCTATGAATGTTAGTTAAGATTTGTTTTCACACACTCTTATTTCTAGTAGAATGGCAGAAAGAAGGAGAACGAGTATAAGTTCTATGGTTAAAAGGCTAGCAAAGATAATTGAAAACATCACTCAGGTGATGGCTAATCAAGAAACCAAGCATAGTGAAATCGATTGCTTTAGTGAGGTCTTTAAAAGGGTAGCAACAGTCAAAACTCCGACTTACCATGGGAAAGAGGACCCAGCTAGCTTAGAAAAATGGATCTGAGAGATTGATAAGCTTTTTGATGCCATAGTATGCCCTGAAAACCTTAAAGTAAGTAATGTTGTTTATTATTTGAGAGATGAGGCAGACCTATGGTGGAAACAAAGGAAAGACGACTTTTAGAGGATTCGGACTTTGCGTGGAAGGAGTTTAAAGATGCCTTGAGGACTAAGTTTTGCCCTCTGTACTTAAGGAAGCAAAAGGCGATGGAGTTCACCAATCTGAGGATGGGGACTATGTCTGTTAATGAATATTATAGCAAATTTTTTGAGTTAATGAGGTTCGCACCTGAGATAGTATCGCCTGAGGTTTTGAAGTCCCAGAGGTTTGAGCAAGTATTAACCTTAACCCTCCAAAGTAAGCTGGGAGGTGTAACTTTTATGACTCTTGATGAAATTTATGGTACAACTACTTACTTATATGGGATTGAAGGAAAAGAGCTTGAAAGAACTCCTCTGGGGAAAAGAGGAAGTGTAACCGAAATGGGAGTCAATAGAGTGGAGATAAGAAGTCTAAGCCTAAAGGTGGTTTTAAACAAACTAAGAAAGACAATAGGGACCCCGGTCGGAAGTCTAATAGGAACCAAGGGAATCAGAAGAAAGCCGAGAGAAATTTTTTATGCAAAAGATGTGATAAGAACCACCCTAGGAAGGATTATGAGCGCAACTTGGTGATGCGCTGTTATTGTCAGAAATTGGGGCACCGGGAGGATGAGTGCTTTAGAAATTAAAGCTGGTGGAGAACTTGCTGTCAAATGTGGCTCGAGTAATAAGGTTCCTCAGAATGATCCACAAAAGCCAGCTTCTTCCAATGCCGATGTTTAACTAGGGATGGGGAATTAGTCTAAAGGCCGAGTTTTCGTCATGAACAACCGTGAGGCTGAGAATGTTTCCGAGGTACTAATTGGAACCTTTTTCATTAATTCTCTGTCTGTCAAAGTGTAATTTGATTCTGGAGCATCTCATTCATTCATTTCTAGTACTTTAATGGAAAAGCTTTAGTTAGGCAATCCAATGTCTATTTAATTAGAAATTGCATTCATGTGAGATTTTTAGTTGTACTAAGTTGCATAGTTAAGTACCCTTAGTGATAGTTGGGGTAAACTTTCCGTCCGATGTTGGTTTGGGAATGGATGGGTGGGGAAGATACAAGGCTCGTATTGAATGTCAGGTCCAAAAGGTGTCCTTAGTCGGTCGTAAGAGAGAACAGTGACTTATAGGAAGCTTGGGAGGGAGAAGGGAATGAAGATAGTGTCTGCAATGTGAATTCAAACTTATGTGAGGAAGGGATGTCTGTTATTCTTATGTGGAGTTCAAAAAATTGAAAAGGAAGACGAGAATAGGGAGGCTCCAGTTGTATCTGAGTTTCTTGACGTGTTTCCTGAAGAGATACCAGGTATGCCACCTGTGAGAGATCTTGACTTCACCATAGATTTGATGCCAGGAACCAGACCTATTTCAAAGGCTCCATATAGAATGAATCCAGCTGAGATGAAAGAGTTAAAAGTTCAGTTGGAGGAGTTGTTGGAAAAAGGGTATATAAGAGCTAGTTCATCTCCTTAAGGTGCACCTGTATTGTTTGTAAAAAAGAGATATGGTAGTTGGAGGTTATGCATTGATTATCAGGAGTTAAACAAGATAATGATCAAGAAAAAGTATCCGCTTCCTAGAACACATGATTTATTTGATCAATTGAAAGGAGCGGGGATTTTCTCGAAGATTGATTTGAGGTCAGGTTATCACCAATTGAGATTGCTGAGGATGATATTCCTAAAACTGCATTTAGGACGCGTTATGGTCACTATGAGTTCACAGTAATGTCGTTTGGTCTGACCAACGCACCTGCAATGTTCATGGATTTGATGCATAGGATTGTCAGACCATACTTGGACAAATATGTGGTTGTGTTTATGGATAATATCTTGATATATTCGAAGGATAGGAGCAGTCATGAGTTGCATTTAAGGGAATTTTTATCCACCCTAAGATAGCATAAGTTGTACGCCAAACTCTTTAAGTGTGAGTTTTGGTTGGATGAGGTTGCCTTTTGAGGACATGTTATCTCAAAGGAAGGAATTTCGATAGATCCTGCTAAAATTCAAGCAACGCGTGAGTGGCCAACACCAAAGGCGGTGTCTGATATAAGAAATTTTCTTGGGTTGGCCGATTACTATCGAAGATTTGTGAAGGATTTCTCGAAGATCTCGAGACCAATGACTAGCCTGATGAAGAAAGAATGTAAGTTTGTCTGGGCTCCAGAGTGTGAGGATCTTTTTCAGCGTTGAAGGAAAGATTGACTACAACACATGTTTTAGCTCTACCTGATGAGAGTCATCAGTATGAGGTTTAAAGTGATGTTTCGAAATTTGGGTTAGGGTCATGTGTTGGATTTCCAGATAGCTGATGATGGAATTATCCGCTTGAGGGGAAGGTGGTGTGTATCCAGAAATAGAAAAGAGTTGAAGCGGGATTTAACAGAAGAAGCTCATAGCTCACCTTATTTGATACACCTAGGTGGTGATAAGTTGTATAAGGACATGAAACAAACGTTTTGGTGGCCAAACATGAAGCGAGAGGTAGAAGAGTTCGTGGCTAAGTGTCTCACATGCTAAAAGGTCAAGATTGAGCGCAAAAGGCCACAAGGGAAGGTTCAACCTTTGTATATTTCGAGTTGGAAATGGAATTCCATATCAATGGATTTTGTGTTTGCCCTTACGAAGGACTAAGGCTAAAAATGATACGAATTAGGTAGTGGTAGATCGTTTAACTAAATCCGCGATTTTCATGCATATGAAGAATACTTAGTCGATGGATCAGTTAACTAAAGCATATGTGAAGTGGGTGGTGAAGTATCATGGTGTGCCTAAAGACATTGTTTCGGATCGTGATTCACGGTTCTTGTCCAACTTTTGGCAGAGTTTTCGAAAGGCTTTGGGCACTAATCTGTTAATGAGTACAGTTTTTCATCCGGCTATAGACGGACAAACAGAATAAGCGATCCAGACTTTATTGGATATGCTACAATCTTGTGTCATGGAGTATCAGGATTCGTGGGAAGATTTCATTGATTTGATAGAAGTTTCCCACAATAACAGTCATCATGCAAGTATTGGAATGGCTTCGTTTGAAACTTTGTATGGTCGGAAGTGTAAAGACCAATGGTTGATATTTGTGAGACCGTGGTTCTTGGACCTGAGTTCCATGAAGAGACGGTTAAACAGGTGAAAGTGATTCAGGAAAAGATCAAGGCAGCTCAAGATCGATAGAAGAGTTATGCTGATTTGAAGTGGAGGTATGAAGAGTTCCATGTTTGAGAGAAGGTACTGTTGAAAATATATACAATGAAAGGGGTGATGCGCTTTTGGAAGAAGGGAAAGTTGAGCCCAAAGTGTATCGGGCCATATGAGGTGTTAAAAAAGATTGGGAAAGTGGCATATAAGTTGTATTTGCCAAATGATTTAAGCCGAGTCCACGATATTTTCCATATATCTCAGTTAAGGAAGTATATTCTGGATGTGTCCCATGTACTGCAACCTGAGCCCATTGAGAGACCATTGAGTTATATGATAGTTTGACTTACGAGGAATGACCTGTAAGAATCCTTGATAGTAAATTTAGAAGTAATCGTACTAAGGATGTTAGAATAGTCAAAGTATTATGGTCAAACTATCAGACTGAGGAAGCAACATGTGAACCCGAAGCGGATATGCGCAAGAAATATCCGGCGTTGTTTTACGAGGTTAGTTATCGAGTTACGGGATCATAACTCTTATTGAGGGAGGTAGAATGCGATAGAGTTTCACTCTTTTCTATAGTTATTGCATTTTAGCATATTTTTCAGTCATATATGAATTTTAGGCATGAGCACTTGAGTCATAAACTACAATTTTGCATTCTATTTCGTTTTGAGGATGTGATTATGCCTTTTTTTCTTAAGTTTCGAGGTCAAAACTTCTTTTAATGGGCTAGAGTGTAATACTCCATATTTTTTAGTATTTATTTCTGTAATTAAATTATTTTCTAAATTAAATATTTTAAGCAAAGGGTATTTTAGTAATTTTACTGGTTTTAAATTATTTTGTTAGGAATTTGGCGTCAAACTTGGATTTGTTAAAATTTTTAAATTTCAATTTTAGTAAAAAAATTTATTGAGTTATTTTAATAAACTTAAAACATTTAAATATTTAGTATTCATGGAGATTTGCAAAAAAAAATGGGGGGCTTGATGGCCGACCACCATCATAGGGGTGGTGGTTTTGATTTTTCCAAAACTCCCTAATTAATGTGTAGGTTACAAATCTTGGTTTAATCTCCTAATTTATGGTGAAGGTTACAAACTATTTAATTTTGGAGATTAAGTACTCCCTATTCTACACCTATAAATACCACAAACCTCAAGCTATTTTTCCACACCAAAAACTTTGAAGGATCCAAACTCTCCTACTTCAAGGTTCATTCTTCTCTTCTTAATCTATTTTAGTCTCGTATTTCTTATTCAAGTTCCAATTTTATTTGGTTTAAGTAAAAGATTTTCTTGTTTCGTAATAAAAAATATTATGCTCATGATAGGTTATGTAGGAATTCATGATTAAGTTCATGTTTAAGTTCATGAGATAAGTTACTTATTAGATTTTGATATTATTAGTTGGTTAGGAGAACACTCAAGCATAAGACTAAGTGCAGATACTAGTATACTCTTTGTGCAAGATCAAGATACGTTATGTACCTAGATCTTTCGAAATGTGGTTTTATGTGTTAAAGTTGTTTATTGATTTAATAGTTACATTAATTAATTATGAAATTTTATTTAAAATGGTTACAATATTTTATTATTCACTTTTGGAAATAAAAAGAAGGAACGATTTTATCAATCATTTTATATGAATGTCTTGTTATAATTATTGGAAATTTATATTATTATTACAAGGAATGGTTTGAATGATTTTATATGAATGATTATTGGAAAGTTAGTATGTGATTAAGAAGATAATTAAGAAAAATAACAAGACCTTAATTTTACCTTGCTAACTCAATGATGCACTTCCTTTGGAAAGTTTTCTACTTTTTTTTTTTGTGATTTTCTTAATTTCTAAGTGAGTTTCTAAATCCACTTAATTACTAACTAAACCCTTTTTTGTGCTTTTCTTTGATGAACTTCTTACTTAATTACTATTTATAACTTTTGCTTTCTTTTTTTGAATGAAATTTTTCTTAGTGGGAGCAAGTATGGAGAATGAGAGTAGTAATGAAATTGTGAAGTTGTTGTGTGCTTTGTTGAGTTGTGAGAAGTTGTTCTTTTAAAATGAAAAAAGAAGGGGGTATTTATAGGGAAAATCAAGTGATGAATTAAGGTTTGAAGGAGGTGGAAAATCAGTTTTTTTAACCCTAAAATCTTATTTTTACCATCCTACATCACCTTAATGACATCACACTAATGACATCATCAAATATCCTCAAATCTTCCTACATCATCAAATTTATTGGAAATACAAATATTCTAATTCTCTTTAGATTTGATTTTGATCTTTACATTAATGAGGCAAATTTCGATTTTCAGCCAAATTTTTCGTCCTAAATACATCCTAAAACGTAAAAGTGCATTGGAAAAACGTGAAGGAAAAGCTAACTGGGCAACTGCTCGGAGCGCAGGAGCCTGCGCTAGACACAAACTTGGTGCGCTTGACGCACAGGCATGCATTTGGCGCATGTAGCCATTGTGCGTTGGGGACATGATTGTGCGTCTGGCGCATGATCGTGTGCCTAGCGGACAACCTGAATTTTTCAAATCGGATCTTTTGGCTCTTACACCTTGGATTTGATTCCGATTCTCTTTCCTTTTTATGATTATTATTCCTTAACCAATGAATAAAAGGATGTGATTGTCGGTTAAACAATATATTCTTATTCTTTATCCAATGGATAATGACTTGATCACCAAAAAAACTGATTCCTACCAGTCTTAAGAGACGATTAAAATTCTGGCGCCTAATCGCGACTCATTTTGCTGTTTTTCAAAAATCTAACTTAAAATAATTAACAAAAACTCGTCAAATTAGTAAAGACGAGCATGATTCTACAACAAGTCATTTTATAAAAACTAGTAGTTATTGACTACGACTTACAGAAAATTGTATTTCTAAACCGAAATTGTATGACTAAAACGCAAAATGAAAAACTATATGAAGGAATGAAACTCGCGCTCCGAAATGAAATTTGCCTTTGGCGGGGCGCGCGCTCCACGACGCATGACAATTTTCATTATTTTTATTCCTTTTCAAAAATCTTTATTTAAAAATCTTATGCATAACAGGGATTCTAAAATTGGTGGCCAAAGAATGCTCCACATTGGTCGGATTTTAGATGAAATAATGATGACCAATGTTTGAACAGACACAAATTATGACAGATACTTCTTTTGAGTTAACATATTCTTCATAGAAAATAAATGTCATTGATGCTCTTTTAAAATCCTGATTTGCGACTTTTGATGACGTTTTAAATAGAAAATCCCAATTAATTTTCTAAAATTGAAAATGCGACTTCATTGTCGTCCTAGATAGAAAATCTCAATTAATTTTTCCTCAGATTGAAAAATCCGGCTTTATCGCTGTTTTATATAGAAAATCCCAATTAATTTTTCTAAAATTCGAAATGCGACTTTATTGTCGTATTAGATAGAAAATCCGAATTAATTTTCTCAAATTCAAAATGCGACTTTATTGTCGTCTTAGGTAGAAAATCCGAATTAATTTTCTAAAATTTTGAAATGCGACTTTATCGTCGTCTTAGATAATTTTTTCTTATGAATTAGTCTTTCGTTAACGTGAGAACTCCAACAATTAAATAGTTGACTCCAGTTTTTATCACAGTTTTTCATTGTCTTGATGACAAACAAGTTGTGAAATCACCATCACTCACTTTTTATGACTCCATGTGTTATCATATCACCTTAAATTATGACATTGTCAGGTCATGTCACTTTAAAGTGATGCATTGTCAGGTCTTGTCACCTTAAAGTGATGCATTGTCAGGTCATGTCACCTTAAAGAGTTGACCAAGGGTTATTACCCTCCAGACCCATGGTGGACCACCCATCATATGACAAAATTTTGATATGTTTTTCAAAAATCTTTTAGGATTTTTTTATGAATAATGCTTATTTGTTTATCAAAAAATGATGATTACGATATAAAATAGATTGATCAAGGTCATTATTTTTGTTTTGAAGGGATCAAGGTCATTATTTTGGAAGATTAGGAAAATGGATTGTATCAATGCTCTTGATTCATCATTGACACTGTTTATCGATATTCGGCAAAATTACCATACCACAAATGCTCGGTCATTAATCATTGATAGGAATGCTCCTTATACTCTTATGAACAATACTCAATCCATATTGTCCATGGCATGAATCATGGATGATCATTCTTCTTCCATTTATAAAAGGGCATAGTTCTTCATTTCCAAATGCACCATCTTCACCACTACACCGTTTTTTCTAACTTTTCTTCTTTCTCAATAAATGGCTTCTGCTTACAAAGATATTAATGAAATGGGGAGTGGTAATAAAAAATAACTCTCGGGGATCACAAAGAATTTAGAGCAACCAAGGCAGTCTTCCTCTTCTTCTCATTTTACTAAGGCTCTTATGCCTTTGCTTTCTCTTTCTATTTGCTATGAAATGATTCATGATGTTTCACACTTGTGGGATGAAACTCGTCATGTCTTTCATTTTGGAGACCGAGAGATTGTGCCTCTTGTTGAAGAGGTCGAAGAACTACTAGGCTTACCCTCTAATGGTCCAATTATTACACCTAGGTCTCCTACAAGAATCTCGCGAGATTTATCAACAATTTTGTACCTTCCTAAAAACCTTCATGGAAACTACTTACAGTACGGTGAGGTACTTCTTCTTAATTTGTTATTCACCTTTCAATTTGGTATTTGGCAATTCTCTAACAATGCCAGTTATAGAATTGCTAGTATAAATGCTTGCATTCTTATGCTTTTGGGATGTACCCTCACTAAATGGTCTTTAAACACATGCCATGTTCGGCGTATTTCACTTATTTCTCAAATTGTTAGTGGGAGTCGTCTTGGACCACTTATTTTGGGGGAAATGTTTCTTGGCCTAGACGAACTCAAACGAAACCCTCAAAACATTGTAAAGGGAAGTCCATTAGCCCTTCATTTATGGTTATTGGAAAATTTTTCTCTTATGAAACCTCATGGGAGTCTTGCTTACAAAACTAATCATATCCGAGAAAGAGGTTTTCATCTTTTCTTCTATCAACTTAGTAAAAATGGTAAGTGGGAGGATTATTTCCTACGGCAATTATATATTGTATATTGCAAAGTCGTAGAGGTGTACAATTATCAGGCCGGGCTTTGCCAAGTCACTTTCTCCCTTCCATGGAGGTGTCCAATGCAAATTGGTTGGAGGCAACATCACATTCCTGCTCTACAAACTCTTCCAACATGTTCTACTTATGAGGCTGATATGAGTGGTATTCAAAGAATGCCTACTACATGGCAGGGGGTTAGAATTATATCAGCGCTACCTGAACCTCCCTTTCTGGCTATTGATGATGATTATCTTCAATGGCTTTTGACTGATATTGGTCAAGAAATGGTTCAGACGGGCCTACCATGAAGAGGAAGAGAGTTTGAGAGAAATATCATTTTTTTTAGTTTGGTAGGAAATAGAGGGTTTTTGTCTCTTTATGTATGAAATGAAGTACCCCAGTTGTGATGAATAAAGAATATCTGTTTGTGAGAATTATCTACTTATGAGAAATTAAACGTGAACACAATTCTAAACAAGTGCATACTTTAATATTAAATATGACATGCAAATTATAATTAATTAACATGAAAGTATAATATAAAAAACCTTAACAAACAAAAAAAGATATTTGCATGCTTCATCATTTGTCTTATTCTCCTTTTTTCTTCTTTTTTCCTTTTTTCGATTTTTTTTCATTTTTTTTTGGCATACATACTATAAATATCTAAGAGCACATGACATGTTTATTAAGAATAACCAGACGGGGATACAAATTCCATAAACTGCTTGGACAATTACAACTATTTTGATGCTTAAGCGTAATATTTCTTCAACTGATCAAGATTACTGAAATGGGTGAATTCATTCCCATCAAAATCCATTAGCTTTAGTGCTCCTGCCGTGGTGGCATGCTTGACTAGGAATGGCCCATACCAGTTAGGCTTGAATTTTCCCCGAGGACCATGCAACATGGCCCAAATCTATCTCGAACTTTTTTGCTAAATGTACGAGCAATTCTCTGCTGATAGAGTTGAATGCTATGCAAAGCTTGTAGTCAGTGCTCATCCGCAAATGCAAGCTCATCATAACGAGTTTTCTACAATTGGTCTTATGATATTTCACTTTCTGCTATGACCCTGAGAAATTGTATCTCCACCTTAACCGGTAGGACTGGCTCCATCCCATAAACCAAAGAATACAGGGTCGTTTCTGTTGGAGTTCTGATTGATATTCTATTTCCAAAAGGGCATACGGTATTTTGTCATGCCATTCTCTAGTCTTCTCCGTCATCTTTGCGATAATAGTTCTAATTGTCTTATTGGCTGCTTCCACTGCTCCAGTGGTTTGAGGACGATAAGGTGAGGACTGATGACGCTTAATTCAATACTTTGCGAGAGTTGTTTTAAGATGAGCCTCAAACTATGATCCATTATCAGAAATGATTTCAAAAGGTATGCCGTACCGACAGATAATGTTGCTGATCACAAATTTCGTGACTTGCTTTGCCCCTAGCTTTGAAAAAGATGCAGCTTGAACCTACTTCGAAAAGTAATCAATTGCTACAAAAATATAATGATGCCCATTTGACGCCTTTGGATGAATTTGTTTGATTATATTTATGCCCAACTCGAAAATGGCCAAGGAGAGGTCATATTATGTAATGACACAGGTAGCATATGATTGAGGTTAACAAATATCTGACATTGCTTGCAAGCATGGACAAAGCTGATGCAATCACCTTCTAGAGTAATCCAATAGAAACCTACTCGCAAAATTTTACGAGCCAACATTCTTCCATTCATATGGGGTCCACATTCTCCTCCATGAAATTCTTCCATGATGGCTTGCTTCTCACTATCATTCACGCAGAGTTGTAGAGTACCATCAAACCCTTTGTGATATAGTCTGCCTTTTAATATGAGAAAATGAGCAGCTAGTCTTCTGATGGCTATGCGATCCTTCTTGCCACTTCCCTCTGGATACTGCATAGTTTCCAAAAAAGTCTTGATATCCTTGTACCAGACATTATCATCATCTCGTTGAGCTAACGTGCAAACAATTTGTGCTACTGTAACTGTTGGCCCTTTCCTTTCTTCAATTAAAACTGACTGGATTTTTTGTACCATTTTCCCATGTCAAATTAATAGTGAGATTGGCTAAAGCATCAGTGAAACTATGTTGTTCCCGAGGAAGATGTTTGAAACTGATATCATCAAAATAAGGGATCAACTCTTGAAGGTACTATGTGTAGAGCTGAAGTCCAAATTTCTATTGTTTGAGATATGATGAGATTAGAATCTCCATATACAGTGAGATGTCTTGCCTTCGCTACCAAAGCGGCTTTTGCTCTATATATACAGGCTTCATACTTAGCTATATTATTTGTTGTTGCACTAGAGGAAACAAGCCCAAGGAGTGCGGTCAAAAAGGGCCCAAGGGATGCATTTTTTGACCGCAACCCTTGGCATTTAGAAAGGGTTGCAGTTATTTTAACCGCAGCCCTTAGCGCGTTAAGGGCTGCGGTTAGGGTAAAAACCGCAGCCCTTGGTGGGTTAAGGGCTGCGGTTAAGACCAACATCGCAACCCTTGGTGGGTTAAGGGCTGTGGTTTTTTCCCAAAACTACCAACCCTTGTGATTTTACATTTTTTAGTCCTAAATGATCCAAAAACAGTTACATATATATATAAGTATCACTTTTCATTGCAATTCATGTCAGTTAAGGTCATGCGCATATGTAGTAAGGATTATAGAAGGTTAAGTGCTCTGACAATATGAAATGTAGGGAGAAGTAATCCAGATACTAATAGAAGCCATGAAAAATATGCAAGGCAACCTGTATTTTCATCAAAGCAGCTAAAATCTTCCTAGTCTCTTGTACAAAAAGAAGTGATCTCATCATACTGCATCAATAACACAATTTCAAATATCTATATGAAAGAAACAGAAGATAGTGAAGCAAGGCAGTGCATAAACAACATTTGCTACTATGTTATGCCTTTTGTGGTTTGCAATTGAGGATGAAATCTTTGATCTCGTCGCTAGCTCTATCCAGAGCAGTTCTTCCGTCGGCATCTTTTACATCATATTTAGCTCCGGCCTTCAGTAGCTCTTCAATCTTCGGTTTGTCACCCTTTGAGGAAGCCATCAACAATAGGATATCCACCGGGTGGATATCCTGGTTCAATAGAGCTTCCATCTTATCATATGAACCCTCCACATCAAGCATTCACATGTAGTTGAAGTACTGCAGGATTAATGAACCATGTAACCAGCATTTTCAGTATACATAACCATGTAACTGACGTAACCTATATAGCATATCATCTGGCAACTTTTGTATCCAACAATTTGTAAAATCACAACAAAGCACAAGCATCAATCTTTAGAAGTGTTTTGCTAGTTATTCTAATAATTAATAAGCATCTAAAATTTATTTTCACCATCTTCCGTCTTTTGCACTATACTGCTCTAATGAGTTTTAATCTTTCAAGTCTTAACTTTGACATCATCTCCAAGCCCCCCCAATTAAGAATTTGCATCACATATTTACACTTTCATGTTACGAGAACAACCCCCAAATCTCGGCTGCGTCCGCCCAACTTATTTTGCTGAACTATATGCTGAACTTATCTTTGCGGAACTTATGTTTGCTGAATTAAATTTTCAGAACTCAACATGATTTTTACTGAACTTATCTTTACTTATTTGTGCCGAACATAACTTATTTTTACTAAACTAAACTGAACTTAACATATCTATGCTAAACTTAACTTATCTTTTGATGACAATTATTCTCATAAGTTGAAAAGAACGGGCCTAAAAAAAAAAGCAAGAAATCAAAGAATCAATAAAGGTAGCTTGAAATTTCAACAATAGTATAATGTATATAGTATAGAATAATGAGAAAATTAGAGAAGCAAAAAGAAGCATAAAAAAGGAAAAACCTGCCTGTTCAATATCATCTCTATCAAAATCATCACGAGATTGGCCGCCATAAACACCAGCAGTTTCAGCATTAAACCTGAACCAACACTTGACTCTGCTACCATTACTGGGCCCCAATTTGGCGGTTCTGGTGGGCTTGAAGTTTATGTTTTTGGGAAGGCCCACAAACCCATTTCGCAAAGGGGATTCTGAATGAGAGCATGACGATGTTCTTATATGGTACTTGACAAAATCAGTTTTTCACAGCAATTTTGTAAGATTTTTAGTTAACTGTAAAAAAACCCATTTTTTAGAAATTCTAAAACTCAGTTGCTGGAAACGTCTTGAACTGCACACAAAAAAAAATTTCATCCTATAAACTATTCACGTAATACAGATGAAAAATGAATAAAATACGAAATTAAAATTGACCATAATTACAGCATCACATTTTCTTTTTATGGAGATGTTTAAGCACAACTCTACTTGAATTTTTTTATGAAAACATGTTTCTAGTGATGAACAACAACTTGATTAAGAAAAATCACATAAACACATAATTCTTAAGAGTCTCCCCATTATAGTTGACTATTCTAGGTGGGGTCATTTAAGGTTGGGAACCTATGCGGACTTCCACATACCCAAATCACTCCAAAGATTATAAAAATGATACAAGAAAACAAAGAAAAAGTTAGTATGTGATTAAGAAGATAATTAAGAAAAAATGACAAGAACTTAATTTTACCTTTCTAACTCAATGATTAACTTCCTTTGCAAAGTTTTCTACTTTTTTTGTGATTTTCTTAATTTCTAAGTGAGTTTCTAAATCCACTTAATTACTAACTAAATCCTTTTTTTTGTGTTTTTCTTTGATGAACTTCTTACTTACTAATTATAAATTTTGCTTTCTTTTTTTCAATGAGATTTTTCTTAGTGGAAGGAAGTATGGTGAATGAGAGTACTAATGAAGTTGTGAAGTTGTTGTGTGTTTTGTTGAGTTATGAGAAGTTGTTCTTTTAAAATGAAAAATAAGGGGGGTATTTATAAGGAAAATTAAGTGATGTATTAGGGTTTAAAGGAGGTAGAAAATCTGATTTTTTAACCCAAAAATCTTATTTTTACCATCCTACATCACCTTGGTGCGCTTGACGCACAGGTATACGTCTAGCGCATGTAGCCATTTTGCGCTGGGCGCACAATTGTGCGTCTAGCGCATGAACGTGTGCCTGGCGCACAGCCTGAATTTTCCGAAAAACATCGGATCTTTTGGCTCTTACACCTTGGATTTGATTCCGATTCTCTTTCCTTTTCATGATTATTATTCCTTAACCAATGGATAAAAGGACGTGATTGGTAGTTAAAGAATATATACTTATTCTTTGTCCAATGGATAATGACTTGATCACCAAGAAAACTGATTCCTACCAGTTTTCAGAGACGATAAAAATTCTGGCGCCTAATAGCAACTCATTTTTCTGTTTTTCAAAAATCTAACTTAACAATTAATGAAAACGCGTCAAATTAGTAAAGACGAGCATGATTCTACAATAAAGCATTTTATTAAAACCGGTAATTATTGACTATGACATACATAAAATTGTATTTCTAAACCGAAATTGTATGACTAAAACGCAAAACGAAAAATCATATGAAGGAATGAAACTCGCGCTCCGAGATGAAACATGCCTTTGGCGGGGCGCGCGCTCCACGATGCATGGCGATTTTCGTTATTTTTATTCCTTTTCAAAAATCTTTATTTATAAATCTTATGCATGACAGGGGTTCTAAATTTGGTGTTTACACAAACGACATAAATACAATCGGAAACGTACAAAAATCATACAACAATAAGTACAGCAAGCAGTAGACCAGTAAGAACGTGCGCTTAACGCAGGAGCGTGTGCTACGTGCTAGAGCGTGCGCTCGGCACAGCTCTTGTGCATCTAACGCACAGGCACCAGCGTCTGACGCATCTCGGTGCATCTAACGCTACAGGACGAAAAGTTCCAGATTAGGAAGGGAAAATAATAAGAGGAATTGTTTTCAAGTTTAATTTAATTCAAGTTTGGAAATAGTTTGTTCATTAAAGTTATCGTTGAATTATTGGTGATGGAGTTTTCAAAATGTAAATTTGTTACGAACTAGCAAATGTGTTACTTATCTAGCAAATTTCGTACTCAGTTTTAAACTGGCTTTGTCCGGTTTACCTTTTGGTAAGCAATTTTGCAGGTGAACTTTGGATGTGCATGAGCATACTCAGGAGGAGATCGATCTTCACCTAGTATAGGATGTTTTATTTATTTTAAGTTTGAGATAATATTTATTTATAATAATAAAGAAGTATTATTATTTCGGTTAAAGTCTTCCGCTGCAAGTTTTTGGTTAGTTAGTAGTTAGGTGCCGAAACTGTGATAGTCACGTGGCGGTCATACTTCTAAATTACTCAAATATTATTATTTTTTATTTATTTTTGAAGTGAGTAGTTTGGGGTGTTATAGTCAGGGTAATGAGCGACGCCAAAGTGTTCATTAACACCAAAGTATTGATCGAAACTTCAATGTGATCAAAGTCTAAGCTTAGGCTAAAACCACGTAAAGTCGAGGATCAACAATCAGATTGGTTAGATTCAATTAAGAAAATGCATAATGTCATGACGCAAAACATCACTCGTCAATTATTACCCGGGTACACCAGGTTATTTGTAACATCCCGACCTTATACAACCAAGCTACTTAACGAATAGATACCTATGATGATACCTAAGATTTACTAAAAGAGGTTAGCGGAAATAACGTCAGGACGAAAATGCTACTCTAAATTGAGACATAAAGATAAAACCCAATCTTAAGTTTAAATACCTCAAAATCACCACAAAACATTATAAATCTCCAAAAAAAAACCAAAGAGAATACCAAAATCTGTAAGTAGCCTACATTATTAAGAGTTAACGAGACATGCAAGTCTCCAAACCAAAAACAAGCTAAGCATCCTTAAGACCTAGCATAACATAAGTCTCCCTATCATCATCATAGTACTCATTTACTAAAAAATTTATAAGGAGCTTCCTCTCATCACCAACCCACACTTTACTAGCCCATGCAGTAATTATTCTAGAAGTCATTGTCATCTGCACATATATGATAATAATTCCACAGACAGTGGGGAGTAACTAGCAGTTCTCCCTGAATAAAAGAAATCACACTACATTTAAGATAACGAATAAATAGGGTGAAAGTCAAGTATAATGTCCAACATGAACTAAACACATTAATAAGCTTTCAAGTAACACAAATGGATAAATAATAAACAAGTTAAATCAGTAAATATATCAGCTCAAAAATACTTAAATAAAACAAAGGAATAATTATAACAAGTTTGAGTTAAAATCCGAACGCCAGTGGATCGCAAGGCACTTCCTAAGGTTTGTCAGATCGTAACCTCCAGGTCAGCGTATGGGCTTACGTTCAATGCTGCATGTGTCTAAGAATGACCAAACTTCCAATGTAGGGTGGTACACGCAGCACTCCATGTCCTTTCAGACGACAACAAATGACCCAAGTGATACCCCTAGATCGCAATCTAGGTGGTTTACATGTTTTTCACCGGGGACTACTTCTATCCCACCGGATATCCTTTCTCAAAGTAAAATATTACAAACATCATATAAATGTCGTTTCATCTCATACAATATAAATACAACCGAAAACGTACAAAAATCATACAAGAATACGTACAACAAGCAGGAGATCAGTAAGAACGTGCGCTCAACGCAGGATCGTGGGCTCTACGCTAGAGCGTGCGCTCGGCGTAGCTCTTGTGCGTCTGACTTACAAGTGCCAGCGTCTGGTGCTACTGGACGAAAAGTTCCAAATTAACCTGAATTAACCCAAAACCATTAAATTCATAAAAACGAGAACAAATAATCATTTTATTACGATAAATTAAACCCAAGCTAACGATAAAAAAAATATAGTAGTAACCAACATAACTCATTCAGCCAGCACAAGAATTCGAAAAATCCTAATTTAATACAGATTATCATTCTCATAATAATTAAACAAATAACTTTAATTCTTTAATGATTCCAACATTAAAAATCATTTAACAATTTAAACCACCTGCTAAGTTCTTACAAAAATTTACCCAACACCTCCATGGACTTACTGTCACAGTCATTATTTTATTTTTAAGTTTCGGCCCTCAAAAGTATTTTAAACAGAAATTCCCAGATTTCACAATAAAGCAAATAAAAACTTGTAAATTATAATAATCTCACCAAAATCATCAATTTTTCACACAACACACATAAACTCACGTTTCATCTAGTTATGCAGAAATATAAATTTTTTGGCCTTTTTTTATTATTAATCACAAATTATTTACCAATAATCACAAAAATGCAAAAATCCAATTTTAATTAATTAACCACGAAAACATCAAGCAAAAATTGTTTTAAGGCATAATATACACACGCCACATATAATCTGCCTCAGTAAAAATAATTTTGGAAATTAAAAATTACATACACTAATTATTTAATAATCTTTCCATAATCACATATTAAATAATATAATTAATTAAATAATAAATCTCAAGCAAAAATTATGACTCTACATGTAATACACACACGGCACACACAATGAAAATTTAGAAAATTTTCTGCCATATTTTCATGTAAAAATATTAGTAAAACATTTTCCTTAACGAATTAATCTATTACTAAAACTGCTCTAATTTCGAGCATTCTAAGATAACTACTAGTTACTTGGAACATCGGGTGGAGAGCTGAATATAATGAATGATTCACGATCCAAGTTCTTTGTTTAATACCCCAAAAGTACCACGAACAATAATTGTATAAGTGAGGGAAATAGAAAATAACAAGAACAATTTTATGGAACAATTGTAGAAGTAGAAAATTGGAGAGAAAATTATGTTTTGGCCGTTTGAAATGAAGGAATAATGATAGCAATTTTACTGATATTAAATCATAATATTGGTGTTTAAAAGAATTAAATAAAAGGGGCTATAATGGTGGTTTAATGTGCAAGTTATGGAAGTTAAACAAATTAAAAGGCAAGGCAACCAAAGGAAGCAAAACTCCTCCCTTCCCTTTACTACATGGCCGGCTGCCATCATTGGCAAAGCCCACAAAATTTTTGGACCATGTTAATCAACATTTGAAATGATAAAATGTTCGTTAAGCGATAAACGATATATTCCTAATTCGCGTCTAAACTTAAAAATAATTACCGACGGAAAATAATATAAACAAGTCGCATAATATATATATGTATGTGTATATATATATATATATATGTATGTATATATATATATATATATATATATACATATATATGTATAATTCACATAACAATCACATTTAATAATAAAACAATTCGGCACCTAATTTAATTATTTAAATTAAAAATCGTTACTAAAAAAATATTAATTTGGAGAAAATAGTTGCGAAAAACTAGGAGCAAAGTTATGGGGTGTTACATTATAAGTAACAAAGTTTTATTGGTTAATTCTTAATTGTCTTTTTTAGTCTTGTGGAGATGCAACAAGTATCAATCTTAACATCATCATCAACCGAGCGGATGTGTTATCATGATGTGAGATGCTGATAAGTGTGAATTATTATATATTATAACCTTCTTATTTACTCTTACTAGGTCCTTATTAGTATTATAAAGTACAAATTGGGGGTTTTAATGGTTTTCATAGGTTATCGAGTAATTGTGTTTATATGATTATTTATTAGTTTAACCTATGCTATATTTTAGACTATTAATAATATATCTCATATTGGCACGTACATTACAATGTTGGAGTAAAAGAGATGGAATTGGTCTTGAGCAATTTAATGGGTAACCCATGACAAGGAATTTCAGCAAAAAGAAGAAAAGGAAATTTGTATTTCCTTGTGGTCACTCACGCAAATTGGAAGAAGATGGGCCAAGCCCAATTCGGCTACCAAGCAAAGCCACGCAACAATCAGTAAATAAAGTGAAACAAAGGAAGAAAAATAAAAGGAAACCATTATTTTGTTTGGGGGGCTGAATTCACGCATGGGGGGCTTGGAAGGGTTTTGAAGGAGGGAGAACACACGCTGAAGGAGGAGAAATAAAAAGAGAGCAGCAGATGCAGGATATGGGGGGGATAGCAGACAGAACAGAAAACAGCAGTAGCAGATGTAGTTTGAGAAAAATCAGTAGAGCAGCAATACGGGAAGAACTCGCAGCACAACACGAAGTCTTCGATCTTAATTTTCGTTCATGAATCTCAATATTTGGGTGATGTTCTCTCAAATTATGAGTAGCTAATTTCTTTTTCTAGGACTTAGATGAAACCCTAATATTATGAATTGATATTTTAATTATGTTTGAGAATTGATTTTTGGTTTATGATTGGATAACTATTAAGATTAATGTTGGGTTCATTGTTGTTTGCAATATAGATTGATGATTATTCTTGTAGAATTAATTATTGGTTTTTATTGTTATCAAATTTACATACTTTGTTCTTGTAGTCCAAGGTGTGATGTTATGCAATGGTGTTTGATGAGTTGTGATTAAAAAGTTGAATAATTTATGCTTTGGTTAGATAAGTTATGTCACCTAATTAATCGCAATACTATTTATGTGAGTATTCCGGCTTGTAGATTAGGATACTTGATAAACCTATTAATTCTCATTCCAATTAATCTATTAATCATATTATTAGTGGTGGATTCAACTGTCCTAGATTCCGTATTATTGTCTGTTATCCGATTCACTTTTGTTATTGTCAAATTTATTTAGTTATTTTATATTTTAGACTAGCTTAATTAGTTTACAAACCAACCATTATATTCATATTTAGGATTAAGTTAGTAGACATTAGACTTATTTTTAGTCAACGGTTCCCGGTGGATACGATACCCTATTAATTATCACTTACTACTGGATCTTGTATACTTGCAAGAATAGGGTTTTATAACTTGTTTAAAATCGCTACCAAGTTTTTGGCGCCGTTGCTGGGGAACGGTGTTTGGTTAATGTAATTTATTGTCTGCTAGTTTATTTCTTATTATAATATTAGTTTTCTGTTTTTCTTATTTGCTTTTGTTTATTAATTTCTTAGATACTTTCTCATTTTACAAGTATTGAAGGTTAGAGAGAAGTTGTCGAATTAATTTCTCAAAGATCAGGTGCTTTCTTTCCACTTTATACTTCTATTTTGTGCTTGTTTCTGTATTTTTAGTTAATGTTAGGTCGTAGATCATTATCTTTTGATTTAAATCCCTATAATCCTGAAATTGATTGCACACTTAGAGAACTAAGGGCTTTACGTCAAGTTAATAACTCTGATTCTGAGACTGAGACTGAATCTAATTCAATGGGTGATCCAGAACCTAGACAACTTAGTGAGTATTTCACCCCTGGTACTTACACTTCTCCTGTAGGTAGTCGAATGCCCACTATAACTAGGAGATTTGAAATTAAACCTCAGACTATTCAATTGCTTCCTTCTTTTTATGGTGTCGAATATGAAAATCCATATAAGCATATTGACGAGTTTCTAGAGGTATGTTCAACTTTTAATCAACCTGATGTGCCAAATGAAGAAATTTATTTCTTACTTTTTCCTTTCTCACTAAAAGATAAAGCGAAACATTGGTGGACTACAAAAGAAAACATTACTAATTGGCAAAATCTAGTTACTCAATTTCAGAAGAAATATTTTCCAATTGGTAAATTAACTAAGATTAGACGCGAAATTACAACATTTTCGCAATTACCTAGTGAACAATTCCATGAGAGTTGGGAGCGATTTAGGGATCTTTTACGTAGTTGTCCACACCATGAAGTCCCTAAATGGCAACAAGTACAAAGTTTTTATTCTGGTTTAGATGAGCGTAATCAACAAATGATTGATGCTTCTTGTGGTGTTACCTTTTTCATGAAAACTCCTAATGAAGCATGGGAACTATTTTAGCATTTAAGTGATAATTCTCTGCAACCAACTAATTCTTCACGTATGGGAATTTCTAGATCACTAGGAAGTCAAGGTGGTATTTAAGAAATATCTCATTCTCCTGATCTGTCAAGCAAAGTAGAGGTTCTCACTAAAAAGTTGGATCAATTAATGGCTATTAACAACATGAATATGAACCCCACTACTTCTCATGATGTATGTTCAATATGTGCGAATCCTAGTCATTTGTCTCACAATTATCCTACTATATACTGTGAAGTATCACATGAACAGGTGAATGCAGCACAGGGATATTCTCCGCACAATAATCCATATTCAAATACTTACAATCAGGGTTGGAGAAATCATCTGAACTTCTCCTGGAAGCAAAATTCTGGTGAGGTACAGCAAGGGCAGCGAGCTACTCAAGTTAATCAACCTGGTATGAGTAACATTCCTCCTGGTTTTCAAGCTCAAAGGTATGTCACACCTACTGCTGCACAACCTGCTCCTAATTCTGAATATGAAAAAATCATGTCTTCATTGGGGACTGTAACTTCTACATTAGGTACTATTACTTCTTCGATTAAAGCTTTGGAAAATAAGATGCATATAGTTGATTCTCATACTCAGTCTATAGCTAAGCTTGAAACGCAAATAGGTCAACTAGCTAATACAATGAGTAAAAGAGACGATGGCAAGTTACCTAATAATTCAGTTGAAAATCCTAAGAACCATAATTATGAGCAAGTTAAGGCTGTTATGACCCTTAGAAATGGCAGAGATGTAGATAACTTAGTAGAGGAAAAGAAAAAGCATGATAAATCTGATGAGTTGGAAACTAAGGAAAATGAAACTGAAAAAGGAAATGATAACTCCCTTTCCCCTACTGTTTCTAAATCTTCACATTCTATTCCTTACGAACCTAGAGTTCCTTATCCTCAAGCTTTGGATGCACCTTCACCTTATGGTAAGAACAAGCAAAAAGAAGATATTTTAGAGACTTTCAAACAAGTTAAAATTAATCTTCCTCTCTTGGATGCAATAAAACAAATTCCTGCCTATGCTAAATTCCTTAAAGATATGTGCACTTTTAAAAGAAAATCGAAGGCGCAATGTTCTAAAAAAGCTGTCCTAAGTGAACAAGTAAGCTCTATTTTACAGTTTGACAACACACCTAAGTTTAAAGATCCTGGTGTCCCTACTATTTCTTGTTATATTGGTGATCATAAAATTGAAAAGGCACTTTTAGATTTAGGTTCAAGTGTTAATCGATCCCTTATTCCCGTGTATGAGCAACTAGGCTTAGGTGAGCTACAACCTTCTAATTGTACCTTGCAATTAGCTGATAGGTCTGTCAGAGTTCCTAGAGGTAGGATTGATGACGTTTTAGTTAAAATTGACAAAGGTTTCTTTCCTGTAGACTTTGTAGTATTAGATATGGAGTCTGGTAACCCTTCTAAGCATATTCCTTTAATTCTTGGGCGTCCTTTCTTAGCCACTGCTGATGCTACTATAAACTGTCGCTCTGGAGAGATGGTGGTTTCTGTTTTGAATATGAGAGTTAAACTTAATATTTTTAGAGCTTCTTCTCAACCTACATTTGAAAATGAATCTGAATGTTTCTTTGTTGATTTGATTGATGAGTTAGTTGAGGAGGCTCTACCTGCACTCATATCTAAAGATACCCTAGAAACTAGTATTGCACATGAAAACATTGAGACATATAACATAGGAAATGTTTCTCAAGTCTTGAGCTCCATTCTTGATCAAACTTCTATCTTAGAAACTTCTTCTTGGGTGTCTAGAAATGAGCCTTTCCCACCCCTCTCCGAGTCTCCAGCCCCATCATATATAGTTTCTCCACCTAAACTTGAGTTAAAACCTCTTCCATCTACCCTCGAGTATGCATATCTAGGATCTAACGAGACTTTACCAGTTATAATTTCATCTGAATTATCTACTGAGCAGGAATCAGCACTGATTAAGGTTTTAGCAGAGCATAAGAGAGCTATAGGATGGTCTGTAGCGGATTTAAGAGGAATTAGTCCTTCTATTTGTATGCATAGGATCTTTTTAGAAGAAAATGCTAAACCTACTAGAGAGATGCAACGAAGGTTAAACCCACACATGAAAGAAGTAGTCATGAAAGAGGTCGTGAAACTTTTAGATGCTGGTATCATATACCCTATTTCTGACAGTCAACGGGTTAGTCCTGTGCAAGTTGTCCCTAAAAAGTCTGGTATTACAATTGTGAAAAATAGTGAAGGAGAGCTTGTTCCTACCAGGGAAACCACAGGTTGGCGAGTATGTATTGATTATAGGAAGCTGAATTCCGTGACTAGGAAAGATCATTTCCCTTAACCTTTTATTGATCAAATCATAGAAAAGTTAGCTGGCCAAAGTTATTATTGCTTTCTTGATGGCTATTCTGGTTACAATCAATTGGCTATTTATCCTGAAGATCAAGAGAAAACTACTTTTACATGTCCTGTAGGTACTTTTGCATTTAGAAGGATGCCTTTTGGGTTATGTAATGCACCTTCTACTTTCCAAAGATGTATGATGTCGATCTTTTGTGATATGGTTGACAAATTTTTAGAGGTGTTTATGGATGATTTCTCTATTTTTGGGTCTTCATTTGACGAGTGTTTAGGTAACTTGATTGCTATTTTAAAGAGATGTGAAGAGGTAAATCTTATTCTGAGTTGGGAAAAGAGCCATTTTATGGTTAAGGAAGGTATTGTTTTGGGTCATAGGATTTCAGAGAAGGGTATTGAAGTCGATAAAGCTAAAGTTGATATCATCTCCAATCTTCCTATTCCTACTTTTGTTAAGCATGTTAGATCCCTTCTAGGCCATGCAGGTTTTTATAGGAGATTCATTAAAGACTTCAGTAAGCTTGTTAAGCCCCTCACCAATCTTCTTGCTAAAGATACCACCTTTGTTTTCGATCAATCATGTGTTGAGTCTTTTGAAAAGATAAAATTGTTGCTTGTGTCAGCACCTATAGTGCAACCCCCTAATTTTTCCTTGCCTTTTGAAATTATGTGTGATGCATCTGACTATGCTGTTGGTGCAGTACTTGGTCAAAAGGTAAATAAAGCAACTCATGTAATTTATTATGCTAGCTGAACTCTTACGGATGCTCAGAAAAATTACTCTACCACTGAAAAAGAGTTACTAGCCATTGTGTTTGCACTTGATAAGTTCCGCTCATATCTTCTATGCTCGAAAGTCATAATATATTCTGATCATGCAGCTTTAAGATATTTATTATCTAAGAAAGAGTCAAAGCCTAGACTAATTAGGTGGATTCTCCTGTTACAAGAATTTGATATTGAAATTAAAGATAAAAGGGGATCCGAAAATTTAGTCGCTGATCATCTATCTAGGCTTATCCTTGAACATACTAATGATGTAGCTGTGCATGACAAGTTTCCTGATGAACAATTGTTTGCAGTTTCACATACACGTCTTCCTTGGTTTGTGCATTTTGTTAACTATCTTGCTTCTGGTCAGATACCGTCACAGTGGTCAAAACTAGAGAAAGACAGGTTCTTTTCACAAGTTAAACATTATTATTGGGAGGATCCTTATTTGTTTAAGCATTGTTCAGACCAAGTAATTAGAAGATGTGTACCTAAATTTGAATATCATGAGATTCTATCATTTTGTCATTCTTATTCTTGTGGTGGACACTTTGGAGGTAAGAGAACAGCTGCTAAAGTACTCCAAAGTGGATTTTATTGGCCTACGTTATTTAAAGATGCACATCAATTTTGTCTAGCTTGTGATCGATGTCAGAAAACAGGTGCTATAACTCGCCGTAACATGATGCCTCTCACACCTATTTTGATTGTTGAGATTTTTGATGTATGGGGTATAGATTTTATGGGCCCTTTTCCACCATCTTTTGGCTTTTTATACATATTAGTTGCTGTTGATTACGTATCCAAATGGGTTGAAGCCAAAGCCACTAGGAGTAATGATCATAAAGTAGTTATGGAATTTGTTAAAGATCATATATTTTGCCGCATTGGGGTACCTAGAACACTCATTAGTGATGGGGGCAGCCATTTTCTTCATCGTTCTTTTGAGTCTTTGCTTAGAAAGTATCGTGAAGTAGCTACTCCTTATCACCCTCAAACTAGTGGTCAAGTAGAGGTGTCCAATCGGGAAATAAAATCTTTTTTGGAGAAAACAGTTAAACCTGATAGAAAAGATTGGTCTTTAAGGTTAAATGATGCACTTTGGGCTTATCGTACTGCATTTAAGACCCCAATTGGCATGTCACCATATAAACTAGTTTTTGGCAAAGCATGTCATCTTTCCGTTGAGTTAGAACATAGGGCTTTTTGGGCTACTAAAGCTTTTAATTTTGATATGAAACAAGTTGGTTCTAACCGTCGTCTTCAATTGAGTGAATTAGATGAATTACGTAATGATGCTTATGAGAATGCTAAGATATACAAGGCTAAAACTAAAGCTTTTCATGATAAACATATTGTTAGAAAAACTTTTGAACCTAATCAGCAAGTTTGGCTTTATAATTCTAAGTTCAAATTTTATCCTGGCAAATTACGTTCTAGGTGGGATGGTCCTTTTGTTGTTGAGCAGGTTTTTCCTTCAGGTGCTATACAGATTTCAGACCCACGAGATGGACGTCTTCTTATGGTAAATGGACAACGATTGAAACATGTCGTGTCTCATGATGTTGAGGAAGGTCTGATTGAGTCCATTAACCTGGTAGATCCCTATTAACATTGATTGATGCATATGGTTACGTTTGGTTGAAGACTTAAACTTAGCGCTAACTGGGAGGCAACCTAGGATTCTATTTTACTTTTATTACTTTTCATGTAGGATTTTTTTTAATTAGATTTATGTTTCTGCATTCCGAACACTTGGCTAGTATAGAACTTGTTGTGTTTTGCAGGATCTTGCTCCTGCCTACTACCAGACACAAGTGTGTGCGCATCATCATGGACTTGGAGTATCGCACACCACACGTGGGCAACTTTGCACAATTCAACAATACATCCCCCATCCACCAGGTTGTGTTGTTCCTTCCTCTTCTTTTCTTTTATAATTCTTGCATTGAGGACATTGCAAAAATTAAGTGTGGGGGGAGAATGGATGCAGCTAGTATATTCAGATGGTTTGGTGATGTGTAGTGTGTTTTGCGGATGCTAGAAAGTGTTATTTGAGTGAATTACAGGCTTAAATAAGTGGCACATATTGCCTTTTGTCCTGTTTATGGGGACATGCTGCCCAAATTTTTACAAAAATGTTGAGTTTTATATGCTACTATGTGTCTAATTAAGGGTATATGTGCAACATTCATTGTCATATCTTAGGGGAGCAACTAGTTAATGAGAATAGTTAATAATGGGCTCTAATCTAACAAAGTTTTACTCAAATTCCTTTTTAGTACATAAAAAAAATAAAAATAAATATTTGTTTTTGAAGCTATGAATGTGAAGACTTTACTCTTGCAACTTATTAAATATACCTTAATAATGCTTATACTTATTTGTAATCTAGCACACTTTCTTCATTGGCTTTGATGCGGGGTATGGAGGAAGGACTTTTATACTCTAATCAACCTAATTAGTACCTATGCTTTTCTTGGTGATCTTTCACTGCTCTTGGTTACTGGAGAATTAATTGACTTTGTTAAAAAACAGAGAGAATCATGGTTCAGAAGAAATTAATGGATTAGTAATCCAAATGATATCCAAAATTGTGAGAATGTGAACCATTGAAAAAAAAAAAAGCATAGAAAAAGCCTCAAAAGCAATGCAAACAACAAAGTATCGAGTACTCCTTTGAGATCCTTGGGTGGTAAGTGCAATGTCATATGAAAGAGATGATCCATGTACAGGTACTAAGTGCCTCTTGTACGAAAAAGTATGTGGGAATCAACTGAAACAATAATCAAGTCCGACTAAAGTACCTCGTATTCGAACGTCAATACACTTGCACATGAGCACCTAGATTACTTATGAGATCAAACAAATTTATTACAAAGGTTGCTTGAGAATAAAAGTTCAATAGCATTCATAGCTTGCTAACCTAACAAAAATGTTTTTATGGCTAACTTTTAAGTTCTTTTAAAACAAAATCGTTTTTCAGTCTATTCTAAACTCACATTAGTTTGGTTTCTTCTTTGAGGGATGGTGGATTGATACAACTCGAGTCGGTCTTAAGTGATATTAAGTGCTGCTTTAATATTTTATTTGCTCGAGGACTAGCAAAGTTATAGTGTGGGGGAGTTGATAAGTGTGAATTATTATGTATTATAACCTTCTTATTTACTCTTACTAGGTCCTTATTAGTATTATAAAGTACAAATTGGGGGTTTTAATGGTTTTCATAGGTTATCGAGTAATTGTGTTTATATGATTATTTATTAGTTTAACCTATGCTATATTTTAGACTATTAATAATATATTAATATATCTCATATTGGCAGGGTCATTACAATGTTGGAGTAAAAGAGATGGAATTGGTCTTGAGCAATTTAATGGGTAACCCATGCCAAGGAATTTCAGCAAAAAGAAGAAAAGGAAATTTGTATTTCCTTGTGGTCACTCACGCCAATTGGAAGAAGATGGGCCAAGCCTAATTCGGCTACCAAGCAAAGCCACGCAACAATCAGTATATGAAGTGAAACAAAGGAAGAAAAATAAAAGGAAACCATTATTTTGTTTGGGGGGCTGAATTCACGCAGGGGGGCTTGGAAGGGTTTTGAAGGAGGGAGAACACATGCTGAAGGAGGAGAAATAAAAAGAGAGCAGCAGACGCAGGATATGGGGGGGATAGCAGACAGAACAGAAGACAGCAGTAGCATACGTAGTTCGAGAAAAATCAGTAGAGTAGCAATACGGGCAGAACTCGTAGCACAACACGAAGTCTTCGATCTGAATTTGCGTTCATGAATCTCGGTATTTGGGTGATGTTCTCTCAAATTATGAGTAGCTAATTTCTTTTTCTAGGACTTAGATGAAACCCTAATATTATGAATTGATATTTTAATTGTGTTTGAGAATTGATTTTTGGTTTATGATTGGATAACTATTAAGATTAATGTTGGGTTCATTATTGTTTGCAATATAGATTGATGATTATTCTTGTAGAATTAATTATTGGTTTTTATTGTTATCAAATTTACATACTTTGTTCTTGTAGTCCAAGGTGTGATGTTATGCAATGGTGTTTGATGAGTTGTAATTAAAAAGTTGAATAATTTATGCTTTGGTTAGATAAGTTATGTCACTTAATTAATCGCAATACTATTTATGTGAGTATTCCGGCTTGTAGTTTAGGATACTTGATAAACCTATTAATTGTCATTCCAATTAATCTATTAATCATATTATTAGTGGTGGATTCGACTGTCCTAGATTCCGTATTATTGTCCGTTATCCGATTCACTTTTGTTATTGTCAAGTTTATTTAGTTATTTTATATTTTAGACTAGTTTAATTAGTTTACAAACCAACCATTATATTCATATTTAGGATTAAGTTATTAGACATTAGACTTATTTTTAGTCAACGGTTCCCTGTGGATACGATACCCTATTAATTATCACTTACTACTAGATCTTGTATACCTGCAAGAATAAGGTTTTATAACTTGTTTAAAATCGCTACCAGATGCCATGGTTGACACCCCCCAAATAGGAAGTCATTGATCCTCATGTAAAATTACTTCGAAGACAAACGCCAATCGTCACATTTGCTGATCAAAAGGAGGAAGGCCATCATGACGAAATAAGGCATGTGTATATATATTGTTGCAAACTAATGTGTCTTTGATGTCAGAGAATAGGTCCAACACGACAAAGGAATAGTCCCACAAAAAGTTCACATTCCAAATGTGGGACATTATATATTGTTGCAAACTAATGTGTCTTTGATGAGATGGATGTTTGGGGGACATTCCTAGTTCTGTTAGGAATGAGAATGGCGTTTGATAGCATGCTTAGTTGAGTTGTATTAGGACTCTTCATATCTTTATTGCTTTATATTTTCTTATTCGAGTTGTATTAGGAGTCATGGTTTTGCCTACGTTCTTAAAACGATGGATTTTACATGATTCAATCTTATTTAGAGTTTGATTAGGAGTATGACTTAGGGGACTTGTCCTAAGCATAGTAGGAGTTAGTTTATTTAGCTTATATATAGCTTAGGGTGTACGTTATTTTCATAGACAGATTTATGAGATTAAATTAGACTTTAATTTTCTTTGTGAAAACTTTCGGACTTCTTTGTGATTTCCAAACCTTGAATCAATTACATTGTGTTTGAGATTTAAGATTGATTGCTTGATTACTTTGTGTTTGAGAGTGAATCAAGACCCAATTTGTAAATTACTTTGTGTTTGATCGAATTGTTCTATCCTTAATATTTAAAGAAAACCCTAAAGATTCAGTCTTTCTTTCAAGATTCTTGGATTTCCGTAAAACTCAACTAAAGTACATCCGCATCCACATCACTTTAAGATCGCTTGTTTTAGCTTTGGGTATTTTCAATTTATCAAGATGGTTTCAAATCATTTAAATTTGATAATGACTAACCATACATTCAAGTTTGTTTTGAGATAACTTGAGTTGTTAGGAAGAATGACTTTTAATCATCATATCATCAATTTCCATTAAAAGACATCATAAATCACAAACATCATCAATTTCCATTAAAAGACATCATAAAAGTCACAAAAATAGGGGTACTCCATGAATTTTGAAATACCACAGGGGTACCTGGTGAAAAAACCGTTAAAATTAATAAGAAATTATGAAAAACTAACCTCCTATGACAAGTGGATGCTAGCGCCGGCGGTGAACAGAGGAAAGAGTGGCAGCAACCTGTTGGTGAAAGGAGGAAGTCGAAAGAAAAGCGGAAAACCCACCAAGAAGCAGTGAGAGAGACGAAATATCGTCGCCCAAGAAGCGGAAAACCGACTAGATCTAGCGTGAGATGTCGTCGCCGTCGCAGGAAATTGAAGCGTCGTCGTCGCCGGAGATGCCGTCGACGAAGTGTAGGAGACGAAATGGAGAGAGAGACGAAAGAGTGAGAGAGTCGAGAGAGAGTGAGTGAAGAGTGAGAGAGTGTGCGAACAACCCCGTGAAATTAAAATTCAGATCTAAAACATATGGCTGCGGTTCCCACAAAAAACCGTAACCACATATTAAAAGTTTATTAAAAAATAATATTTTAATATATTACCGCAACAATAGAGCTGATCAAACCAATCAACCAATTTTTAAAAATTCCCTTTGGGACCTATTGATGCGGTTTCCACCCGAAACAACAACAATAGGGTGATTTTCGAATTTCCCTTTTCTTTTGACGTGGTCTATTGCTGCTTATGGGTAAAACCGCATAAATAAACAATTATTATACCCTTGTTTGGCACCGTTGCTGGAGACTAACGGTATTATATTAGTTTATCTTTGATTTATTTAGCTAAACTTATTTTGTTCGATCATTGTTACTCTTTTTGTTGTTTGATTTTTCCTCTTTCAGGCTTTTTGTTGCATGTGCACTCGTAGCAAGGGTTCAGAAGATCTAGCTACTCTTGATCGCGAGATTGAAGCCACAACAAGGAGATTAGGAGGTCAAAGAAGAAAACAAAAACAATTATCAATAATGGCAGACGAAACACCAAAGTCTTTACGGGACTATGCCATGCCCGATGAGACCACCACGACCACTACCAAGCCAACTACCACTGCTACACACTTCAAGCACAAGCCACAATTTATACAGTTGATTTCAAGGGACTCTTATGCGGGAACATCAAAAGAGATGCCTACTGATCATTTGGCTAACTTTCCAGAGAAGTGTAATACATTAACACTGACAAATGTTTCTGATGACTTGATTCGATATTGTGCTTTTCCTTTTTCTCCTAGGGGTGAAGTAAAATAATGGTTTTGAAAGAAGAAGAGACGAGAAAGATCGCCACATGGCTATAACTGAAAAAGGCTTTTCTCTACAAATTCTTCCCTCCTATGAGAACTTCAAAATTCAAAACTGAGATATCTGGTTTTTAACATCATTAATTAGAGTCTCTCTATGAGGCATGGTAAAGATACAATGCTTTGCAAATACAATGCCCACACCATGGTATTCCTGATTGGTTATTGATTCAGACATTCTATAATGGTCTGAAGCATGATGTTTGAAGCTCTATGGATGCCGTATCTGGAGATACTTTCATCGCCAAAACTATATAAGTTGCTAAGACATTGTTGGATGATATGGTTGCCAGCAATTATTTGAATGATTGGAGTGTGTATCGTGGAGCACCTAAAAGGAGAGGTAAGTATGAGGTTGATGCTATTGCTACTTTGAATAATACTATGCAGGTTTTGGCAGCCAAGGTTGACCAATTGAGTAGCAGACCAATAGCACCTGTTTGTGAGATTTGTGATGTCAATACAATACCATGTGAGTGATATCTGAGCAAGCCAATGCCCTCCAAAACACAAACACAAGACCACAAAACAACCCATTACTCAAACACATATAACCTAGGTTGGAAGAATCATCCAAATTTCTCTTACAAAAATAACCAACCTCAACCTCCACACATAAACTACTCCCAACCACCCGACTTCCAACAAAAACCACCTTTCAACCCTTCCTCGTCATCCTCTAGATCCAACCTTGAGACTGTTATGGAGAATCTAGCTTCTTCTCAAGCAAAGCAAGTTCAATATCAAGCCAAGCAAAATCAATTATTAAGCAACTCTCTCCCACAAATCAATGCTCATAATAAGTTGATGGAGAATCAAATGACCCAACTTGCCCAATAAATTAGTCATCTCTCTAAACCTTCAGGCCAACTTCATGGGCAAACTGAACCAAATCCTAAGGGGCGTATCAATGCCATCTCATTGAGGAATGGTAAAGAATTGCAAGAGCCCACAAAGAAGGTGACTGAGAAAAAGAAAAGTGTTGAAGAGTTACAAAGATGAGTGAAGAAGATCAATATGAGAAGGTGTTGGAAGATGAAGCTAAGGACACTGAGAAAAAGGAACCCACTGTCATCCCTGTTGAACCATACAAGTCACCTGTTCCATTCCATCAAAGATTGGCACAGGCAAAACTTGAAAAGAAGTATGGGAAGTTCCTTGATATTTTGAAGAAGCTGCACATCAACATCCCTTTCTTGGATGTTATCTCTAAGATGTCGTCTTATGCTATGTTTTTGAAAGACATTCTCTCTAAAAAAAGAAAATTGAAGACAATGTCACTGTTTCACTAACAGCTGAGTGTATTGCTGTTTTGCAAAACAAGCCTCCAGAGATATTAGGAGATCCAGGCAGCTATTCTATTCTAGTCAAACTTGGTGATATTGCTATGAAAAATGCTTTGTGTGATCTTGGGGCTACTGTAAGTCTCATGCCTTTATCAATCTGCAAGAAACTCAACATGTGTGAACCGAAACCCAAACGCATCTCTCTTCAACTAGCAGACAAAACAGTCAAGTTTCCACATGGTATCCTTAAAGATGTTCCTCTTAGAGTGGGTAAATTCTTTATTCCATGTGATTTTGTTGTGATGAAGATGGATGAAGATGCACAGGTTCCCATCATCCTTGGGAGACCGTTTTTGACCATTGCTAGAGCCATCATTGACATCAAGATGGGTAAGATCACATTTGAAGTGGGTGATGAAAAGATGGAGTACACACTCAAAGTCTCAATAAATTCTCCTCAAATGAGAGAAATTGTTTATAGAGTGAATGCTCTTGATGAGGTGATAGAGGCCAAGGCCTTTAGTTTGCAACTTCATGATTCATTACAAACGGTCTTTATGCGTAGTTCTGATGAGGAAGATCGGGAGACCAAGGAATACAAGAGACTTCTAGAGGAGACACAAGCCATTGAATCTGAAAAGCCTATCAAGAAGATATTGAGCTCGGGAGAAACTAAGGAGAGTATTATGCCTCGTAAGGTAGAACTAAAACCTCTACCCTCTAATTTGCAACATGTATACATGGGTCCCAATGACACTTACTCTATTATTGTTAATAAGAGCTTAAAGCAAATTGAAAAACTACTTGTTGTTTTGAGGAAATATAAGAATGTGATTGGGTACACCATTGATGATATTATGGGCATTAATCCCTCATTTTCCATGCATAAAACCATTCTTGAGGATGAACATGCTTCTTCTATAGAATCGCAATGACGACTTAATCCAAATATGATGGAAGTAGTCAAGAAAAAGGTTCTTAAATTGCTTGATGCAGGTATAATCTACCATATCTCTGATAGTAAGTGGGTTATCCCTGTATAAATAGTCCCAAAGAAAGGAGGCATGACCGTTGTCAAGAATGACAAGGGCGAGAAAATTCCAACTGGGACTGTGACAGGGTGGTGCAAGTGTATTGATTATAGGATATTGAATAAGGCCACCCGAAAAGATCATTTCCCCCCCTCCCTTTCATTGATCAGATGTTGGAAAGGTTGGCAAAACATTCCTTATTCTGTTGGTTGGATTGATATTCTGGATTTTTCCAAATTCCTATTCATCTAAGTGACCAGGAAAATACTATTTTACATGTCCTTATGACACCTTTGCATATTGAAGGATGCCATTTTAATTATGTAATGCTCCTGGCACTTTTCAATGTTGCATGATGGCAATTTTATCAAGTCTTATTGAGAACTTTATGGAAGTATTTATGGATAACTTCTCCGTCTATGGAACATCCTTGATGTTTGTCTTGCTAATTTACAAAAGGTGCTCCATAGATGTCAAGAAGTTAATTTGATTCTCAATTGGAAAAAATGTCATTTCATGGTACAACATGGAGCTGTTTCCGGTCATGTTGTTTCTCATCAGGGCATTGAAGTCGACAAAGCAAAGATAGAGGTCATTAAGCTAAGTGTTTACCACCTCCTAACTATGTTAAAGGAGTAAGGAGTTTTCTTGGTCATTGCGGTATTCTACCGCCGTTTTATAAAAGGTTTTTAAAAAATTGCTCGACCTCGAACTGAACTTTTAGGCAAAGATGTCCCTTTTGTGTTTGCTGATGCTTGTACTGAGGCTTTTCATAGGTTAAAGCAAGCTCTCATCTACTCCCTTATCATTCAATCGCCAGATTGGAATCTCCTTTTGAGATTAAGTGCGATGCTAGTGAATATGCAGTAGGGGCAGTATTGGGTCAGAGGAAGGATAGCAAGCTCCATGCCATCTACTACACAAGCAAGACTCTTACTCCGACTTACATGAACTATGCCACAACTGAGAAGGAATTGCTAGCAGTGGTGTATGCTATAGAGAAGTTTCGATCTTATCAGGTGGGGTCAAAAGTGATAATTCACACTGATCACGCGTCTCTAAAGTATTTAATGAGCAAGAAAGATGCTAATCGCCGCTTGATTTGGTGGATTTTGTTGTTACAAGAATTTGCAATTATGAACTACAATGATGAACCCAAATGCTCCTAAAATGCATCCTAAATACACCTAAAAACAATATAATAATATGATACATCGACTCCCCCAAGCTAAACGATTGCTTGTCCTCAAGCAATTAGACATATACATTAGAATAGGAAGATGACCTACAATATGGGACTACGATAAGGCCAAACACACAACTGAGACATATATGAGATATAATTACTACATCGAACCAAGCATAGAAACAAACTCAAACAAAGCCGCATAGACCTCACTATAGTTATGTGCATTCATACTCTCATGTACTTCATTCTTTTCATTTTGTACTTCCACGCTATTTCAAGCAACTTTCTTTCAACATATTTTCTTGCTATAGGCTTGTAATGTAGGTTGATCAAGATAATGCGATATCAAAGGCTCAACATGGGCTAATTAAAAGGAATAATATATATGAAAAGAAAATATCTCTAGACACTAGTGGAAAAATAAGGAAGGACTGAGGTCAAAACAGCCCTAAGGGCTGTGTTTTTGGCCAACAGCCCTTTCCATAGCAACCCTTCATTAGATAAGAAGGGCTGCGGTTTTTAAACTCAGCCCTTCACAACGAAGGGCTGCGGTTAAGGCCAAAAACGCAGCCCTTCTAAGTTTGAAGGGCTGCGTTTTCGGCATAAACCGCAGCCCTTCTTTAACTGAAGGGCTGCGGTTTTAAGCATGAACCGCAGCCCTTTTTAAGTGAAGGGCTGCGGTTTAAGCTTAAAACCGCAACCCTTCAAATTCAATTTTTTTTAAAAAAAATAAAATTAAATCTGCCCCCCATCCCTTATTGCCGCCCCAAAGACACCCCCCACCCCAAACACCCCCGCACCCCCCACCCCAAAGACCCCCGCACCCCTCACCCCCCCACCCCCCACCCCCTACACCCCCCTGCACCCCCCACCACAGCACCCCCGCCACCCCCCACCCCAAGACACCCCCCCGCGACCAGCCCACCCCCACCCCCCCCCCTACCCGGCCCGGCCCGCCCCTGCCCGGCCCATCCCCCTGCCCATCCCACCACCCCCGCCCCAGACCCCCCCCACCCCCGCTAGACCCCCACCCCCCACCCCCAGACCCCCCACCCCCACCCCCATTGCCCCCCCCCCGCCCCCCCAGCCCCCCCCCCGCCAGCCCCAGCCCCCCACCCCCTGCTAGACCCAGCCCACCCCACCCCCACCCCCCCTGCCACCCCCTACCGGACCCAAACCCACCCCTGCCCACCCCCCCCCCCCCAGCCCCCGCCCCCCACCCCATGGCAACCCCCCACCCCATCCCCCACCCAAAACCTCCCTTCGACACAAAAAAGACCGATCAAATTGCAATAATATATATATGACAAGTTTTGTGAACGTAATAATTAACTTTAAATATGTATATATTTAATAATGTAAAAAGTGTACATAGAATTGATACAAACTAGTAGATGTATCATAAGCAATCATCACAAATGTGGGACGCCAACTTATCCCGAACTTCATGTAATTCGTCTGTGGTGAAGGCTCTCGAACGTGGTGTGTTATTCATATAACCCTTGCAAAACAACCAAGGAATAAACACATAATATAAGAATTCAATCATTTACTGTAGTTAGTAGTTCTAAAAAATGACATATACCTTCCCGAAATTCAATCAAAAACAAATGCAAGCCTAAAACTCTATACACTAGTTATATTATACCTTATATTATCATTTTCAAAAAGAAAATGGAGTTAAATGACTCGAGAAACATGAATTGGAGGCGAAAAGGCAAAAATAGGGCTAAAATCACATTTATGTTCCCAATATACAACCAACAACAAATGCACGCCTAAGAATCTACATAATAGTTACATTATACCTCATATTATCATGTTCAAAATGAAATTGGGGTTAAATGAAGCGATAATACGAATTGGACGCGAAAAGGCAAAAATAGGGCTAAAATGCCCTTTTCGTTCCCAAAATTCAACCTACAACAATTGCAAACCTAAAAATCTACACAATAGTTACATTATGCCTCATATTATCATGTTCAAAATGCATTTGGGGTTAAATGACTCGATAAGTACGATTTGGAAGCAAAAATGCAAAACTAGGTCTAAAATGACCTTTTCGTTCCCGAAATGCAACCAACAACAAATGCAAGCCTAAAACTCTACACAATAGGTACATTATACCTCATATAATCATGTTAAAAAAGAATTACAAATTGGAGAAATTACACAGACCTGAGTTTATGTCTCATGATTTATTGACCTTCCGCCGTTTCTTAGGATCCTCAAGTACATGTATCCCTTCCGTGTGATCTACACGCATATAGTTCTCCGACATATTCACATCATCTTCCACACTATTTTCAGGATAGGTAAAAGGGGGGAGGTCCTCAAATGCATCATATTCTTCCTCATTATCAACATCACCAATACCGAGGATACTCCTTTTACCAGGTACAACAATTGACCACTTATTATCAACAGGATCAGTTACAAAAAAAACTTGCTTAACTTGTGATGCAATTACAAATGGCTCCTCAGTTTCACGTAGATGACTAAGGTCAACAAGAGTGAATCCGCAAGGATCATCTTTTCTTACGCAACGTCGATTATCGTCAACCCACTTGCAACACAAAAGGAAAATATTAAAAGTACAGTAGTCCAGCTCCCATATTTCTTCTATTCGCCCATAATAATTACTTTCAGCATGTACAGGCGACTTATCCTTCAAGCTTGCGTATTGTGTAGCTGACGCCACAAGTGAAACACCACTATTTTGTTGCGATGTTGACTTCAGATCTTGACGTTCAGTCCAAAACGTATACCCATTAATATCATAACCCTCATAAGAGCGTACAGCTTCACGAGGACCAAATGCTAACCACTTGACTGTTTCAGGAACACTTTCATCCAAATCATTCACTACTCGTTTATGAAACCAATCAATGAAAGTCTTATTATGCATTTGCGTCAATGCCCTAACTCCTTTTCCAGGATTGCTAACACGTAATTCCTCCATATGTTCATTTAAATAAGGATGGACAGCTGCTACGTGATGCAATACAAATAAGTGAGCTTGTTTACGCTTTTCTACGGAAGGTGTGATCAATTTTGAACCAATTGTGCCCTTGCCCTCAAGTCTGCCCTCGTGTCGGGATGTCGGAAGTCCAACAGGATCAACACTAGCAAAATACTCAGCCACAAAATTACTGATCTCTTCACCCACAACCCCTTGAATTATACTACCTTCTGGTTGTGCAGGATTCCGAACTTTACCCTTCAAAGTGCCCATATATCTCTCAAAAGGATAACACCACCTCAAAAACACTGGACCACACAGCTTAACTTCTCGAACTAGATGGACAATGAGATGGACCATAATGTCAAAGAATGGGGGGGGGGAAAAAACATCTCAAATTTGCATAGAGTTTCAACTACTCTGGCCTGCAAGGAATCGAGGGTCGACGGTTCTAGGACTTTGCTGCATATTGTATGGAAAAATGAACAAAGTTCGGTAATGGTGTGCCTCACATGCTTTGGAAGTATCCCACGAATTGCAATCGGTAAGAATACTTGTATCATGACATGACAATCGTGAGATTTCATACTCGATAACTTCAATTCACCATTTAAGGTAACAAACCGCTTCATATTCAATGAGTAGCCAGTTGGGACCTTAATGCCATACAATGACTCGCAAAAAATTCGTTTCTCTGCACGTGACATCGTGTAGCAAGCTGGTGGCAAATAATTCTTCTCCGAATCCTCCACCTTCTTTTTACTTTTCTGAGTTTCATCATCAACCCTTTCCTCCACTACTTTCTTCTTCCTTCCGTCCCTTTTCTGAGCCCACAACTCTGGTCGAAGCCCCTGTTTTTCCAAGTAAAGTCGTGACGCCTTAACATCTTTTGTCTTGCCCGGAATATTCATAAGTGGCGCAAGAATAGCTTCACAAACATTCTTCTCTATGTGCATGACATCCAAACAATGTCTGACCTTTAGATCTTTCCAATATGGGAGTTTCCAAAACATGGACTCCTTTTTCCATAATCCCGTAGGTCGATCAACTTCACTAGCAGGTTTACCAAAGATTGTTTCAATGCCCTTCACCTGATTATAAACTTCAGTACCAGTTAATGGTCTATGAGCAACTTCTTCTTCAACCGTCCCATCGAATGCCTTCTTCTTAAACCTATAGGGATGGTCGCGTCTGAGGTGCCTTCGTGTGCGCATATACACATGTTTGCAGCCCTTAAGGTGTGTAGATTTCATGTCATCTACATAAATTGGGCAGGGTTGTTTTCCTCTCGTCTTATACCCAGATAAGTTCCCATAAGCTGGATAATCGTTCATAGTACAAAAAAGCATGGCACGCAGAGTGAACATCTCATTAGCATACGCATCAAATACTAACACTCCTTCGTTCCATATCTTCTGTAAATCTTCAACAAGCGGCTGGAGGTATACATCAATGTCATTTCCAGGTTGTTTGGGCCCCGATATAAGAAGCGACAGCATCATGTACTTGCGTTTCATGCACAACCAAGGAGGCAAGTTATAAACCACTAAGACCACTGGCCATGTACTATGCTCGCGAACCGAGATTGCCAAAAGGGTTCATGCCATCCGTACATAATCCAAGCCTCAGATTCCTATCCTCATTACCAAATGCCTTATGCACCCTGTTGATACTTTTCCACTCAGGCGAATCAGCCGGATGCTTGAACAGACCGTCTTTCCTCCTACGATCTGCATGCCACCTCAAATTCATCGCATCTCCTTTAATTGAGAACATGCGCTTAAATCTAGGTATTATGGGTAAATACCACAACACCTTAGCTGGTGGTCCTTCACTACCTCCAGCTCCTTCACGCTTGTACCTCGACAATCCACAACGTGGACACTCATGTAAATGTTCATACTCATTACGATAAAGCACATAATCGTTAGGACAAGCATGTATCCGCTCGTACTCTAAACCGAAAGGACACATCAGTTTCTTCGCATAATAGTACGACTTTGGCAGTTCATTTCCATCAGGGAGCATATCAGCTAAAATTTCCAACAACGATGTGAAACTAGAGTCCGTCCAACCAGCTTTCGACTTAATGTTGAACAGTGTTATCACCGCGGAAAGTTTGGTGTACTTTGTACAATCTGGAAACAACGGCTTTTCAGCAGCCTCAGACATAGACTCAAAAATACGAGGTCGTTTACCAGACTGATCTTCAACCTCGTGTATCATCTCGTCTACCCGATCCCTATCATCATCTGCAAACTCATCATCCAAATTCTCATCCTCGAACTCATCATCCTTCTTTTCTTCACATACATCGTTCATTACTCTAGAGCTTCCTATATACTTCCCCTGCTCACCATGCCAAACCCATACGTGGTATTGAGGCCTAAACCCACGACGAAAGACATGCTCCCTAACCACATGTATACTACTAACCTTGCTCACATTTCTACAATCGAAACAAGGACAATAAAAGTCGACTGCTCCAGAGGATGCTTGATATTGTAATGTAGTTGTACAGAATTCCAAGACCCCTTTCACAAACTCAATCGATTCACGACTACCATACATCCAAGTACGATCCATCTCATTCAAGAAGACCTCTAATAATTAAACACAACCATTCATTATAATGCATCAATCATTATTTATGTACATACACTCACATATCATCATATCACACACGTATAGAGCAATCTAAGATAGTGACATGTTCAATTGTATGCATGCAGCCGAAGGTCCTTATCGCTCCAACCTAACCCATCCTTGGACGTCTAATCTCACTAGTGAATGTGTGCCAACTTTTCAATTCTAAGGAAAATCCGACAGCATTTCCCTACAGTTCTCCAAGTACACAATATAGATAATTGCTTATCAACATATGTACCCAGAGAACAATGTAGAGAAACGATGAGCCAAGATTTTCCTCAGAATTGAAAAGAAGACACACATTCACCACCTAAGTGAGATCAAACGTCCAAGAACAGTCCCAAACCGGGGACTATTCAAGACTTACTCCTTATGAGTAAGTCTTGAACGGGTATCTAGGCATATGATGACAATTCAAACAACTTGTAGATTTCATAGCTAAATTACATTGCGTTTTCATACAATCTCATATCAAGAAATATACATACATTATAAGAAATACATATATATATCAATAAATTATCATAACTTAATCAAATTGAATCACATGACAACTTTGTCTCATCAACAAACTAAATCAAACAAAAAAGACAACGAAATTAAACTAGTTACCTCTTAACACCAATGATAAGCAATGAAGAGAGTAGAGATAGTTGGAACTTTATTTGCATTCCTAAGCCTCTTCTTCCTACAATTAACAAAACCCACATTGCACATTAATCATTTAATTCAATTAAGAAAAACAAAACTAACTTAAAAACATTAATTCATACTTAACTAAGCAAAAAATTAGCTAAACCCAAGAGCTAGCAATGAAGAAAGAGTAGGGCAGTGGTGGTGGTAGTTGTTGCTGCCGCTTGTGGGTGGTGGCGCTGCGTAGTGGTGGAGGAGCTCCACACCCTAAACCCACTCAAATGGTGGAGAAGAGAAGAGAAGCTAAGAGAAGAGAAGAGAGGTGAAGAAAGAGAAGGGTTGTGGTGGTGAAGCAATGTGGGTGCTCCGGCGTCAGGGCTCCGGTGATGGGGCGTTAGGGTTAATGTGCGAGTGAGTGAGAGGGAGGGAGGGGTTTTTCGCTCGTCAAATGCGTGTAAGGGAGGGAAATTTAGAAAATATGTCTACCTACTGTGTGTGTGCGCGCAAAACTGGAGATATGGGATGGGATCAGAAGGGCTGCGGTTAGTCTAGAAAACGCAGCCCTTCGTTTATGAAGGGCTGCGATTTTCAGGCTAACCGCAGCCCTTCATTAGTAGGGCTGCGGTTAGCCTCAAAACCACAGCCCTTCATACTGCATGAAGGGCTGCGATTTCTTGTTAACCGCAGCCCTTCAATAAAAGGGCTGCGGTTTCCAAAGAAACCGCAACCCTTCATACAAGAAGGGCTGCGTTTTTAGCCTTTCCTTTTTTTTCCCCTAGTGAGAGGCTAATTAAAACAATGAAAATAACACCTGAATCATATCCAATTTCTTATAAAGCCAAGTATTAAAGAGTATCAAGTCAAAGTCAAGATCAATGCAACAAATGAGGAACTAATCACACATGAAAGGATAGGACTGACACAGATGCGTCAGTTTATAGGTACAAAAACTCACATGGGTTAAGATGTCTAAATAGTAAGGTTAAATCAAGTTAGAGAGAGATCAACCAATCTTACCACAAGCAATCAATTGCGATACAATCATGATATGAAGAATCATGAACGAGATGAATTACGATTAAGATTGTAGTAAAGATATCAACAAGGTTCTCAAATAGTACTAGCAATAGTCCCATCGATGCAACTAACATGAGATGATATCTAGTATGAAATGAAATATGCTAATGCAACTAAGAAATAAGTATATAATTTTTTTGGTTACATGTAAACTCTCACTCCTAGTGGTACAAAACGTGCAACATCCTACAAATGTAACAAAACCTACACTAAATAGTAGTAAAGTATAGAATATCCCTCCCAAGCTAGAATCCGCAGTGTCCTCACTGCAAGAAACAAAAACAAAGAAGGAACCAAAACCAACCCCAAGATCACCAAATCACAAAAGTTTCCCCACTAAGAACCACAATTCGCCACTAGAACCACACATGATTCCCAAAAAACAATCCATCAATCAAAGTTGTACAAAAAATTAACAAGTATGGCATCTCAAATGAAAATTCAAGCAAAAATTTGAAAGTCATATCAAGGGTGTGAACAATATAAAATATGAAAGCTTACAACCCAATTGAAGTGTTGATTAAGCTAAAATAATCACATTGCACGGCTTCTTGAAGATCAACTTGAACGATTGTTGTTGCTGACTTGAAATAACCAAGAACTACCATTGATAAGAAAAAAAATAGAAAACAAAATTCATTAGAATTAGGTGTATAGTGGGAAAAATTATAAATAAAGAAGTAGAATAAAAAGAAAAAAAGATAGAAAAGAAATTGAGGAAAGAACGAGAAGGGATAAGATTGAGAAGAAGAGGAGCGGATAGTTCGTGCTTGGGCTCGAAGAATCCGGTGGATCGTTGGGTGTCGACACGAGAGAAGCGGGATGATGTGGTGGTTCGCAGGTGGACGAAGGAGAAGAAAAAGATAAAGGCAAACAGGGGTGGATTGGGGTATGCTGTTGTGATGGAGGTGAAGCGATGGCTGGAACGCGGCTTCAGGCACGGAACAGGAGAGAAGAGAAGATGGTGTGAGGTCGAGGAGTTGTAACAGTGGTGCCGGTTTGGTGATGGTGCACCAGTTGATCATAAGGAGTGAGGGGGAGGAATGCGGATGATATTTTGCACTGTTGTGTGCTGTTGATCAGAAGACAATTAGTGGAAAAAACCTTATGTGTCACAAGATAACAAATCCGGTTTTCAAAACACAAGATCAATTAAAATTAACTGATTCGATCATTCATCAAACCGGAACAGTAAGTTCGAGTTTTGTTGTGCACAAGTCTGATTAAATAAACTGATCCGATCGTTTTATCAAACCGGATCAAAGAAATTGGCCTAGGCCCAAAAAAAACGCTTACCAGCCCACACCAGCCCACACCCCACTTGAGTAATTTCTTTTAAGTGCTTACCAGCCCTGATCTCTTATCCCTATTCCCTCTCTCCTCCTCTCACCCACAAAACCTAAACACCAATCTCCTTTCTTGAGCCCCTTTCTTTGATCTGCCCCCTCTCTCAACTAATCCCCCACCCTCTTCCCTCTCTCATCAGCCCGCTCTCCTCACTCAAACCTTAAACCCCCTCCTCTTCCCTCCCTCATCTGTCCAATCTCTTGAATCCACCATCATCATCAACAACAACATCCTTATTATTAGTAGCACTGTCAAAAAACCGCCTTTGGAGGTTGAATTATGATCTTCAGCACCAACATGTTCAAAAAGCTTCACCATCTCCCTCTTTTCGAACACCCACAACCACCAACGATCTTCGTAACCAAGCGCCAACCACCAAAAAAGATCTTCGCAACCAAGCAGAAACCGGCAACAAAGGTCTCCGCTCGTCGCTCGCCATCAATTCTCTTCTCTTATCTCCTCTCCTCTCTAAATGCTCGTCGCTCGCCAAAAATCAGTGAACAACACTCGTGTCTGAGGTTAGTTTGAGGTTTTGCATCTTAATTTACTTATTGTTTTCGATTTGGAATCTCGTTGTACTTTCATATCTATAGGTTAATTTTTTATATTTTTGTAATTAATTTTGTTTCTAATTCAGATTTATGGTGAATTTATTCGTTTCGTTTGGAATTCTAGATTTAGGATGAATTCCTTCTCGTTTTTAGTTATGTATTTCGTTTTTTTTTCATTTTCGTTTTGTAATTCCAGATTTATTTCATTAGTAATATTCACGAATTTATCTCGTTTATTTTCGTTTTCGTTGGTTTTTCAGATTTGGGGTTTATTTTCGTTTGTTGTTATATTTATTTTTGTAAATTCTGAATTAGAGCTTGTTTTCTATTGATATTTAGTGGCTTGGAGCCACTACTCTTGGTTATCACAATGAGCGCTTTTTTTTATAAAAAATCAAAAGCTACCCCAATTGATCCAGTCCATTGTTGGATCAGATAAGCCCGATTTGACAGGATCCGTTGGGCTTTTTTCCACTAGTGACACCACGGCTGGGGTGTGGCTTGCTGATGAATCCCACAGCTTGGTCGTGGTATCTACTGCATGGCTGTGAAGTTTCTTTTTATTTTATTTTATTTTATTTTCCTACAATCACAAAATCAAAAAAAGCAAACACACTGATTAACAATCACACTTAAAGAAAATGAAAGAAATAACTGAAAATAATAAAGAAAGCAAATAAAAAATAAGTCAATCTCGCATTGCCTCCGGAGAAGCGCAAATTTAACGTTTTGCATAACCATCTAAGTTAGTACACCAACACAGAATAGTTCAATACTCTAAGAAGTTTATCATATGTTCCCGCAAAAATATCTCAGAAGATATTATATAAAAGTAAAAAGGAAAAACGAAATAAATTAGTCCTAAAAATCTATTAAACCTAGAAAAAGAAAAATCAGAAGAAACGTTATATTTACCTGAGAAAGAAAACAAAAATTGTTAGCATATTTAAATGGCCCAAAAAGAAGGATAGAAACTAAATGTATATCAGTTACGCGATCAAAAGAGTCATTCAAAGGGGGAGAAATAAGGAACGATGGAGGATATAATATAAGGGGAGAGGGAATGAGGTCGAGTTTTCGAGAGAAAGGAAGATGAGACTCAAAAACAATAGGTGAAACCGACAAAGACTCATAAATCACTACACTCTCAACTTTATGTTCATCTAAAGAAAGGACTTCAACCATTGTTTCTTCTTCCCTCAAACATCCATCGCACATTGGTCATTTTCTTAATCTCATCATCATCCCAATAGTTTTCATTTATTAACTTTCCCTCATCATCATCATCATCATCATAATAATAAATACTTCCTCCGTTCCATTTTAAATGAAACGTAGGACTTTGGCACGGGGATTTAGAATAGGAGAGAGATAGAGAGAAAAAAAAGAAGGGACCCATGTGATGAGGAGAGAGATAGAGAGAAGTGAATACCAAATAAGGTAACGTTTCACTTATTTTAAAAGGCTTAAAATAGTAAGTGTTTCATTTAAAATGGAACGGAGGAAGTATACAATTTGAGATGAGAATTTTGAGTAGAATAATCACAAACATATTGGGGAGAGGGGTTGAAACCATTTAGCAATATCACTTCACACAAAGAAATAGCATGAGAAGTATAGTGATAATTCGAAGAATAAGAAGGTGTTGTAGTATACATCTGGGATGATGGGGTTGGTCTAGCAGTTAAAGACATATCCCATTCATAATTATTTTTAGCCAACCACTCAATTAAATCCCATCAATAACCAGGTGATTAGGCTAAAAAAATGTCCATTAGACATAGACTCAAATACCTCCCTAGTTTCTTCATTTAAACCCTCATAAATCACTATGCACATATCCCAAATTACAATTCTGTGGTTGGGACCAATAAAATCGCCAAGCCGATAATAATATTTCCAAAACCATTCATTCTCATATTGAGGAAATTTAAAAAAATTGCTCCATAATTAATAGCACGCATATAGGATTCACGGAACGTATAAGGTAATTCATGAGAACTCATGCAAAAATTGGAAGAATTTTGATAAGATGTATCAAAATTAAAAACATGATTACCACAAAAACCATGAGTATGTTGCCTATCAAAATAATTATCCCCATCATTACAATAATATGACTCCATGATATGAAAGAAAAAAAAAACTATTCATAAAAGAAAAAGAAAAAAAATATATATACACTCTAGTCTCACCAACAATAAAAACTAAATAAAACAAACTATCTCCCCGACAACAATGCCAAAATTTAATAGCGTGTCGCGAACCTAACAAAAAAAAACCTAACTAATCCTCGTAACTATGTAGTAGGGTATGTCAGGATCGATCCCACAAAGAGAAAGTTGTTCTATTATTAGCTCTTAAATAATGGTAAAACTAAAAAAGGTTAATATCAATGATGCTCGAATAAACTATACTAATCAATATATAAATAAAAGACTCTAGAATTAAGTATTCCCACTAGCATGAATTAATCCAGTAAAAATTCCTATCCCAAACTAATCAATTAAATGTTCACAAGGAAAAGTACACCCTATAAAATACCATAAACCTCTCCCGAGTATCTATGGCTTCCCTAATATGCACTTAAGCCTACTCCCATGGAATCATGCAAATTAAAGACATTAAATGCAACACTCTAACTCCCTAACAATCCATTCTACCTACTCCCTTGGAGAACTTCATGTACTTAATTGAAATAATCAAATCCGTCAAAACCTAACTCGCATTGTGATCAACAAAATGGAATGATAGCAATACCAGTTATCCCTAATCTAGTATTGAAATTGTATAATCAGTTAAGCAAGAACAAATAAACAACTAATTTGGGAATTTAAAGGAATACATCACATATCAATCATAGCTCGGGTTTTCTTAACCCTAGATTGGGGAACTACTGAAACATATTCATTCAATTAACTAAATAAATTATAAAAGAAAGCATAACTAATAATCAAAATTACAAAATTAAGGAGTATACTTGAATTGATGATAGAAAGTTGGAGTCACGAATAAATACTTGAAGAACAAAAAGAAGAAAAAAAAGCTACGTCTATCATTTATGAGAAGGAGAGAGAGAGAGCCTCAACAATGAGTGATTCCTAATATATACTTCCTCCGTTCTTTTTCTATTGCAACGATGGCTATAGGCACGGTTTTTAACAAAGTGAAAAAGATGGGTAGTTTAGCATAAAGATACCCCTTTTATTAACAAGAGTAGGAGAGAGATCAATCCTTAATAAAGTAAAAGTAACATTATTGAGGCAAAGTGAGTAATTAATGATGATTTAGTAAGATAAAGTAAGGACAATATTGTTAACTAAAGTTGCTCTTTTTACCAAAAGTGGAATTGTTGCAATAGATGTTAAACTATCCAAAATGGTAATTGTTGTAATGGAAAAAGAATGGAGGAAGTATAAGACTAGGTAACCTAATATAACTAGAAAAGTAAGTTACGGGATAGGGAAAGTCACTTAAATCATTAAATGAGCCGAATTAGCTAATCCGCGAGCGCGTAGGAAGATCAACAAAACACTGCCAACTTGCGAAGCCCATATCTCCCAGAATATAATTCGCCTTAGGTCGTGCAACCTATCGTTAAAAAGCTCTTCAAGCCTATTTTCCAATGAAGCTAGAATTATCTAATTAAAAATAAGGACTCAAAATTTATTGTCAAAAGAGTAACCATGAATCAATTTCCACAATTCTTACAGTGTGGCTTCAATTTGCACTCGAAGATATTCATAACGATCCTTATAGATGTAGCTTCCTTCCAATTTCTCATAATACTCAAGCTTGTCTAATCATACTCCCATTATATTCTCAATACCTGAAATTCATCAGAGAACACCGAAAAACGCACAAAATGAGTAATATTTCACAACTTAAGTAATTATATGCAATTATGAACTATAATGCGCCTAAATGTTCCTAAAATGCAACCTAAATGCACCTAAAAACCATATGAAAAATATGACGCAATCCCCCGTAATTTTATGAATTTTATAAATTTATTTAAAGTATATTTATAAATGTTTTAGTATTTAAATAAATAATTTCTTACAGTGTTGACTATTTTTAAAATCAAATGATTATATAATGTTTTTAAATAATCAAATATTTTATTGGGTCGGACTTTGAAAGTTATTTAATGATTTCATTGGTTTGGCTTGAAGTATAAAAGATTTTAAAGATGGATTAGAGGAGCCCAATTCAATTCAATCACCTAAATAGCTAAATCAAAAGCCCAAAAACACTTCCCTAAGCCTACAAGGGTTAGGATTGCAAACCTACAATTCAATCACCTAAATAGCCAAATTAAAAGTCCAAACACACTTCGCTAAGCTTACAAGGGTTAGGATTGCAAACCTATATAAACCCCATGAGACCCCAAAAAATCCCACACAATTTCACCCTATTTTCTCTCCCCTCACTCGGCTCACTCTCTTCTCTCTCCCTGACCCGTTTCTCTCTCTCTCTCTCGTTTCTCTCGGTTGTCGCCGCCAGCCGACGACCACCAACGCCCGCCCGACGCTGGCACAACAGCCAGCCAGCTTTGTTCCTCTCTCTTCTTTGGTTATTTCCTCCCTTTTTCTTATTATTTTTTATGATGTTAATTGTTTTCATGTTTTAAGTATTGTTTTAATAAATTATAGTTTAAAGTTTGTATCCTTAGCTATTTTATTATTAATTTCAGATTATATGATTAGTTTAGTGGAGTAAATAAATTTCAGATTTAATATGTTTGAATTGGGTTTTTAAGCATGAATTTTTAGTGTTTTTAAGAGTGAAAACTATAGTACTATATTATAGTTTATGAAAATTGAGTACTATAATCTTTAGAACTATTTTAAAGTGAGTGTTAAAGAAGTTATACCTTGATGGAATTTTTATTAGTGTACTTATAGTGGATTTTAAATATTACAATAATGATTTTTAGGGGTGGTAAATAACTATTTTGGTATAGTACTATATTAAGGGATAATAAAGGATGAAGTTTTAGTGTTTAAAAGAGTTTTAAAATACTTTTTAAGAGAGCTTAAAGTACTTTAAACTTGCTGTAATATTTGTCAGAGTATTAATACTTGATTGTTTTGATAGTTGGTAGGCGGAGACTTTACTATGAGTGACTTCTAAAGAGTTTAAATTGGCTTCTCATATTGTTTACACAAGGTACTTACATGCTTATGTGTCTTTAGACAAGTATTATGTCCTAAGGTTAGGATTGATATAGTATCATGTGTAGGGAACTTTTTATAGTTCATATGTGGCTTATATTTAAGTGGATTTGCATGTTTTGTACTGTTGTGTGAAGCATGTTGCCTATTATGAAGTAGTATATGTTTGTATGGATGATTGATGCAAGCATGTGGGTTGGGAACGTTTATTTTATTAATTCACATGGGGGATTAATAAATGTATTGTTCATTGGATCATGAAATGTATCATGTTGTTCCCTTGAATTTATTCTATTATTTATTTTATATGGACCTTGGGCCTTGTTTAGTAAAGTTGAATATTTACATATTGACAGGTTAGTTAGTTGTTGATTTAAGTCAACAAATAAAGGTTGGTTGGTTATTGATTTTAATCAATAAATAAATGGGATTAGTTCTGAGTCAATTGAGTTGTATGATCACAGTATTTAATCCTAAGATAAAAATTGGAGTCTTTGTGTTTCATGTTATTTCTATTGGTTTCTTATTGTTGTGAGTCCCAACATTCAAATAAATTATTAATACTTAAAGTTAAAAGTGAATAGCAAAAAACTTTAGACTTTTGCACGTCTGAATTATTTGGACTAGTATGAGTTGGAGTACATGGTGGTAGCCCATGGCTTTTCTTGGGACCGGATTGATCACCGTATCCTATTTTATTTAATTAGTACCTCGATATCGTTGGTCGCGGTAGTACGGAGTCGCGCCCTTACTTTGTCTTCTAAATTGAAGACATGGTTTGGTTGGACAACTCTATCCATTGACTATTTAATTTATTAATAAAATAATCTATTGGTTTTGTGGAGTCAAGTTCAGTATAGTGAGTCTGATATTTCATTTTGTTATTATTTATCCTTGATTTAAGGCTTATTAGTATCATGTTAGGTTATGTGTTTTATTTATCATGTAAGTACCCAGCTTTGCTGATTACGTGCTTTTCTGTGTGTCGATCATGGTTGTTCCTTGTTGATCCCGTGATGTCCCTATTTGGTGAGCAGTCTTTGAGGATCAGTAAAGCATCAACCATTCCAGGTTTGAAGATGATGCATCCATTAGGATTTTAGGAAACATTTTGGAGAGTTGATGTTTTAGCCTCTTTTAATACTCTTATTACTTTTGGTTTGGTAATGTTTCATTAGTTTTACTTTTTATATTTGGTTTGACTTTGGTTTAATTTTGGGATTGACTTTGTGGTTGACTTAGTTTGAGAACAGTATGGTTCTTAGACTTTAAGATATCTTCTAACTTTAATTAACGATTTCAAGTATTTTATTATTTTCCGCTGCAAAATACTTAGTAAGGCGATACTTTATCACACGGGCGATAATACTTTGGTGATTCTCTATGTTTTGTGCGAAAAAGGTATTTTATAAAATAGAGAATTGTTGGGGTGTTACAATGATACATCTGTAACAATAACCCTTCGAGCTCCAAGAGCAATGAAATCAATGCCCCGAATACTGAAGGTAGGGGTTATCAGACGCGAAAACCCCAGAGAACTTTGACTCCCTGAGCATGACTTTAGAAGAATCTTTCAACAGGCTTCATGTAAGAGGAGCACTCCAGCCCATTGGTCCTACTTTAGACCCTGGACCTGAGAAGCGATCTCCGAAATGGAATCTCAACTCCTACTACAAATATCACGAAGGGAACGGGCTTCTAACGTCTGTGTGTTTGGCCTTAAAGAATTCTCTGCAGGATATGGTTGACAATGGTAAACTTCCAATTCCATCTACAGAAAAAGTCAGCAATAACAACAACCCCTTGGGCTCTGCCTAAACAGTGCACGGGGTTTAGTCATTTAGCGCTAGTTTTCTAGGTTGAGTTGGAGAGTCCCTCACCAACCTCCTTTATTTCCTTTCCTGTCGAGTCTATGTAATTTAGGACATTTATATTTATCAGCCTTATGTTATATTTATTTCTAACTAAAAAAATAATTGCATTTTCTGTTCATTTTCATTGGCCTTCTATCATTTTATTATGCTTCTAGTTCAATGATGAAATTTAAATCAAACAAATGACCTTGATTAATAAAAAAATACAAAAAATGAAAATATAAATAAAAAATGGACATATTTTGCATTATGATTTTTTTCCCTCTCCCTCCATCATCTCCAAAAAGCCATCACCTTCCAATAAGCCATAACATCCATTAAAATATTCTCGTGCAACCACAATTAAAAATATAACCCCTAAACTATCATCCTCCATGATCCTTCTTACCAAAAAAAAAAATCTCTTCAAACAAAAACCTCATAAATAACTTTCAAACCTTCCAATACCGTAAACCATAAAAACTTGTGTACAAGCCTCACTACATTAAAAAATCAATGCCATGCAACATAAATGAAAAGAAAAATTCAAAGTGAGAAAAAAAAAAGAAAAAAGACAAAAGCAGAGGAAAGCGCACATAGAAAAGCAAAAAGAAACATTCAATGGCATAAAGCCAAGTCAAGTTAGGGGCTTGCACACAAGTTCTACCTCTTGATCCATCAAAAACTTCAAAAAAACCTATAATACTTACCTTAACTCAACCAATTAAACATTCATCGATGCCTCAAACCTCAAACCTCAAACCTTCCATCAACCCTAACTCCTTCTTCGAGGTAAGCCCAAGTTCAGGAGGTTGAAAATCCGAAAGGGCGACCTACGTAAAATTTAGGGAATAAAAAAAGAAAAAGAATCAGATCGATCAAGAACTACGAATGGTCTGATTCTGCAAGGATATGTCCTCCTTGTCCCTGAATGACTCTCCGATAACTTCGAGGTCTTTGCTAATATATGACTTTGCCTTCATCAACTCCCTAGTTAAAAAACTTTAGATGTTCCTTCAAATGCTCCGGATAATCAGCTCAAATCAAATACTTTCTAATGTAGGATCAAAGTGCCTATAATTCAAGACAAGCTTTCTCAAAGTGCGGGCTTCCTATACATGTGGTGGTCCTCCAAATAAAACTCCCACAAAGTTATAATCTAAGGATCTCACTTGCAGAACCCGACTCATTATCAAACTAAGTTTTCAAAATCAACTTATTTATCTCTTCTAATCCAATTCAACTTATCTATCTCTACCAATCTAGCTTTGCAAAACCCTAATCTGGCATAACATCTCTATCTAATCCTTTCATTCTTGCATAACCCTTATCTTGCATTACATTCCATCTTTTTTAGCCTTACATAACCCTAACATTGCATAACATTCCATTTATACCTTAGCTTTGTATTACACTAATCCTTGCATAGCATCTTATGCATCCTTTGAGAGTATAAGTTTGCATGACTATATCATTATGTGCATTATTATCTGAGTTGTTTGCACTTTCTCCGTCATATTGCTTGTCGTTATCATCTTGCAGACTAACTTTGTATCGTAGAAACTAGTGATATGTAGATCAGTTCTAAACTGCAAAGTGTCTGTAGAATCCTTCTCCGTCCCGACATTGTATACCTTGACTTTCGGCTTCCTAAACCTCAAACAAAGTGGGGGCTTCTGTAGACACAAAATTGTGTCTCCTCATGTAGTTGCCCAATGAAGAAACATACCATTGTCCTAATTGGTCCAGTCCAAAGGAAGAGCAATCGCACAAGCCCAAAAGGGTTTCGAAAATGTAAAGTGTATTTATTAAATCCAAACCTAATTTTAAAGGCCTATTTAGTTATTCCTCATAATTGATTGTATTTTTAATATTTTGATACTAATTATTCTCGATAATTAATTTTCTAAAGGATATTTCGAAAATCAGATTTTTATTCCTAAAGATAGCTGATTTTGGATTTCAAAAGATAAAAGTCATCAAAGGATCAAAAAGAATCTTAAAACGATAAAAAAAAAATGCCAATCAAGGTTGCGTCAACGTCGATGTCGTACACAAAAACGAAAAACGCAAAGCTAGTGCGTGATACGCACAGGGCATGCGCCTAGCACATAAGCAGTGTGTCTAGAGCAAAAGATGTGCCTCTAGCGCACAACTTTTTCTTATATCTTCGTGTCGTTTTCGACTTCCTTTGCCTATACATAGCCACATTTCTTCGAACGTTTTTCCTACGCTTTAATACTTGGAATACTTCATCACTTCCTAATAGGGCTAATACACTTATAACACATAATTAAACACATTTAAATACATTTAAAAACATTAATCTTTATTCAAACTCATTCATAATTCGAATTCCATGATTCAAGCTTCAAGATTGCTCATCCTACAGATCTTTATACAAGACCTAGGCGATAATGGTATACTTTCCTGAGGGTCAATTCCAATTTAATTCCTTTTCTACTAACGACCTATTTGTCATCATGTAGATCTTAAAGGAACTAACGCTCTCTTATATATTCTAATCTCTCATCTCTTCTTTTTATATATTTATATTATTCATATTCATCTCCATGATTATATGTTTCAATGCTTTCATCACTTCACATGTTTATTTTTGTTAATCAAAGACCTAAATAACTGTTCCAGTGTTAAATTAAGATAATTTGGATAATTAGATTAGGTTCCAATTAATTTGTTTGCATAACAACATGTCACTAAAAACATAGTTTTTTATGTGTTTAATGAACCAACGTAGACTAATTATTTGATTGCATTGACATATTACATGGTTGTTTAATTGCATAATTCTTGACATAAATCGTTATTAAGTAGGGGTCAACAATGGGCGAATTTGATTCCTGATCATATTCGCACCCTCACCCCCAAACTCAATCTTTTGTTCATTAACCATTCCTGGAGTCATGTCGGGGAAATCTACCATGTATAAATCCCTAATTTGTGTCTCCGGTTTCCCAATATCCAATTAGGTTTATGAGTCTTCCTTAAAGACTTATTGATGACTTCAAAACCTTTTTTAAATAAACCATTTACAATAAGGTATTCAAATACGCACTCACACTGTGTAGGCGAATAAAAACACGCATGCAATACCACATGACGATGGAATGCCAAATTTAACGGCTAAAGACATTTGATTTGTCCTGAAGTCGCCACAGATGTGATACTACAACTTTCTTGTCATGATTTTGGAAGTTACTAACAATTGCATGTACATAATTTGAATACATAAACAATGTCTACCTTGGATCAAGACAGATTACGCATTGTCACCAAAAGATGTTTAACATGTCAACTAAGTAACAATGTTTGGAATATCAGAAGTCATCATGATGATGCTGGAAAAGTCCATTGACATCAAGCAATAATTGTACAATAATGGTCCAGCCATTCGACACCACACCCCGACATTAAGACCTTTGTCGAGGTCCCCGATGTCACAAGCAATAACTACCTACACCAATATGGTACAACACGCAACAACACATGGATTAGATTATTCAATGAGCTACTTAGTGACCAGAAGGTGTCTGAGGTCAAGCACAACACAAAGAAGAATCCAAGAACTATAATGGAGGCAACATTGAGGGCAGCCGCAAGCTCGACAAGGTTTACACAATGAATTGTTCCCTGTCAATGAGTACATATCCTTGTAATCGACACATAGATATGTGTTAATATTATTTCAAAACTTTACTTCTTGAGTTGCCATCATAGCCTAAATGATATGGTATGAGTACATATTAGCTAAACCTTTCATTACACCCGGACGACAGTGTAACGCCCTGTAATTTAATATAATTCTAATAATGAAACACTACATGATAGTACCAGGATCGAACCAAATATTATATCTTTTATTTATTATTATATAATATAGAGTTTACAGGACATTACTGTCGTATTCCTAATAATAGAAATACTAGGCGAAAACAAAATAAAACATGATACTAATATTTTAAAAAAAAAACAAGATAACAACATATAGTATATTAGTCCTAATATTTTATATTCCTCACTCCTGCCCATTCCCATCACTGGTACCTGAAAACAAAACATTTTATAACAGTCAACCCAAATGGGTCTAGTACATTCCCAATACCATGTAAAAACACTTTGTAGATAATTATATAAAATAATTTGTTATAGTTTCTCCTGACAAATCTCATGTACACACCCCTACAATGACGTACGTCACTCCATATAATTCATTCCTCCAACACAAACCACGAACCTCCATTTTATAATACCACGACCCTCCAATTTATAATACCACGAACCTCCATTTCATTTAATCATAGTAACATCTTTATATAACATTATTATTACCACATATGATAGTATTTTTAGAAACACCTTGTATATAAATCATAATGTGACAAATACCATTTGCATTATAAACACTTTAATTGCAAATCACAATATACCTTTGCTATTAAGGCAAAACTATTACTAATAGTTTATCTAAAAAGATTAATATAACAATACATTGTAGCAAAACAACATTAAGAAGGGGTATTCAAGAATGTACCTGATAATACTAATGATACCTAATTTTTAACTTACTGTTTTATTCTCTCACTCTCTTTCTCTTTCTTTTCTTTTTGGTTCTTACAGTACTCAACTCATATTATTTTCAAAAATTACTGAATAGCTTCATGCTATTTATAGTTTATGAATTGCGGCTTACGTAAAGAATTTTACTAGTGTCTCACTTTTTGTTTTCGCTGGCTGACTACAGATGCTATAATTCAGCAAACCTATTTAGTCTATGTATGCTTAGGTATTTGTTGGCAAGATTATCTAAACTTGACACTTTACGTAAAGGATTAGCATGTTGATTTTACCAAAACCCATTAGTAAAGAACAAGTGTCACAAAGTTACTCAATCCGAAACATACCAATATTGTATTTTACGTATTGTCTGAAAATGGGTAGTGATTGTCAGTCCTTAGGTAAACTTATTAGTGAGGATTCTAAAGACTAAATAACGTTAGTCATTAGGTTAACCATTTATAAGTTAGGAGCATTGTAGGTTTATGCAGTACCTACTAAAAGTCCTACTAGATATATTTATAAGCTCATAAACTAGTAATTGATAATTTTATTAATCTTTGACCCTTAAAGTACTTTATAAGCTATAATGTTAATATAAATGATATATGTATGCACATATAACTTGCCCTGAGCAAATGCACAAAGCCAAGGAAACACATAACTTCATCTAAAATAATCATATAAACGACAAAATAACGTATATAAGATCTTAGGGACTAGTTTAGCTTATAATAATACTTTAACCTTCAATCCGTTACTAATATAAATATTTTTTTTCCTGGTTATTACATTATCCCCTCTTTAAAAGAAGTTTCGTCCTCGAATCTTAAAATTAAATTACCTTAAAATAAGTGTGGGTACTTGTCTCGCATATCCTGTTCGACTTCCCATGTAGCTTCTGTTTCGACGTGATTAGACCATAACACCTTTGTCGGACCTGAAAGCTCCACCAACCCATGTCGGACCTGAAAGCTCCACCAACCAGGCCCATTCGTCGCAGCCATCACCTCGACCAACTTGTACATATGCCGCCATAATTTGAGGGTCAGTCGAACGTTGATCAAATTACAGAGGACCTGGAAGGCGTCGATTCCGCCCCAAGAGTTGGGGGAAATTTGGCAAATCGCCAAATTATAGGCACTCAGCAACTCCTTGACAAAGGGGGTCAGCGGAAAGCGGAGCCCCATCTCCAGCGATTTATAATAAATAGCTATACACTCGGGCGGAGGGCTGAGCACTGTATGATGGGCCTTTGGTCGGACCAAATAGTCGGGGTTCTTGATCTGAAACTCGTGGCTGTCCCTCGGAGATCATCTATTAAAGACTTTATCAAGCCGGCTCGGGAAAGAAGGTTTCAGGCCCCCCTTTCGGATCCAAATCAGGATATTCAATCTCCTGACAAGAGGTCGATGCTTCTCCTGCTCCCCTAGGCATGGCCACTCGCACTATATCAGAAAAAAAAGTATTTGTCTAAGTAACTTCTCGAGGGGGGATTGGCTAAAGACACCTCCCAGGGGTACGGAATGATGCCCTCGGCCTCCTCCTCTACCGCAGAAGACGGGCTCGGAAGAGCAATTGCGTCGGGAACAGCCAAAGGGTAGGGACAACTAATTATAGTCGACACCAACGTTATTCCCATCCCCCTCAACTCCTCGGACAGTTTATAGGGAGGTGAGGTCGTGGGTGTCGCTTACTCGGACGAATCTCCCATTATTTATGGACAAAGGGAGTCGGTCGAGATTATTCTAAAGAAAAGAAAGGAGAAGAAAACTTAAAGGAAGAGCAAGAGCGTACATGGTCGGACGAAAAGACTGGTGGAAGAACTTGAAAGTTGAGAGAAATTGGAGATCTTTGAGAGAGAGAGAATTGGAGAAATGAGCAAATGATCCAAAAGTCTCTCTCCTCCCTCGTATATATAGGCGCGCCTAGGGGGATGTGCAACGCAAACCCCCCCCCGCGTCGCCTTGATGGGCTTCCTAAAGAGGCCCAACTGGACCTATTCAGTCCATCCTACTAAGGGTCCAATGAAGTCAAGCAAAATCATTCAGAATCCAAGGAATATGAAGCGTCAAAACCCCTTGCAGCGCCTAGTCAGCTGAACCCACAAGAAGGGTCCCAAAATCACAAGTATCAAAAGTTGCCATGTGGCATTCGGGGTCAGACGAAATGCAAGAATCAATTGGTACTCATTCGAACAAAACTGGGGCTCATTAGCCCTCATCCGAGTGACTTCGTACCTACTCGGGCAACTCGAGCTCCCCTCCTTTGCCGAATCGCTTCTATGCTTGGTCAAGCATAACCACGTATCAGCAAGCACCCATTCGGACAAACTTGGGGCTCATTAGTCCCTCATCCGAGTGGCTTCATACCTACTCGGCCAACTGGATCTCTCCTTCTTTGCCGAATCACTTCTATACTTGGTCAAGCATAACCAAGTATTAGCAAGCACCCACTCAGATAAACTTGGGGCTGATTAGCCCCTCATCCGAGTGGCTTCATACCAACTCGGCCCACTGGAGCTCTCCTCCTTTGCCAAATCGCTTCTATACTTGGTCAAGCGTAACCAAGTATCAGCTAGCACCCACTCGGACAAACTGGGGGCTCACTAGCCCGTCATCCGAGTGGCTCCCATACAAGGAACAACTTGGTCGGCATTAATTCCTCCATTGCGAAATAACCAGGTCGGCATAATTCCTTTCAATATGGAGTTACACGGTCGGCATCGTTTCTTCCTTCAACAGTTAAATGACCCGGTCGGCGTCGTTTCCTTCAAACACAAAATTACCCGGTCGGAGCTCTTTTCTTCAACAGGAAAATGACCCGGTCGGCGTCGTTTCCTTCAAACATGAGATGACCCGGTCGACGCTCTTTCCTTTAACAAGAAAATGACCCGGTCGGCATTTTCTCCTTCAACAGGAAAATGACCTGGTCGGCTTCGTTTCCTACAACATGAGATTACCCGGTCGGCGCTCCTTCCTTCAACAGGAAAATGACCCGGTCGGTATTTTTTCCTTCAACAGGAAAATGACCTGGTCGGCTTCGTTTCCTTCAACATGAGATGACCCGGTTGGCGCTCTTTCCTTCAACAGGAAAATGACCTAGTCGGCATCGTTTCCTTCAACATGAGATGACCCGGTTGGCGCTCCTTCCTTCAACAGGAAAATGACCCGGTCGGCATTTTTTCCTTCAAACCAAAAATGACCTGGTCGGCTTCGTTTCCTTCAACATGAGATGACCCGGTCATCATTCTCTCCTTCAGCGGGAAAATGACCCGGTAGGCGTTCTCTCCTTCAAAAGGAAACGACCCGGTCGTCAGTGTTTCCTTCAGTAAGATTTGACCGCGTCAGCGCTTTGTCCTCCAACAAGAGGGGATCCGGTCGGCGTCTTGCCCCTCCACAGGGAACGAGACGGTCGGGACTTTTTCCCTCAACAGAGAGGGACCCGGTCGGCACTCTTCCTTCAAGCAGGAGGTGAGTCGATCGGCACAAACCCCCTCTACAAGGATGGACTTGGCCGGCGCCATGGTTTATTCCGTCTATATACTTTAGATGGGCTGTGAGCCAGTCAGAATTAAGGTGATTGATGTTCCGCCACGGACGGGCGTCACCCAGTCAGATCTCCATAATCCCGCCATCCCTGGCGTGGGGCTAATTGTTTGGGTTCAATTAATCAGCAGCCCAACAGGGGCACAAAAGCCTCCTAAAGCCTTGGACAGGTGGCAGCAGTGGGTCCCACCTGAAAGTTGACCTAATCTCAGAAACTTGGAACCCTCTAAAAGGATGAAATAATCATTGCCTGAAAAGGCAACATAGCCATTGATCACAAAAAAGGCCCATCCAATTGTGGTATCCGATTTTTGACTGTCTTAATTAACGGTTTGAATCCCATGAAAGTCTCTCATTGGACTTTGAGTTTTTGAAAACTTGGAAGTCGCCACCCTATTAATATATGAATAGGGACAGATTTATTTAATAAATCGTTTTGAAATCAATTTCAAGAAATATCATTTAAAACGATGATGACTTCATATGGATAAGGCTTTTTTGAAAATTGGTCTTTCATACCATGAGATAAGGTTCGGGGTTTAGGTTAAGAGGTGCGAACGTCCGGAACTCGTCTGCTCTTTCGTTCTAAAGAACGGACTCTTACTAAATGCGTTATTTTCCATTTTAAAGTAATCATGGCTATTAAAAAGAAAGAAAATCACATAATTTGCACATATACACATTAACCATTTTTATTTAGGACCAATATATCATTTTTAGATGGCAGGTTTAAGCACTGAAGTTGTACTAAGTACCAATCATTGCGGGATTGGAATCCACTCATGGATCAAAACCGTCGTAGTTCGAGCATATGTCTCACCCTAAATGGCCAATTCCACTGGGGGAAGAAGAGAGGGGAATAGATTATGAATAACTCACTTTTAGAATTAAACAAATCTATTTGAAATGAGGTAATCACTCAAATTAGTGATTGAAGTGAGATCAAAATAATCACCTTAATTAGTGATTAAATATGAAGGTTTAAGATAAACACCTTAATTAGTGATTAATAAGGAAGGAAATAATTAATCACCCTAATTAGTGATTATTCAAGGAAAGATAATCACCTTGATTAGTGATTAACAATGAAGGTTAGGAAACAATCACCCTAATTGATGATTATTAAGGTTTAAGATATTCACTCTAGTTAGTGATTAAATATGATGAAAGGTTAAGCTAATCACCCAAATTGGTGGTTAACCAAATTTAAAGATAATCACCCTAATTGGTGATTAAATGAGGAAAATAATCGTCCTAATTAACGATTATTAGGGTTTGAAATAATCACTCTAATTAGTGATTAAAAATGAGAAGAATAATCGTCTTAATTAACGATTATTAGGGTTTTAAGTTAATCACTCCAATTAGTGATTAAAATAAGTTTGTGTGAACCGCTCTAATTAGCGATTAATCGGGGATTGAAATAACCACCTTAATAGTGATCACGTTTATGATTTTCGAGAGGTCTTAGAAGGTTTGGTTCCTAATTGAAGGCTTTTGAGAAATAATCTTAGTTGAAGATTATTAAGTCATTTGGAGAGAAATGATCAATTTGAGATTGAATTTGGAGATTTGTGTTTGGCTAATTGAAATTTGGCCATTTAAAGTGAGACACGTGAAACGGCCTAAAATTAATTCGGAGATCATAATTACCAATCCAATTATGTCAAATTATATGATTAATCCATTTGAATATGGAGAACACATTTTTAAAATGTAAGATGGATCATCATACAATTAAACTTAGTTAGATTTGCAATTTCTCCTCATAATTGAGATTGGGTCATTTGATTCATATACTATGATATATTGGCCCAACATGCAATATTTGTAACACTGGTTGCTCATTTTATTAAAAAGAGTTGTGGAATTATTTATGAAAATCCTGCATAAACATCTCCATGTTTTTTATTAATTGAGTGATGCAATAACTATTTACAAAGAATCATTATTACAACAAAATGTACAAAATCTATGATCTATACAAATCTTCAATCTTGATCTTCACCATGATGCTCCTTGATCTTCATTTCCTTGAATAGGCTTTGGAATTCATGTTTATTTGTGAATTTGTGAAAGTTAAAGATTAATTAACTTCTTTGATTTTGATTTTTTTATGACAATTTTTATTGATTTTTATTTACATGATAAAATGAGTCATTTTAAGAGAAACTTAATGAATTCATGATTTTTTATTCACATTTTCGTATAAAAAGAAAACATTTTTATGAAAGTTGAGTCAATCACTTTATTTCATTTTCTAGATTGCCTTTTTGTTCTTGTACTGAATTACAAAAATCATAACATTCTGTAAAAAGTGCTAAACAGAGCATATGATACATCTATGGATATATCAGTGAGTTCTTTATGTTATATCAAAATTTCACAAGTTTTTAGTGACCACTTGAATTATGGTGAATTTTATACTCAAACTGGTCAAAACAGGACCTTTATTCAATTTGTTCTTTGAGATCCGACTTATTGAACTTATTTTGAAAACTAAAATTTGGTATGAACATTCTAGACACTATATAAGACTAGACTGAAATTTTTTACTTGAATTCGACATTTGTGAGACCATTTTTATTTATTTTCTTAACTGAAGAGAAAATCAGTATTCGAAATTTAGTGATTTACGTGAATGAATTCATAAAAATGATGTAAATCTTTATCAAATTCATATGAACATGATTTTTATATTTTTGAAAAGCTATTGATGTTTTCTTCAAACTTGATGCTTTTAGTTTAATCTAAATGACTCTATTTTTTTATTTTATTGAAAGAACAATCCTAGGTGGTACTGGACAAAATCAGTTTTGGACAACAAAGTTATATGATTTTTAATTATTTACACAAAATTCATTTTTTATAAATTCCAAAGCCCAGTTGCTGGAAACATCTTTCACTTCATAGGAAAAACATTGAAGTTTATGAACTAATTAGTTAATGCGGACGAAAAAATTAAATAAGATAGGAAAGTAAAACTGACTATAATTACAACATCACATTTTCTTTTTATGAAGATGTTTTTACACAATTTTCTTGAATTTTTTTTATGAAATCATTTTTGGTGATGAATAACAACTTGATTAAGGAAAATCACATAATCACATTGTTTCCTAAGAGTCGCCCATTAGAGGTGACTATTCTAGGTGAGGTGATTTAAGGTTGGGAACCTATTAGGACTTACACATACCCAAATCACTCCAAAGATTAAAAAAATGATAAGAAGAAAACAAGGAGAATGTTAGTAGATGATTAAAAAGATAATTAAAAAATAAACAAGAGTTTCCACTTTACCTTGCTAGCTCAATGATGCACTTGCTTTTGCAAATTTTTCTACTTTTTTGTGATTTTCTTAATTTCTAGGTGAGTTTCTAAATCTTCTTAAACTTAAACCCTTTTTTTGTGTTTTTTCTTCTTTTAGTGAACTTCTTTACATACTAATTATCTTACTAACTTTTTTTTTCTCTTCTTAAGTGTGAATTCTTTAGAGGAAAGGAGCAGAGAAGATGAGAAAATTAGTGAAGTTAAGTTGAACTCTTTTCAACTTGGTTTTGAAGTGGAAAAAGTAGGGTATTTATAGAGAAATAAAGGAGGTGAACTAGGGATTCAAAGAGGTAGAAAATCATATTTTTCACCCCAAAAATCTGATATTATTCATCCTTAATCGCCCTAATGACATCACTCTAATGACCTCACCCTAATGACATCATCAAATCTCTTTAGAAACACATAAATTCTTATTCTTTTTGGACTTTCTCATAAATGAAGCAAAATCATATTTTCAGAAAATATTCTTCCCTAAACATCCTAATACGTAAACAAAATGCATCAAAAAATATGCAAAACCAATTGTTTAGGGTGTTGCGCCTAACACAGGAAGCTGCGCTAGGCACAGCACCTTGCCAAGGCACAAGGCCCTGCGTCAGGCGCAGGCCACACTTGTGCGCTAGGCGTACAATCATGCGTCAAGCGCATGATTGTGTGCTTGGCGAACACTCTAATCTTCCGGAAAAAAATCCGGATTTCCCCCTCTCTTACACATGGGATTTGATTCTTATTCTCACATCTTTTCATGATTCTTATTCTCTAACTAATGGATAAATGATGTTTTTAGTGAATAAGGAATATATTCTTATTCTTTATCCAATGAACAATGACTTGTCCATCAAGTAAACAGATTAATGGCGGTTTTGGGGCACGACTAAAATCCCGACGCCTAAACACGACTCGTTTTTATTTTTCCGAAAGACTAACTTACGACAATTAATGAAAACTCGTCAAATTAATAAAGACGAGCATGATTATACTATGAATCATTTTATTAAAACGGTGGTTGTAGTCATTGACTACGACTCACGAAAATTATACTTCTAAGCCGAAACTGTATGATTAATACGCAAAAAAAAGAAAAAATCGTGCGATGGAATGAAACTCGCGCTCCGGGGAGCGTGCTCCACGATGCATGATGATTTTGTTATTTTTATTTTTCAAAGCCTTTATTTATCCAAAAAAAAAAGGGGTTCTATCCGAAGAAGGGGTTCGAAATTTGGTGTCTACAGAATGCCCCACATTGGTCGAATTTTGGAGAAAATGATGGCCAATGTTTGAAAAGACACAAAATTTTGACAAAAAATTTCTTTTGAGATAACATATTCTCCGTAGAAAATAGTTATCATGACTTGCGATTTCTGTTGACGCTTTAAATAGAAAATCCCGGTTAATTTTCTAAAATGGGAGATGCGACTTTGAGTCGTCTTTAAATAGAAAACTCAATTAATTTCCTAAAATTGAAAATGCGACTTTATTGTCATCTTAAGTAGAACATCCCAATTAATTTTCTAAAAGTTTTAACTGGGACTTTAATTAATGTCGTCTTAGGTAGAAAATCCCAAATAAATTTCCTAAAAGTTTTAACTGCGACTTTATCGTCGTCTTAAGTATAAAACCCCAATTAATTTTCTTTTGAAAATGCGACTTTATCGTCGTCTTAAGTAGAAAACTCCAATTAATTTTCTTTTGAAAATGCAACTTTATCGTCGTTTTAAGTAGAAAATCCCAATTAATTTTCTAAAATTTGAAATGAGACTTTAATGTCGTCTTAGGTAGAAAATCCCAATTAATTTTCTAAATTTTTAAAATGCGATTTCATCGTCGTCTTTTTCTATAGTCTTCTGAATTTATCTTTTGTTAATGTGAGAAATTCCGACAAGTAACAGATTGACTCCAGTTTTTTTACAGTTTTCCATGGCCTCGATGACAAACAAGTTGTCATGTCACCATTACTTACTTTTTATGACTCCATGTGTTATCATGTCACCTTAAATTAGGACATTGTCACGTCATGTCACCTTACAGTGACGCATTGTCAGGTCATGTCACATCAAAGGGCTGACCAAAGGTTATTATCTTCTATGGTGGACCAAACCTCATATGGCAAAATTTTATTTGATTTTTCCGAAATCTTTCAGAAAATTTTCCATGCATGATGCTTATTTGCTCTATTAGAAAATAATGATTACTATTTAAAATAGATTGATCAAGGTCATTTATTTTGGATGATCATTAGGAAAAGGGATTCTATCAACGTTCTTGATTCATCATTGACATAGTTTTTATTCTTTATGCTCGGTTCTTGCAAAAAATTGCCATACCACAAATGCTTGGTCATTAGCCATGGTGAAGGATGCTCCTTATGATCCTATGGACAATACTCAAACTCATTATCCATGGCATAAATCATGGATGATCATCTTTGCCATCTATAAAAGGGGCAAGGTTCTTCATTTCCAAACGCACCACTTCCACTACTCCAATCTTCTCTCTAAAAAATTTATTTCACAAAAATAGTTCTTACTTAGGAAGAAGTTAATGAAATGCAGAGTAGGGAGAAAAAACAACTCTCGGGGATTAAAAGAAACTTGGAGCGACCAAGGCAATCCTTTTCCTCTTCCCGCTTCACTAATGTGCTTATGCCTTTGCTTTCACTTTCTCTTTGTTACGACATGATTCATGCTGCTTCCAAATTTTGGGATGAAACTCGCCATGTCTTCCGCTTTGGAGACCGGGAGATTGTGCCCCTTGTTGAAGAGGTCGAAGGTTTATTAGGCTTACCATCCAATGGTCCTGTTATCACGCCTAGATCTCCTACCAGGATCTCGGGAGATTTATCAACGATTTTACATCTTCTTGAAAATCTTCATGGAAACTACCTACAATATGGTGAGGTATTTCTTGTCAACTTTTTATTGAATTTACAATTTGGCACTTGGCAATTTTCTAACAATGCCAACTATAGGATTGCTAGAGATAATGCTTGGATTCTTATAATTTTGGGAAGTACCCTCACTAAATGGTCTTTAAATACATGTCATGTTCGGTGTCTTTCACTTGTTCCTCAAATTATTAGCAGGGGTCGTCTTGGACCACTTATTTTGGGGGAAATATTCCTTGGCTTAGATGAAATCAAAAGAAACCCTCAAAGCTTTGTGAAAGGATGTCCATTAGCCCTTCATTTATGGCTATTAGAAAAAATTTCTCTCATGAAACCCCACAAGAGTCTTACTTACAAAACTAATCATGTTCGAGAGAGAGGCCTTCTTCCTTTCTTCTATCAGCTGAGCAAAAATGGTGGGTGGGAGGATTTTTCCTACATCAAGACATAAAGTGGGTCACAAGCCACCTTGGCATTAGTGCAATTAGTATATTGCAATTCTGGTCGCAGAGGTGTATAATTACCCGGGCTTTGCCAAGTCACTTTCTACCTTCCATGGAGGTGTCTAAGGCAAATTGGTTGGAAGCCAGAGCACATTCCTGCCCTCCAGGTTCTTCCATCTTGTACCACTTATGAGGCTCATATGAGTGGTATTCAGAGAATGCCTACTATATGGCAAGGGGTTAAAATTATATCAACGCTACCGGAACCTTCCTTTCCACTGATTGATGAAGATTACCTTCAATGGCTTCTAGCGGATATTGGTCAAGACAAAGATTCAAACGAGCCTACCATGAAGAGGAGAAGGGTTTGAGAGAATTGTCATGTTTATTTTCTATGTTGTTTTTTTTTTCTTTTTCTTTTTTTTTGAGCTTGTAGGAAATGAAGGCTTTATGTCTTTTTATGTATGAAATGAAGTACCCCAGTTGGGATGAATAAAAGGTCTGTTTGTGAGAATTATCTGCTTGTGATAAATTCAATGTGAACACAATTCTAAACACGTGCAAACTTTAACATTAAAATATGACATGCAAATCATAATTAACTAATCATATGATACATAAAAGCATAACATATAATCCTTAACAATCAAAGATATGTTTCAATATTTTTCCTTTTGCTTTTTTCTCTTTTCCGTCTTTCCTTTTTTTCCTTTTTCCGTCTTTCATTTTTTTCTTTTTCTTTTTTTCGTTTTTTTTTTTTTTTTTTTTGCATACTTCATATGAACATCTTAGAAACTCATGGCCTGTTTATTAAGAATAACCAGATAGGATACAAAACCCACAAACTGCTTGTTTACTTGATCATGACAATTACAATTACTTTGATGCCTAAGCATAGTATTTCTTCAACTGATCAAGATTAGTGAAATGGGTGAACTCATTTCCATCAAAATCCATTAGCTTCACTGCTCCAGCTGTGGTGACATGCTTGACCAGGAATAGTCCAGACCAGTTAGGCTTGAATTTCCCTTGAGGATCATGCAACGGAGCTCTATTTTCTTTTAAAACCAGATCACCTTTTGGAATGTCTCTATCTCGAACCCTTTTTGTTAAATGCACGAGCAATTCTCCGTTGATAGAGTTGTATGTTATGTAATACTTGTAGTCGGCGCTCATCTGCGAGTGCAAGCTCATCATAGCGAGTTATGTGCCACTGGTCTTCCGAGATTTCACTTTCTGCTACGACCCCGAGAGATTGTATCTCCACCTCAACTGGTAGGATTGGCTCCATCCCATAAACCAAAGAATACGAGGTTGTTCCAGTTGGAGTCCTAATTGATACCCTATATCCCCAAAGGGCATATGGTAGTTTGTCATGCCATTCCCTAGTCTTTTCAGTCATTTTGGCAACAATAGTCTTGATTGTCTTATTGGCTGCTTCCACCGCTCCATTTATTTGGGGACGATAAGGTGAGGACTGATGATGCTTGATTGCATATTTTGCAAGAGTGGTCTTCAGATGACCCTCAAATTGTGATCCATTATCAGAGATGATTTCAAAAAGTATGCCATACCGACATATGATGTTGTTAATCACAAATTTCGAGACTTGCTTTGCCCCCAGCTTTGAAAATGATGCAGCTTCAACCCACTTCCAAAAGTATTCAATTGCTACAAGAATATACTGATGCCCATTTGAAGCCTTTGGATGAATTTGTCCGATTATGTCTATGCCTCAACTTGAAAACGGCCAAAGAGAAGTCATATTATGTAATGACACAAGTGGCATATGATTGAATTTAGCAAATACTTGACATTGCTTACAGGCGCGGACAAAGCTGATGCAATCACCTTCTAGAATGCTCCAATAAAAACCTGCTCGCAAAATTTTACGAGCCAACATCCTTCCATTCATATGGGGTCCACATTCCCCTCCATGAACTTCCTCTATGATGACTTACTTTTCACTGTCATTTACGCAGAGTTGTAGAGTACCATCAAACCCTTTGTGATACAGTCTGCCTTTTAGTATGAGAAAATGAGCAGCTAGCCTTCTGAAGGCTATGCGGTCCTTTTTGCTTTGAAAATGATGCAGCTTCAACCCACTTCGAAAAGTATTCAATTGTTACAAGAATATACTGATGCCCATTTGAAGCCTTTGGATGAATTTGTCCGATTATGTCTATGCCCCAACTTGAAAACGGCCAAGGAGAAGTCATATTATGTAATGACACAGGTGGCATATGATTGAATTTAGCAAATACTTGACATTGATTACAGGCGCGGACAAATCTGATGCAAACACCTTCTAGAATGCTCCAATAAAAACCTGCTCGCAAAATTTTACGAGCCAACATCCTTCCATTCATATGGGGTCCACATTCCCCTCCATGAACTTCCTCTATGATGACTTACTTTTCATTGTCATTTACGCAGAGTTATAGAGTACCATCAAACCCTTTGTGATACAGTCTGCCTTTTAGTATGAGAAAATGAGCAGCTAGCCTTCTGAAGGCTATGCGGTCCTTCTTGCCACTTCCCTCTGGATATTGCATTGTTTCCTGAAAATTCTTGATATCCTTGTACCAGACATCATCATCATCATCTTGTTGAACCAACGCGGAGACAATTTGTGCTACCGTCACTGTTGGTCCCTTCCTTTCTTCAATTAAAACTGACTGGATCTTTGTACCATTTTCCCATGTTAAATTAACAGCGAGATTGGCGAAGGCATCAGTGAAACTATTTTGTTCTCGAGGAAGATGTTTGAAGCTGATATAATCAAAATAAGTGATCAACTCTTGAAGATACTCAGTGTAGAGCTGAAGTCTCTCATCTCTAACCCTCTAGATTCCTATTGTTTGAGATATAATGAGATTAGAATCTCCATACACAGTGAGATGTCTTGCCCCTGCTACTAAGGCGGCTTCTACTCCATATATACAGGCTTCGTACTCGGTTGTATTGTTTGTTGTTTGGAAATCCAGCTTGATAGCAAATGGAATATGGACTCCATCAGGATCTACTAACAAAACACCTACTCCATTACCTCTCCTATTAGAAGCTCCATCAAAGTACATGCACCATTGTGGATTGTCAATAAAGCAAAAGTACTCATCAGGGAATGCATCATCATACTCATCTCCTGACACTGGTCCTTCTACTAGGGCTTCAGATATGGCTCGTCCATTAACAGATTTCTGGCTGACACATTGAATATCAAACTCAGAAAGCATAGCATGCCATCTTGCCAATATTTCACTAAGAATGGGTTTTTCAAACAGATACTTGATTGGATCAAGTCTTGAGATCAGATAGGTAGTATGAGCTTGAAGGTGATGCCTCAACTTCTCCGTGGCATAGACCAAGGAGATACATGCTTTTTCCAGTGGGGTATATCTTGTCTCATACTCAAGGAATTTCTTGCTGAGATAGTATATGGCAACCTCTTTCTTTGTTCCCTCTTGATATTGGGATAAGAGAGCTCCCATAGCCGTTTCTGTGATAGTGAGGTACAAAATCAGAGGTTCTCCTAGTCTAGGTGGCATTAGAACAGGTGGATTTGAAAGGTATTCTTTCATAGAATCAAAAGCTTCCCGACATTCTTCATTCCACTCATTGGATGCCCCTTTTCTGAGCAGCTTAAATATAGGTTCACATCTCATAGTGAGTGGTGAGATGAACCTGCTGATATATTGAATTCTGTCGAGATATCCTCTTACTTCTTTTTCTGTTTTGGAGGAGGTAGCCCATGAATAGCTTTTACCTTTTCAAAGTCCACTTTGATGCCATCTTGACTGACAATGAATCCCAACAAATTCTCCGAAGTGACGCCAAACACACATTTTTGAGGGCTCAACCTTAAATTGAATTTTCTGATTCTTTCAAAGAAGGACCTTAATGCAGGAATATGCCCCTCACGATCTTCACTTTTCACAATCATGTCATCTACATAGACCTCCACAATGTCGTGGATGAGGTCATCAAGGATAGTGGTTGCAGCCCTTTGATATGTGGCTCCGGCATTCTTGAGACCAAAAGGCATAACTCGGTAGCAAAAAGTGCCCCATTGAGTGATGAAAGATGTCTTTGTCATGTCTTCTTGAGCCATGAGTTTTTGATTATACCCTGAAAACCCATCCATGAAGGAAAAACATTGCATGTCCAGCCGTACTATCAACAAGAACATCGATGTGGGGTAGAGGAAAACAATCTTTTGGTGACGCAGCATTCAAATCTCGAAAATCAATGCATACACGAACTCTCCCATCCTTTTTGGGTACAACCACTATATTGGCGAACCAACTTGGATGTTTTACAGCTTAAATGAATTTGGCATCAAGCTGTTTCTGGATTTCTTCTTTCACTTTCAGACTAACCTCTGGCTTCATTCGGCGGAGTTTTTGCTGCTTAGGCTTGCTTTTAGGATGTAACGGAATACGATATTCCGTAATTTCTCTATTAACACCAGGCATATCAGCATAAGACCATGCGAACACATCTACATACTCTTTTAATAATGCGATAAACATAGACTGCTCAGTTGGGGAGAGGGATGATCCTATAATTTGACTTCTTTTACAGCATTTTTTGTACCAATATTAATTACAATGGATTATTCCATGGGTTTTATGTATGTTTCAGTTGTATCAAGTGATTCATCATTATTAAATTCATTGTCAGAAATAACATCTTGCATGCAAATGTATCTAGATAAAGGTTCACATTCAATTTCCTCACTATCAGAGTCTTCTGACTGGGTATGTAAGGTAGATTGGTTGGAAGATGAGCTATCGGTATGATATCCATCTGAAGGAGGTGAAAAGGTATTTTCATGAGATGGATGTGGAGGATGGTTTCCTAAAAACATTTTAAATTCTATAGGCCCGTTTTTCGCCTAACATTCAATACTCCACTTATGTTCAATGCTTTCGCCAAAAGGTATCATCAAAGACACTGGGTCAAAATCCCCTTCCGTAGAGGACTCAGAAGCAAAAGGCTTCTTAAGGACTCCATTTTCCAGATTATCTACCCAGTCATCTTCTTTTTTCATGTTTTGTTTTTGGACAAACCAACTTTTGATTAAGTCTAAATTCCTAGCCTCATTGAAGAATATCTCCAATCCCGGTAAAATCTTTTGTTCTTTCCTACTAAGCCAAGGTTCTTGAAATTCGTGGTATGGCTTAGTATCTCCTTGCAGGATGAACTGACCATTGAGGGTAGAAGAAGATTTTTTGGTGTTTTGAGAAGTACTACCCGGATCATATCATAAGCCATGTTGGTTCTGCTTGTCTACTACGGGGATTGGTTGCTTCATTCCCCTACCATCATGCCCTAATCCGGCTCCTTTAGTATAACCCATCTTCATCATAATTTGAAATCCTTTGGACAGAGGTTGCATGGCAATCCCTACAAGCTCTTTGACCGCATTCGTGGGTAGGGCTGAGGTGTTTGTTTTCTGACGATAATTGGTCATCCTTAGAGAAGGGACAAATTTCTTCTTTTTGGACCTAAAGGTAGAGATAAAGTATTAAAAGAAAAGAAAAAAGGCTACATATTGCAGAATGCATTGTAGAGTAAAGAAAAAATTTTGAAAACAACTTTTCCATATTTTGACTGGAATGGTCCACCTTCGCAATTTTGCTTTTTTTATTTTTTTTTATTATAAATATTGTTTTTGACTTTATTTTGACCTTTTCAATTGATTTTACTGTCATTGGGGTTGAAAACAATTTTTTTTTATTCTTCCATTCCATACTTAATATTTGAACAGAGACATATAATATAGAGATTAGGGCTTGTATCCCCATTGATGCGTCAAATCAGCATTCTGAAATTGCTCCTGTGATGACTGACATCTTGAATTCTGATCATATTGCCTGAAATACAATGGTTAATATATTTGAGTCGAACCCGAAGGTTGCCTACATATCCCCATTGCTCCAAGTGCATTTTGTGGGGAATCAGACTCAGCGTAGTTCGTTATTTTATAAAGAACTAAAGTTTTTTATTTAATAAAGCAGCTGCACTCATATTGAGCTACCTACGTACCCCAGGTGTTACATAGGTGGAGTGATCTCACAGTGCAAGTGTAAGTGATAATGGGGATTCAACCTGCACGTAGTTCTCTGATACTAACAAGCTGAAAGAAGATTTTTTTTTTGGATGGACTAACCCCCTGTAGGACTTTAACCGAAGACTTTTCTCTTTCTAGAAGATGATCAAGTAGCTTTGCGGTAGACAAGAGTTATGTTGGTGATTTGCTTGATGCGATAGCTGAGAGCATGACATTGGTTTGTGCCGTGACCATGCAACTGATGATATTGGCAATACTTGTGAAGATCTGATCCTACTGGACTTGCTCCTGGGCGTCTAGGAAGTGGATGAATCTTACCTTGCTCAACCAGTTTGCGAAAGATATCGACTTGGGGTTGCGGTCGCAGACGTGATGACACCATCTTTGCAGGAATTTCTTTGTGGGTTGGACTAATGATGCCTCGATCAATCAGGCTTTGCACTTTGTAGTAAAGGTCATGGCATCGATCAGTTTCATGCCCAAATTGACGACAATAATAGCAAAATTTGCTCATGTCTGTTCTAGGAAGGGGTAAACAGTGCACATGCGCTGGAACTTGAAGTATACCTTACCTCTGAAGACGATCATAAACCATACTCAATGGTTTATCAATCTTAGCATATACCCTTGGATTTGTGTTGGGAGTTTCAAGGTCTTCCCGAGGTCGTTTTTCTTGCAATTTTAGAGTATCGATGTCGAAACCATGTTATTCCATGTGGCTGAGGGAGGTGTATTTGATAGTAACCATATGATGATAATAGAAATCGTTCAGGTTCCGCAGTAATATGAGCATGAATTCTCGATCAGTAATAGGGAAACGAAGTTGGGTGCAAATGTAGGCGCATCTTGAGCAAAAGTGTGAAAAAGTTTCCAAGCCACCTTGACGCAAAGTGACTAGCTTGAACTTCATGATATCAGTTTATTTATGCTCGAGAGCCCAATTAACAAAAGCTTGGCTAGCATTTTCCCAACTAGCCCTATCTACACAATCAGAAGAATGGTACCAGTCCAGAGCTGGCCCTTCTAAACTCTTGTCAAACAGCATGGGGTAATCTTCCTCTGGTATGCCCCATGGATGCAAGGCATTCACAAATCCCACTAAGTGGACAAAAGGATCACCGTTCCCATCAAATTTTCTGAATCGGGGCAATTCACGATAGTGATCTTCATGTTGATATCCTGGAAAGAGAATCAGTGACTCAGTGTGAACCTCTCGAACAGGGCACACTACATTAAAGTCCAGGTCAAAATAGTCGGTCCTAGATCTCTTCTTTGAGTCATGATCATCATTGTCTTGAGGATTGCCGATACAGGATTCCTTTGGTGTTTCAATTAAGGTATCATGAGTGTCAATGCTTGGAGCTCCCACTTCTTCCTCGTCATCCTCACTATACTCTGGTTCTATTTCTTCATCACTTTCATCTCGTGTGGCTGCTGGAACCTCATTCATCCATGAATTTTCAGGTGCTGCTAAAATACAGTGGATAGTGTAACCATCCAATCTAATGCCCTCTACTTTGTTTAGATACAATACCGATTTTCCGGCGTTGGAGATGGTCATAATTTCTCGATCACCATAAATAGTCACAGCACCCTGATCAGTGAGAAGCTTTACCTTCTGATGTAGAGTAGAGGCTACTGCCCTATTTTCATGCAGTCATGGTCTTCCTAACAAGAAGTTAAAACAGGCTTGTATATCAATCACCATGAATTCCACCTTCCTTGCCACGGGACCACATTCAATGACGAGGCGGATCAAACCCAATACTTCTGTCTTAGCATTATCGTATGCTCTGACCACCTGGTTGGATGGTACTAGATCCTCTTTTGAATACCCAAGCCTTGTCAGCACGCGCAGAGGGCAAACATTGATTGTTGTGGTTGATATTGTCGGGGAGATCATTGTCTGTGAACATGAGAGTTCGATCTACCCCATGAATGAGCCCCACCATCTGGTCAGGTGTTATAGAAGAGCTTACAGAGGCTTCATTAAGATGCTTTAGAACAGCTGCCCTATGAGGCTGGGAATGCATTAACAATTTTCAGATGGATACATTAGCATTTACTTCTTTCATGCGCGTGATAGCATCATCTTCTTTGTTACCTTCTTCTATCATTGGCTCTTTGCCCTTTTCTTTCCTTCTCAATACCTCCAAAGGATTTTCATCTTCCAAATGGGATGGTTTAAAGTGGCGGCCTGCTCTAGTCAAATGAGAGATATCCACATACTCCTCATCACTAAGATCATCGAGGCAGATGGGGCGCCGGTATGTATTTGGAGTGGTGGAATGTCCTCCAGTGTTCTTCTCCACAATTGTTAAGATCGAAGAGGCATCTTCATCAGGATCAGAGTCCAAAATGAAGAAGGCACCATCATTGTCCAAAGTTCCACACATGTCAAATAATGGATCTTTGTTGAGAGTGAAGCTGGGGTCTTTACAAGGCATCATTTTGACTTTTTCTTGACTGGAATAGTCATAGACTATACACTTGTAACCTACGGCTATTGGCATTTCATAAATTTGAGGAACTGTCTTGCGGATTAACTTAACTGGATCGCATCCATCCAAAGCAACAGAGATGGCATTAATGGTGAATGAGGTTTTATGATTGGGAAGGGGGTTTTTTGTGATGTTAGGCTGAGAGTCATTTGGTTTATTGGAGATGGATCCCAGATAAAGTTTTACATCATCCACAAGGTTTTGAATTTGATGCTTTAGAGCCGTGCAATTTTCAGTATTATGCCTCGGGCTTTGATAGTTTTGATTTGGGTCATAACCAGGGAAAGAATTTTTAGGAGGTGGGCGTGGATTCAAGGGATGAATGAGATTGGCCTTTTTTTATCTTGGAGAGAGCTTGGGAATAAGTCATGCTCAAAGGAGTAAAGTTCCTTTGTGGTTGTAACTGGAATGCAGACGATGCGCCAATGGCATGGATTGCATTAGTTGTCTTAGGAGCTGCTGAATCATTGTTTGGGGCTCTTTTGTTATTTCCAAATTTTGCATTATAAATAGTGCCGCTAATATGTTCATCTTTCTTGATGTGTCCCCTTTTCACAGCATCCTCAACCAAAGTTCCCGTAGCAATTAAAGCTTTGAAAGTCGGGAAATACTGGTATGCCATATGCTTCTGATAGACAGGAAGAAGGTTTTTCACAACCATTTGCAGCTGTTCCTCTTCATTAGGCCTACTCATCATTTTGAAAGCCTTGTTTCTCCATCGAGTGATGAATGAAGAAAATGTTTCATTGAGGCTTTGACAAGCGGTCTCCAGATCCCTTCTAGCAACATCAATTTCTTCATTATACTTGTATTGGATTGAGAACTCTCTGACTATGTCAGCCCACGTGGATTTCTTTGCATTTTCAAGGTTGAGGAACCAATGTGCTGCATCACCATCTAAATATTGTTGAAACAGTTGGGCCATCAAGGATTCTTCCACTCCCCAGGGACTCATTGCCCCTACATACATTTTCAAGAGATTAGTGGGGCTACCGGTCCCATCAAACCTTGTCAGATTAGGCATTTTGAAACCATGGGGTAATCGTGCCTTCGGGAAAAGAGTTAATCCATGAATATCCATCCATGGTTCAGCCTTAGTCATGCTTTTTAAGACTTCTTTAAGCTTGACTAATTCTTCCTCGAGTTTAGTGGGAATTTCTCTCTCATTGTTCAAAGGCTCAAGATGAAAAGGTGAAGCTACTTCCGACTCCGAAGGAGGAGGAGGAGGAGGCATCTGGGCGCTTTGGTGCATTATGCCTAACACAGTTTGTTCAATATTATCTTGTCGGTCACAGCTCAGTCATTGGATCAGGTGGAGTGGTAGAGTTTTGTTGGTGCTCGTTGTTCGGAATTTCAGACATGTTGTTGAGACGTGTAGCAGAGAATACAGCTGGTGTAGACAAGGATGATAGTATTACTGACAGAGAATGTTCACTATGGTCAGAACTTCGGCGAATCAGCCTAGATCCTGAGCGGGCCCAGGTAGAGTTCCTGTGAAATGAGATAAAAAGTGAAAGTTTGTCCAGTCATTGTTTCTCTTTTTTTTCTCTCTTTTTATGCAGGGAATGAAAGAAATGATATCTCTTGAAAAATTCTCTCTCTTTTTTTTTTTACCCCAATTTCAGTTATCATTTATTAAAAGGTGTAAAACCTTGACTCTATCATTTGTTTTGAGATTTTTCAAAATAAAATTTTTTGACTTGTTATTTTTTAGACTTGAACTTTTATTTACATTTTAAACTGCCACTCTTGGACTCATTTTTTTTTTTTGTTTTTTTATTTTTTTTTTCGGGATAATAAACGAACATTTTTCAAAATCAATTTGATAATATCCTTCCATTTCCTGCTACTATAGAAATAAGAGAAAAGAGGTATAACGAGGCATGTGTCCTCATTTTGGCAAATTATAATGCCCCATATATCGTTATTTTATTTAGTGGTCTGCATCTATTGATTGCTTCTAAGTGCTAAAACCACAAAAGAAAGTATTAAATGCAAAAGGGGCCGCACCCAAAGGTTGCCTACGTATCTCCATAAGTGGATTTGGTTTTGGGGAAGTTTTTTTCGGTGATGATTGAATTTTTTTTTTTTGGAGAATCAGGCCCAACGTAGTTATGATATATGAAATTTCACATAATTTTTCTCTTAATTTTTTTTTTTTTTTTTTTTTTTTTTTTTTTTTTTGCAGCTGCACTCAAAAATGAGTTGCCTACATACCCCTTTTAGTACATTACATAGTAGAGAAAGCTAAGATAGATGCATTACAACATTGAATTTTTCTTTTTTAGGGGATCAAACCGCACGTAGCTCTGCCTACAAAATACAATATAAAAGCAATTAAATGATTCAACTACTTCTCAAACTTTTTTTCAGACTTCAGTTTGCCGGGCGCCAAGCCATATGTTCTCTTGTTTGAAGACGTTTGTCCCACCATTCTTTCTTCTTCTTGACATATAAGGGGTTGTCCTCTCGGCTGAGGAGCCATGATGCCCATGCCTTGCACACCAGCATGCAAGAATCTCTTGTTTCATAATCAATTTCATCCAAGAATATATAGGGTTCCACGATAGATTGGATGGCGGCAACTTTGTGTGCTGAACTTTCTTTTCCCTCACACTGAACAACCCATGTTTCTTTGTATAGCCAGTGAAACTTCTATTAACTTCTCTCATATCTGGTACCCAATTCGGTTGATCAAACTCCTCCCCGGGAATAGGCCAGTGGAAATAGGATTTTACCAGTTTGAGGGGCGGCATATTTGATGTAGCTTCTCCGGAATCCTTGTCATTATGTTCATGATTGAAGTGACACACTTGGGATGTGTAAGATATGTGCATTGTCGTCCCCATGGTTATATCTCCGGGGATAGTGATTACTCCGTGCGGTGTTACCATTTTTACTTTTTGGTGCAACGTCGAGTTGATAGCATGGTTTTCGTGGAGCCATGGTCGTCCCAACAACATTGTGAAAGGGGCTTCGCAATCAATGATCATAAAGACCACCTTTCGTATGACAGATCCGATACGCAAGATCATAGTTGTCGACCCTATAATTTCCCACTTGGAACCATCATATGCAACCATGGTCCCTATTGAGGTTTTTTCTTGAGGAGGGGGATACCCGAGCCATTTAAGGGTACTGAGGAGACAAAGATTGGCAGAAGCTTTGTTATCGACCATTACACCTGTGATATGTCTGGCACTGTGATCAAGAGCAATGTACAGAGCACTATTATGAATTGGGTTATCAGGGAGATCTTTATCAGAGAAGGTTATGGTGGAGGTGGTTTCGGCCTGATCTGTGTTGAGAGGTCATTTTGGCATATTCTGAGCACAACAAATGTCGGCATAAGCTATGAGTTGATCAATTGTCATTAGGATAGTGTAAATAGCTTTAGAATTGGATCCTTGGGGTATTGATAGAACATTACTCCCTAGCATGCAGGGGTTGAAGGGAACATCCTGAGGACCTGTTTCATCCTCTACCGTTGGCGGTGCGGGGGTGAAATTTCTTGGTCGCGTAGGATATCCATGGATGGTTATTATTCCCGATGTCGTTGAGCATTTAAGTTTCTGGTGTGCAGGAGAGTCAACAACTTTGTTCGCATGGAGCCATGGTCGCCCTAACAACAGAGAGAATGAGGTTAAAGCTTCGACCACTGTGAAATCTGCATCACAAATCCAGTCTTTATACCCCAATGGCAGATTAATTGTTCCTATAGTTCTTCCTGAAGAATTGTCATATGCTCCCAATATTGTATCAGTAGGGCTTAATAAAGTGTTCCTTTGGGGCAAATATTAAGTGCCGATCCATCATCTATTAGCACATTAGTCATCTCTCGCCCATTGCATTTCAATGTGATGTACAGAGCTTGATGAGGATCTAGTTCCTTAGGAAGATTTGCCTTAGTGAAGGACACAATTGGGGGTACCCATGATGGAGGGATAGGAATCTTTCTATCTTTTATTAGCTGGTGAATGGCATGCTGAAGGTCAACACACCGGTCTATTTCGTGTCCATACTAATGGCAGAAATTACATTATAATCCCATGTTCACCCCTGGTGGTGGCAAAGTGTAACAGTGATGCTTCGCTTCTAGAAGACCCTGTCTTTTCAGACGACTGTACATGGTTCCCAAAGATTTTTCCGTGTCTGCATAGATCTGGTTGTTAGACCTCCAACGGCCTTTGCCCTTTGCTGAAGGTTTAGTCTGAATTTGCTTTCCGGAATCAGACATTGTGAAATGATGCAGGTTTCAGTTTTCTCCTTTTGTTTTTTTTTTTTTTTTGAATGTAAAGTACCTGAAATGTACATACGAACAACGTTAGTAAATGACTAATGAATTTTCTTTATATAATTTTTTTAGCAGGAAATGGAAGAATCCCATTTTTTTTTTTTTTTGAAATGTGATTATCCCTTTTGATTAGACACAATTTTTTTAAATCAATTTTTTTTTCTTTAGACTAGACATCTCGTGTTTTTAGACCATGTTTTAATTACATTCTAATTCCTAAACATGACATGTTTTGAACTCGTGATTATGACTTGTCATTTTTCATTTTTTATTTATTTTTTTCATTTTTTTTTGTTTTGGGATTACATTTTCAAAATAGGATTTTTTCTTTTAAAAATCAATTTTGTTTTTGGTAAAACCAATTTGAATAAAAAAGAATTATTAAGTAAATGTGAGTTTTTTTTTTTTTTTTTTTTTGAAAATGGGTGAGCACACACACATTTTTTTATGACTCTTGTGATAAATAAACAAAAATACTCTTAATATTTCAATAATCATTTCTGAATAGGGACATATTTATTTAATAAATCGTTTTAAAATCAATTTCAAGAAAAATTATTTAAACGATGATGACTTCATATGGATAAGGCTTTTTTGAAAATTGGTCTTTCATACCATGAGATAAGGTTCGGGGTATAGGTTAAGAGGTGCGAACGACTGGAACTCGTCTCCTCTTCCCGTTCTAAAGAACGAGCTCTTACTAAATGCGTTATTTTCCATTTTAAGGTAATCATGGCTATTAAAAAGAAAGAAAATCACATAATTTGCACATATATACATTAACCATTTTTATTTAGGACCAATATATCATTTTTACATGGTAGGTTTGAGTACTGAAGTTGCACTACGTACCAATCATTGCGGGATTGGAATCCACTCATGGATCAAAACCGTCGTAGTTCGAGCATATGTCTCACCCTAAATGGCCAATTCCACTGGGGGAAGAAGAGAGGGGAATAGATTATGAATAACTCACTTTTAGAATTAAACAAATCTATTTGAAATGAGGTAATCACTCCAATTAGTGATTGAAATGAGATCAAAATAATTACCTTAATTAGTGATTAAATATGAAGGTTTAAGATAAACACCTTAATTAGTGATTAATAAGGAAGGAAATAAGTAATCACCCTAATTAGTGATTATTCAAGGAAAGATAATCACCTTGTTTAGTGATTAACAATGAAGGTTAGGAAATAATCACCCTAATTGATGATTATTAAGGTTGAAGATAATCACTCTAGTTAGTGATTAAATATGATGAAAGGTTAAGCTAATCACGCTAATTGGTGGTTAACCAAATTTTAAGATAATCACCCTAATTGGTGATTAAAAGAGGAAAATAATCGTCCTAATTAACGATTATTAGGGTTTGAAATAATCACTCTAATTAGTGATTAAAAATGAGAAGAATAATCATCTTAATTAACGATTATTAGGGTTTCAAGGTTATCCCTCCAATTAGTGATTAAAATAAGTTTGTGTGAACCGCTCTAATTAGCGATTAATCGGGGATTGAAATAACCACCTTAATAGTGATCACATTTATGATTTTCGAGAGGTCTTAGAAGGTTTGCTTCCTAATTGAAGGCTTTTGAGAAATAATCTTAATTGAAGATTATTAAGTCATTTGGAGAGAAATGATCCATTTGAGATTGAATTTGGAGATTTGTGTTTGGCTAATTGGAATTTGGCTATTTAAAGTGAGACACGAGAAACGACCTAAAATCAATTCGGAGATCATAATTACCAATCTAATTATGTGAAATTATATGATTAATCCATTTGAATATGGAGAACACATTTTTAAAATGTAATATGGATCATCATACAATTTAACTTAGTTAGATTTGTAATGTTTCCTCTTAATTGAGATTGGGTCATTTGATTCATATACTATGATATATTGGCCCAACATGCAATATTTGTAACATTGGTTGCTCATTTTATTAAAAAGATTTGTGAAATTATTTATGAAAATTATGCATAAACATCTCCATGTTTTTTATTAATTGAGTGATGCAATAACTATTTACAAAGAATCATTATTACAACAAAATTTACAAAATCTATGATCTATACAAATCTTCAATCTTGATCTTCACCATGATGCTCCTTGATCTTCATTTACTTGAATGGGCTTTGGAATTCATGTTTATTTGTGAATTCGTGAATTTGTGAAAGTTAAAGATTAATTAACTTCTTTGATTTTGATTTATTTTATGACAATTTTTATTGATTTTTATTTACATGATAAAATGAGTCATTTTAAGAGAAACTTAATGAATTCATGAATTTTTATTCACATTTTCGTATGAAAAGAAAACATCTTTATGAAAGTTGAGTCAATCACTTTATTTCATTTTCCAGATTGCCCTTTTGCTCTTGTACTAAATTACAAAAATCATAACTTTCTGTACAAAGTGTTAAACTGAGCATATGATACATCTATGGGTATATCAGTGAGTTATTTATGTTATATCAAAATTTCACAAGTTTTTAGTGACCACTTGAATTATGGTGAATTTTATACTCAAACTGGTCAAAACAGGACCTTTATTCAATTTGTTCTTTGAGATCCGAGTTATTTAACTTATTTTGAAGTGAAATTTGGTATGAACATTCTAGACACTTTGAAAGAGTAGATTGAAATTTTTTACTTGAATTGGACATTTTTGAGACCATATTTATTTATTTTCTTAACTAAAGAGAATCAGTATTATGAAATTTAGTGATTTACATGAATGATTTTGTAAAAATGATGTAAAATTTTATGAAATTCATATGAACATGATTTTTATATTTTTGAAAAGCTACTGATGTTTTCTTCAAACTTGATGTTTTTAGTTTTATCTAAATGACTTTATTTTTTTATTTTTTTGAAAGAACAATCCTAGGTGGTACTGGACAAAATCAGTTTTGCACAACAAAGTTGTATGACTTTTAATTATTTACTCAAAATTCTTTTTTTAGAGATTCCAAAGCCCAGTTGCTGCAAACACTTGCACTTCATAAGAAAAACATTAAAGTTTATGAAATAATTAGTTAATGCAGACAAAAAAATGAAATAAGATAGGAAAGTAAAACTGACTATAATTACAACATCACATTTTCTTTTTATGGAGATGTTTTTACACAATTTTTCTTGAATTTTTCTATGAAATCATGTTTGGTGATGAATAACAACTTGATTAAGGAAAATCACATAATTACATTGTTTCCTAAGCGTCACCCCATTAAAGGTGACTATTCTAGGTGGGGTGATTTAAGGTTGGGAACCTATTAGGACTTCTACATACCCAAATCACTCCAAATATGAAAAAAAATGATAAAGAAAACAAGGATAATGTTACTAGATGATTAAAAAATAAGCAAGAGTTTCCACTTTACCTTGCTAGCTCAATGATGCACCTTCCTTTTGCAAATTTTTCTACTTTTTTGTGATTTTCTTAATTTCTAGGTGAGTTTCTAAATCTGCTTAATTACTTACTTAAACCCTTTTTTTGTTTTTTCTTCTTTTAGTGAACTTCTTTACTTACCAATTATCTTACTAACTTTATTTTTCTTTTCTTAAGTGTGATTTCTTTAGAGGAAAGGAGTAGAGAAGATGAGAGAATTAGTGAAGTTAAGTTGAACTCTTTTCAACTTGGTTTTGAAGTGGAAAAAGTAGGGTATTTATAGAGAAATGAAGGAGGTGAGCTAGGCGCACAATCATGCGTCTAGCGCATGATTGTGTGCTTGGCGCACACTCGAATCTTCCGGAAAAAATCCGGATTTCCCCCCTCTTACACATGGGATTTGATTCTTATTCTCACATCTTTTCATGATTCTTATTCTCTAACTAATGGATAAATGATGTGTTTAGTGAATAAAGAATTTATTCTTATTCTTTATCCAATGAACAATGACTTGACCATCAAGTAAACTGATTAATGTCAGTTTTGGGATACGACTAAAATCTCGACGCCTAAACGCGACTCGTTTTTATTTTTCCGAAAGACTAACTTACGACAATTAATGAAAACTCGTCAAATTAATAAAGACGAGCATGATTATATGAATCATCTTATTAAAACAGTGGTTGTAGTCATTGACTACGACTCACGAAAATTATACTTCTAAGCCGAAACTGTATGATTAATACGCAAAAAAACGAAAAAATCGTGCGATGGAATGAAACTTGCGCTCCGGGGCGCGTGCTCCACGATGCATGATGATTTTTTTTTTTTTTCAAAACCATTATTTATCCGAAAAAAGGGGTTCAATCCGAAGAAGGGGTTCAAAATTTGGTGTCTACACCAATCAATGTTTCCTGTCTGGGAAATCCCCAACAATATAAATACCAACTACCTCATCAATGAACATGTATTCAATTCTCACCTAACAAACTAGAGCATCTCTCTCTAGACTCTCTCTCTCTCTCTCTACCTCAATCACGTCTAACTTGAGCGTCGGAAGGGCAATCCCGTAACCACCCCCGAAATAGTCTAACTTCATTTTGCAGGTTTCCGGCGTACAGACGACGGAGCTAACGCGACCGCTCTTGGGGCCCACATCATATCTCACAACTGATTATAATCTTTAATTTCTTAGCAGAAACACGTGACCCCTGTTATATAGGTGTTTAGTGTTCAGCCATGGTGTCTCCTTCTTGTTCTGGTTGAAAAGTCCTTGTATATATGTTCTGAATGTAAAATCTTTGAGCCCAAAATTATTTTTATGATTTTATGCAAAATTGTTAAAGCCAAATTCGATTTATGTTGGCAACGTTTCTTATGTTTAAAGCTTTTAAATTCCTATAAAATTCTGAATTTACTATTTGTATAATTAGTTTTGTCCAAAAGGTTTAATTAGTATACCGGTAGACAGATTATCGTGTCTCCCCATACGTAATGATGAAACATACCACAGTTTTAGTTGGCCCGACCCGACAGAAGAGCAGTTTGAATAACCAACACAAAATTTATTTAAAGTGTATTTCAAGTCTTATTTTAAAGCCCAAGTAATTATTCATGATAATTAATTGTACTTCAGTCAACAAAAATGATTTGAGTCCATTAAAAATATTTTAGGCCCAATCTTTTGAAAAGCCCAAATTGATTATTCAATGATAATTAATTATTTTTATTATCTTAAATAAATAATTAAAGAAATAATAAATTGAAATTAGATTTTTAATCCGTAATATTGAATTTCCGGATTTCAAAAGATAAAATAATATCTTCAAAACGCGTTTAAGCAAAAAAGTCTGCCGAACGTGTCGGGCGCAATGGTGCTCGGGCGCCCCATGCGCGCTCAGTACATTGGCCATGTCACGTCAGGCGCACCAATCTGGTCCTGTCACGTGGCTTTGTGCGTCACACAGAGCCGTGCGCATGGTGCACTCCTCTGTGCGACACACACGCTGGCAATTTTATCTCTTTAAAACGGCTGTCACGGGGGCGCAGCTGAATTGTCAAGGTGTGTCAGGCGCACGCCTGACACGTGTAATTGTGTGTCACACAGAGACGTGCGCCTGGCGCACTCTCTGCGTGACACGCGAGTTTCGGTTTCTTATAAATAGGGGTGATTTTCCGAATTAAACACACGGTTTTTCATATAAATTTCATACGCTTTAAAACATCAAAAACACTCGTGCTCACTGTAGACACTAAAATTTTTTTTAGTGTTTTACATTAAAATAAATTGATTATTATTGAGCTAAAATATATATATTTAGCTCACTTTAATTAATTTAACCAACCTAAATAAAATATCCAAGTTAAATCAAACAAATATAATTTGGATTGTAAAATATTTGGGCTAGTACATATCACTAGTCCAAATAAAATGGTCAAATGGCAAAGGCAAAAAAGACTTCCAAGTCATAAACGAGCCCAAGCCCATAAACCACCAATTCCATGAAGGGATCTTCATTCCTTATAAATAGGCCTCTTCTCTTTCAGTTGAGGGGACTAGAAAATCATTATTCTCTTGAGTTCATAAAATGCTCTTGGAATTCTCTCTGCAAATAGTCAACAAGCACAGCAAATCCGTGCCGACTATTCTGATACACTCAAACACATTCAACTGAGATTCAATCTTTTGTCAACCCTCATTCGAAAACACTCAAACAAAACTCAAACTCAGGTTGACGTTGATAAAATGTCATCCGACCCACAAACTCAGGTTGACGTTGACAAAACGTCAGTCTACACTCAGCTCCACGTCGACATCAACACGTGTCCCTCTCCAGCTACGGAACAGAATCAAAGGACTTAGTTTATTTTTACTATAAACTGTTTACAGAGATAGTACTCAATACATTTATTGAAATAAAAATTCTTTCTTACTTTGTTTCCTGTCTCATATTTATTTTGACTCGAAATTTGTGTATACACTCACAACTTACGAAATCTCACAGACTTCCACATACTTTACAAACATAAACAACCACAATCAAACACACGTACATCAATAATTGATCTTTTAGCTTCAAGATTGCGCCTCCTAAAGGTCGTTACGTTCTCAGACCTGAGCCGCATAGATATAATCTTGAGGGTCCTTGAATAATCTCTTTTATTTTAATTATTGTAGTTACTAACTCTTTCTTTCCTGATGTATATCTTTAATAAATAAATGTTCTTCTTGTATATTCTAATCTCTTCCTTCTTTTTATTTAAATCTATATATTGTTATGATTGTTTTACATGCCTTTTCTTCATCCACATGTTATCATTGTTAATCAAGACATAATCAGACGCATCAATAGAGGATCCGTCGACGCCATGATTGTGAAAATTGTTCTAAGTGAAAGATCTAGGGGGCATGGAAACAAAATCTCATGGATACAAAACAAAATAAATCCTCCAAAGCAAGAGGGTAAACCGCAAGTCAAAATTTCTAACTCCCAAGCAAGAGTATAAACTGCATGCGAAACGAAACAAAAGAAAAACTCCCAAGCAAGAGTATAAACGGCACATAAAAAAAACTATCTCCTAAACAAGAGTATAAACTACAAGCTAATAAAAATTAAACTCCTAAGCAAGAGTCTAAACTGCACACTAGAAAAAAAAATAACTCCCAAGCAAGAGCCCAAGTTGTACACCAAAAAAATTCTGACTCCTAAGCAAGAGCCTAAACTGCACACTAAAATAAAATCTAACTCCCAAGCCAGAGTCTAAACTGCACGCCAAAAAATTCTAACTCCTAAGTAGGAGGATAAATTGCATATGTTGAAAGAAAATATATGTGAATTTGAACTACGTTGGCTTGATCTTGTAAAAGCGATTTGTTGATATTTGGCAAGTACGTAGGCAGCTAGGGTAACATAAAAATTACTCCAGTGCAGCCATACCAAAAAAACATTTCAATCATTGGAATACTCCTAGCCTGCAAATATAAACTGTGAACGGCGAAACAAAAAAAAATTCTAAAAATGCAACACTCCTGGCTCAAAAAAGTATAAACTGTGAAAGGCGAAAAAAAACAAAACAAGGAAAATGTAATAATCCTGGTCCGCAAGAGTCTAAACTGTGAATCTTGATCTATACAAATCTTCAATCTTGATCTTCACCATGATGCTCCTTGATCTTCATTTACTTGAATGGGCTTTGGAATTCATGTTTATTTGTGAATTCGTGAATTTGTGAAAGTTAAAGATTAATTAACTTCTTTGATTTTGATTTATTTTATGACAATTTTTATTGATTTTTATTTACATGATAAAATGAGTCATTTTAAGAGAAACTTAATGAATTCATGAATTTTTATTCACATTTTCGTATGAAAAGAAAACATCTTTATGAAAGTTGAGTCAATCACTTTATTTCATTTTCCAGATTGCCCTTTTGTTCTTGTACTAAATTACAAAAATCATAACTTTCTGTACAAAGTGTTAAACTGAGCATATGATACATCTATGGATATATCAGTGAGTTATTTATGTTATATCAAAATTTCACAAGTTTTTAGTGACCACTTGAATTATGGTGAATTTTATACTCAAACTGGTCAAAACAGGACCTTTATTAAATTTGTTCTTTGAGATCCGAGTTATTTAACTTATTTTGAAGTGAAATTTGGTATGAACATTCTAGACACTTTGAAAGAGTAGATTGAAATTTTTTACTTGAATTGGACATTTTTGAGACCATATTTATTTATTTTCTTAACTAAAGAGAATCAGTATTATGAAATTTAGTGATTTACATGAATGATTTTGTAAAAATGATGTAAAATTTTATGAAATTCATATGAACATGATTTTTATATTTTTGAAAAGCTACTGATGTTTTCTTCAAACTTGATGTTTTTAGTTTTATCTAAATGACTTTATTTTTTTATTTTTTTGAAAGAACAATCCTAGGTGGTACTGGACAAAATCAGTTTTGCACAACAAAGTTGTATGACTTTTAATTATTTACTCAAAATTCTTTTTTTAGAGATTCCAAAGCCCAGTTGCTGCAAACACTTGCACTTCATAAGAAAAACATTAAAGTTTATGAAATAATTAGTTAATGCAGACAAAAAAATGAAATAAGATAGGAAAGTAAAACTGACTATAATTACAACATCACATTTTCTTTTTATGGAGATGTTTTTACACAATTTTTCTTGAATTTTTCTATGAAATCATGTTTGGTGATGAATAACAACTTGATTAAGGAAAATCACATAATTACATTGTTTCCTAAGCGTCACCCCATTAAAGGTGACTATTCTAGGTGGGGTGATTTAAGGTTGGGAACCTATTAGGACTTCTACATACCCAAATCACTCCAAATATGAAAAAAAATGATAAAGAAAACAAGGATAATGTTACTAGATGATTAAAAAATAAGCAAGAGTTTCCACTTTACCTTGCTAGCTCAATGATGCACCTTCCTTTTGCAAATTTTTCTACTTTTTTGTGATTTTCTTAATTTCTAGGTGAGTTTCTAAATCTGCTTAATTACTTACTTAAACCCTTTTTTTGTTTTTTCTTCTTTTAGTGAACTTCTTTACTTACCAATTATCTTACTAACTTTATTTTTCTTTTCTTAAGTGTGATTTCTTTAGAGGAAAGGAGTAGAGAAGATGAGAGAATTAGTGAAGTTAAGTTGAACTCTTTTCAACTTGGTTTTGAAGTGGAAAAAGTAGGGCATTTATAGAGAAATGAAGGAGGTGAGCTAGGCGCACAATCATGCGTCTAGCGCATGATTGTGTGCTTGGCGCACACTCGAATCTTCCGGAAAAAATCCGGATTTCCCCCCTCTTACACATGGGATTTGATTCTTATTCTCACATCTTTTCACGATTCTTATTCTCTAACTAATGGATAAATGATGTGTTTAGTGAATAAAGAATTTATTCTTATTCTTTATCCAATGAACAATGATTTGACCATCAAGTAAACTGATTAATGTCAGTTTTGGGATACGACTAAAATCTCGACGCCTAAACGCGACTCGTTTTTATTTTTCCGAAAGACTAACTTACGACAATTAATGAAAACTCGTCAAATTAATAAAGACGAGCATGATTATATGAATCATCTTATTAAAACAGTGGTTGTAGTCATTGACTACGACTCACGAAAATTATACTTCTAAGCCGAAACTGTATGATTAATACGCAAAAAAACGAAAAAATCGTGCGATGGAATGAAACTTGTGCTCCGGGGCGCGTGCTCCACGATGCATGATGATTTTTTTTTTTTTCAAAATCTTTATTTATCCGAAAAAAGGGGTTCAATCCGAAGAAGGGGTTCAAAATTTGGTGTCTACACCAATCAATGTTTCCTGTCTGGGAAATCCCCAACAATATAAATACCAACTACCTCATCAATGAACATGTATTCAATTCTCACCTAACAAACTAGAGCATCTCTCTCTAGACTCTCTCTCTCTCTCTACCTCAATCACGTCTAACTTGAGCGTCGGAAGGGCAATCCCGTAACCACCCCCGAAATAGTCTAACTTCATTTTGCAGGTTTCCGGCGTACAGACGACGGGGCTAACGCGACCGCTCTTGGGGCCCACATCATATCTCACAACTGATTATAATCTTTAATTTCTTAGCGTAAACACGCGACCCCCGTTATATAGGTGTTTAGTGTTCGACCATGGTGTCTCCTTCTTGTTACGGTTGAAAAGTCCTTGTATATATGTTCTGAATGTAAAATCTTTGAGCCCAAAATTATTTTTATGATTTTATGCAAAATTGTTAAAGCCAAATTCGATTTATGTTGGCAACGTTTCTTATGTTTAAAGCTTTTAAATTCCTATAAAATTCTGAATTTACTATTTGTATAATTAGTTTTGTCCAAAAGGTTTAATTAGTATACCGGTAGACAGATTATCGTGTCTCCCCATACGTAATGATGAAACATACCACAGTTTTAGTTGGCCCGACCCGACAGAAGAGCAGTTTGAATAACCAACACAAAATTTATTTAAAGTGTATTTCAAGTCTTATTTTAAAGCCCAAGTAATTATTCATGATAATTAATTGTACTTCAGTCAACAAAAATGATTTGAGTCCATTAAAAATATTTTAGGCCCAATCTTTTGAAAAGCCCAAATTGATTATTCAATGATAATTAATTATTTTTATTATCTTAAATAAATAATTAAAGAAATAATAAATTGAAATTAGATTTTTAATCCGTAATATTGAATTTCCGGATTTCAAAAGATAAAATAATATCTTCAAAACGCGTTTAAACAAAAAAGTCTGCCGAACGTGTCAGGCGCAGCTGGTGCTCTGGGCGCCCCATGCGCGCTCAGTACATTGGCCATGTCACGTCAGGCGCACCAATCTGGTCCTGTCACGTGGCTTTGTGCGTCACACAGAGCCGTGCGCATGGTGCACTCCTCTGTGCGACACACACGCTGGCAATTTTATCTCTTTAAAACGGCTGTCACGGGGGCGCAGCTGAATTGTCAAGGTGTGTCAGGCGCACGCCTGACACGTGTAATTGTGTGTCACACAGAGACGTGCGCCTGGCGCACTCTCTGCGTGACACGCGAGTTTCGGTTTCTTATAAATAGGGGTGATTTTCCAAATTAAACACACGGTTTTTCATATAAATTTCATACGCTTTAAAACATCAAAAACACTCGTGCTCACTGTAGACACTAAAATTTTTTTTAGTGTTTTACATTAAAATAAATTGATTATTATTGAGCTAAAATATATATATATAGCTCACTTTAATTAATTTAACCAACCTAAATAAAATATCCAAGTTAAATCAAACAAATATAATTTGGATTGTAAAATATTTGGGCTAGTACATATCACTAGTCCAAATAAAATGGTCAAATGGCAAAGGCAAAAAAGACTTCCAAGTCATAAACGAGCCCAAGCCCATAAACCACCAATTCCATGAAGGGATCTTCATTCCTTATAAATAGGCCTCTTCTCTTTCAGTTGAGGGGACTAGAAAATCATTATTCTCTTGAGTTCATAAAATGCTCTTGGAATTCTCTCTGCAAATAGTCAACAAGCACAGCAAATCCGTGCCGACTATTCTGATACACTCAAACACATTCAACTGAGATTCAATCTTTTGTCAACCCTCATTCGAAAACACTCAAACAAAACTCAAACTCAGGTTGACGTTGATAAAATGTCATCCGACCCTCAAACTCAGGTTGACGTTGACAAAACGTCAGTCTACACTCAGCTCCACGTCGACATCAACACGTGTCCCTCTCCAGCTACGGAACAGAATCAAAGGACTTAGTTTATTTTTACTATAAACTGTTTACAGAGATAGTACTCAATACATTTATTGAAATAAAAATTCTTTCTTACTTTGTTTCCTGTCTCATATTTATTTTGACTCGAAATTTGTGTATACACTCACAACTTACGAAATCTCACAGACTTCCACATACTTTACAAACATAAACAACCACAATCAAACACACGTACATCAATAATTGATCTTTTAGCTTCAAGATTGCGCCTCCTAAAGGTCGTTACGTTCTCAGACCTGAGCCGCATAGATATAATCTTGAGGGTCCTTGAATAATCTCTTTTATTTTAATTATTGTAGTTACTAACTCTTTCTTTCCTGATGTATATCTTTAATAAATAAATGTTCTTCTTGTATATTCTAATCTCTTCCTTCTTTTTATTTAAATCTATATATTGTTATGATTGTTTTACATGCCTTTTCTTCATCCACATGTTATCATTGTTAATCAAGACATAATCAGACGCATCAATAGAGGATCCGTCGACGCCATGATTGTGAAAATTGTTCTAAGTGAAAGATCTAGGGGGCATGGAAACAAAATCTCATGGATACAAAACAAAAGAAATCCTCCAAAGCAAGAGGGTAAACCGCAAGTCAAAATTTCTAACTCCCAAGCAAGAGTATAAACTGCATGCGAAACGAAACAAAAGAAAAACTCCCAAGCAAGAGTATAAACGGCACATAAAAAAAACTATCTCCTAAACAAGAGTATAAACTACAAGCTAATAAAAATTAAACTCCTAAGCAAGAGTCTAAACTGCACACTAGAAAAAAAAATAACTCCCAAGCAAGAGCCCAAGTTGTACACCAAAAAAATTCTGACTCCTAAGCAAGAGCCTAAACTGCACACTAAAATAAAATCTAACTCCCAAGCCAGAGTCTAAACTGCACGCCAAAAAATTCTAACTCCTAAGTAGGAGGATAAATTGCATATGTTGAAAGAAAATATATGTGAATTTGAACTACGTTGGCTTGATCTTGTAAAAGCGATTTGTTGATATTTTGCAAGTACGTAGGCAGCTAGGGTAACATAAAAATTACTCCAGTGCAGCCATACCAAAAAAACATTTCAATCATTGGAATACTCCTAGCCTGCAAATATAAACTGTGAACGGCGAAACAAAAAAAAATTCTAAAAATGCAACACTCCTGGCTCAAAAAAGTATAAACTGTGAAAGGCGAAAAAAAACAAAACAAGGAAAATGTAATACTCCTGGTCCGCAAGAGTCTAAACTGTGAACGGCGAAACACTCAAAACAAAAAAATGCAATAATCCTGGCTCGTGAGAGTCTAAACTGTGAATGGCGAAGCAAAAAAAAATAGGTTCTAACTCCTAGCCCACAAGAGTGCAAACAATGAAAGACGAAATAATAACTCAAGCCAAAACTTTTTCGAAAAACACAATTGAGAAAGCATCAAAACAAAAGTAATTATTGCGTTAATGAACAATAATTTAACAAAAGAAAAAAAATCATGCGTTAGACAACATACCTCGAGGGTGAGATTGACTATCAGGGGACCGTCTGGAGGTGTCTGTGTCGCAGTGGCCGTCTTTGTCTCCAAGGGATTGTCTGGTGGTGTCAGTGTTGTAGTGCTAAAGACATATGAATAACACCCCTAATGGGTTCAAAGTGCTAAAGACATATGGCCCATCGCGACGAAATCCCCGTCTTCGTCTTCAATGGACTGTCTGGAGGTGTCAGTGTCGCAAATCTAAAGACATATGAATAACACCCCTGATGGGTTCAAAGTGCTAAAGACATATGACCCATCGCGACGAAATCCTAGTCTTCGTTTTCAAAGGACTGTCTGGAGGTGTCAGTGTCGCAGTGCTGAAGACATATGAATAACACTTGTGACAGGCTCACAGTGCTAAAGACATATGGCCCATTACGACGAAATCCCCGTCTTCGTCTTCAACGGACTGTCTGGAGGTGTCAATGTCGCAGTGCTAAAGACATATGAATAACACCCCTGACAGGCTCACAGTGCTAAAGACATATGGTCCATCGCGAAGAACTCCCTGTCTTCGTCTTCAAGGGACTGTCTAAAGGTGTCAGTGTCGAGTGCTAAAGACATATGAATAACACCCCTGATAGGCTCACAGTGCTAAAGACATAATGCCTATCGCGACGAAATCCCCGTCTTCATCTTCAAAGGACTGTCTAGAAGTGTCAGTGTCGCAGTGCTAAAGACATATGAATAACACCCCTAACAGGCTCACAGTGCTAAAGACATATGGCCCATCATGACGAAGTCCCCGTCTTCATGTGAACCTACCATATAGTACATAAAATACACTCGTACACATGCACAAAAATGATATGCAGATAAAATATTTTAGACTAGAAGGTGTAAAAAAAAATCACCACCTCACTAGTCTTAGGTATTGGGTGATATTTCTATGACAAACCTATAAATGTTCAGTATCTCAAAAAATCTGATGAGCTGCAATTCAAATAAATATGTCAAAAACAATGTTATCGAAACAAAAAGACAAAAAAAAGTAGTACATTACTGGTGAAAAAAAAAGGAAAATGATTATCATAACTGATTATACACACACAAAAATAGAGTGAAACACATGGTATGATTTGGGTTAAATAAATTAGGCTATGCTTATTATAATGCTCTTAATTGATCAAGTTCATGAATCAAGATATATTGTTATCACAATCTCAAAACTCTACAAAAAAAGGGGGAGTACTGTAATAGCATCATAAAGCGTGAGATATTATCCAATTATCATACATCATGATTGATGAAAAAAAAAAAGAAAAAAAGGCTTTTAGTACTTCGATACGTATTGCAGGATTTTCGATGATGATCAAGCAAATCATGATGGATTAACACATGTGCCTTACTATTAAACGAACATCAACAAATTCAAAGAAAAGAAAAACAAATAAGAAGAAAATTGAAAACAGAAGATAGAAAAAAAAAATATTGGTTAGAGCGTAAATAGGAATTTCGATATGATGACGACGCTGGTAAAAAGACTTCAAAGCTATTGGTAAGAAGGAAACAAAAACAATCGTTATTTGATGAATCATACGAAAGTCGAAGTATCACTGTTTTGATTTTGTTGTCTACCAAAACGAAATACAATAAAGTTTTAAATAATTTGGTAGGCCACCAATTCCACGAACATGCATGATGATGTTCATGATGAAGGTGCCAAGGAAAACGAATAAAAAAAAGAGAAAAGAAAAAAAAAGTTGTGCCAATGTGGCATACCAACAGTGAATAAAACGAAGATCCAATGCTAGTTGATTAAACGAAGACCAACGGCAGAGCAGTGATCACTAATTGCCTTAGGTGTGTATTTATACATCTTTTGGTGAATAAAATCCTAATACTCATGCAGTTAGGATTATTTTTTCTAAGTCCATGACAGAGTTATAAGTAGTTCATGACTCTAGGCAACAAATCTTAGCACCACCGTGATTGTCACCTAATTGTTAAATCAAACTCAAATTCGAGATCTTGTCACAATTAAACACTTCAAATCGTGTAAGTAACACTATCTCGAGGAGGCAATTTGTAGACATTAAAAATTTCTTAGTGTTTTACCTTAAAACAAATTGATTATTATTGAGCTAAAATAAATATAATTAGCTCACTTTAATTAATTTGACCCACTTAAATAAAATATCCAAGTTAAATCAAACAAATATAATTTGGATTGTAAAATATTTGGGCCAGTCCATATCACTAGTCCAAATAAAATGGTCAAATGGCAAAGGTAAAAAAAGACTTACAAGTCGTAAACAAGCCTAAGCCCATAAACTACCAATTCCATGAGGGGATCTCCATTCCTTATAAATAGGCCTTTTCTCTTTCAGTTAAGGGGACCAAAAAATCATTATTCTCTAGAATTCATAAAATTCTCTTGGAATTCTCTCTGCAAATAGTCAACAAGCACATCAAATCTGCGCCGACTGTTTTGATACACTCAAACACATTCGACTGAGATTCAAGCTTTTGTCAACACTCATTCGAATACACTCAAACAAAACTCAAACTCAGGTTGACGTTTACAAAATGTCATCCGACCCTGAAACGCAGGTTAACGTTGACAAAACGTTAGTCTACACTCAGCTCCATGTCCACATCAACACGTGTCGCTCTCCAGCTACGGAACAGAATAAAAGGACTGAGTTTATTTTTATTATAAACTGTTTACAGAGATTGTACTCAATACATTTATTGAAATAAAAATTCTTTGTTACTTTGTTCTCTGTCTTATATTTATTTTGACTCGAAATTTGTGTATACACTCACAACTTATGAAATCTCACGTACTTCCACATACTTTACAAACATAAAAAAAAACACAATCAAACACACGTACTTCAATTGATCTTTTAGCTTCAAGATTGCGCCTCCTAATGGTTGTTACGTTCTCAGACCTGAGCCGCATAGATATAATCTTGAGGGTCCTTGAATAATCTCTTTTATTTTATTTATTGTAGTTACTAACTCTTTCTTTCCTAATGTATATCTTTAATAAAGAAACGTTCTTCTTGTATATTATAATCTCTTCCTTCTTTTTATTTATTTCTATATATTGTTATGATTGTTTTGCATGCCTTTTCACCATCCACATGTTATCATTGTTAATCATGACATAAGGAACTGTTCTAATATTAATCAGATAATTTGGACAACCTACTAGGAACCTTGTAATTTTGATTGATATTGCCCAATAACATGCCACCAAAAAAAGTCTTTTTGTTAGGTTTAATTAACCAACTTAGACTAATATTTTTAGGGTGTTTGAAAATACTATATGGTTGTTCTTCTGCATAAAATTTATAATGAATCGATATTTAGTATAGGCCAACAATGGGTGAACGTGGTTCATTATGACCATATTCGTACCCTCAACCCTGAACTCAATTTTTTGTTCATTGACCATCCATGGAGTCATGATGGGAAAATCTACATTGGATAAGTCCTTAATTTGTCCATTCAGTTACCCAAATATCCAATTAGGCTTATCAGTCTTCCTTTAAAGACTTGCTGGTGACTTCAAAACGTATTTAATAAAACCTTAACAATGGGGTAGTTAAATACGCGCTCACACCGCTTAGGCGAAATAAAATCACGTCTACAATTTGGCAACTCCATTGGGGAGGATCTTAAAAAAATTATTTTTTTAAATGAGTGGATGAAACTTGAAAAATACGATTCATTCTCTTTTTATGCCTTTGAATAACATATTTTGCATGTGCATGGCAATTGTTTTAGCCACTATAAGGACAATCTTTCTTGCCTCATTAGCGCATGTTCTATGCGTGAAGCCACCCCTGGGGGGTTTACGCTTTGTCCTTCTAAAAAGTTTCCTGAGCGATAGTGTTGGATCTTAGTCATAAGCAAACCTACCCAACCATGGCATTGTTCTCTTGTTCCTGACTTGAGAAGCGTCTTACACGTCGCCACCTTTTTAAGCAAAGGTACGAAGTGTAGGATGATCTCTTAGTCATGGACCCTTTTTAGCTTTAACCTAAACCTGACCATAGTTGAATCTAGAGCTGGACTTTAGGGTGCGAACTTTGCAACCATGTTATATGACATTTGATTGTGATTGCGATTAGTTTTGCCTATTATTAACTTTCCAGAAACGTTGATATGTATTACACCTAAAATCGCGTCTAAATAGATCGTCATAATAGTCTAAACTTTCGCCGAATCGCCAAATTGCATGCGGGGGGCAGTGCGCCTGGCTCACAACACCTGCGACGGACCAATAGGCTTCGCGCCGCGCGCAAGAATTTTCGCAGTGCACAACCTATACTTCTCATGCTATTGTCAATTCGGCAATTGTTTAAAGTCATAAAATAGTCTGTCAATCAATTCTTTAGTTTTTCATGGTCTGTCAAGATTTTTGTCATCATGTTATGTCAGTCGTAGCGTCCCAAAATTATCTGGAATTAGCTAGAACATCGCCTAAATTACCAAAAAAAAAAAAATTATATGTCTACGAGCAGTGCCTGACACACGGTACTAGCGGCAAACGCATTCTACCGCACCGCGCACACCAATTGCTGCGTGGAACGCTTGTTGTGCCTCTCATGTTTTTTTACCAATTTAGTCGATGTGGTGGCCGATTCTGTATTTTGTTCAGTCTGCATACATATAGAGTTATGGCCGTTCAAAGCCTCCTTTTTTTTGTCTAAAATCAACCTCATATCTAATTCCAAAAATTAAAATAAAATAATCAATTCTTTTTTTTTGAGTCCCGTCGCTATTGAGTCTCATTTAGGTGAACGATCAAACAATTTAGCGTCATCCTTCCTCATCTTTTCATGTGCATCATTTAAGATTTCTTAACGTCCATCCTGCTATAAAAGTCTCATCTTCCTAGGAATTATAACCCCATTAGAAGTCTATCTAACACATATATCTAGGCTCATCCAGCTTCACTTCATTTAGGGTTCTTAACCTCGTTTGACTGTATTCATATTAGGAGTCTTAAGCCCATCTAGGTTCACCCACCTAAGAAATCTAAGGTCGTTAGAGTTTTTACCATCTTTGGAGTCTAAAATTGATCACATAAGTCCATGCATAATAGGATTCAAAATTTTTTAGGAGTCTGCACGTCTTAGTAGTCTAACACTAGTGGAAAAAATCCCATCGGATCCGATCAAAATCGAGCTTATAGATCTGATTTTGGCCCGAATCTGGTGGGCCTGAGCGGTTGGCAAAAGTCAACTGCTCCAGTTTAAAACCAGATATGTTACTTATTAACTAATCTGGTTTTCATGAAAATCGGTCCAGTTATGTAATAAACTGATCCGGTTTTCCCAAACAACCGGACCAGTTACTCTTTATTATGTTTTAAAAAAAAAAAAAAAAACTAGACAAACTAAATTATATGTTATTATGCAATTAAAATTACAAGGTTCCTAATAGGTTGTCCAAATTATCTAATTAACATTAGAACAGTTCTTTTGGTCTTTGATTAGCAAAAATAACATGTGGGTTATAAAAAGGCATGCAGGACAATCAGGCAAGCATACAATAATAAAAAGAAAGAATATAGATTAGAATGTACAAAAAAGTGATTTTTATATTATATATCGACATCATGAAAGAAATAGTTAGTAACTTCAATATAAAAATTAAGAATTTATTCAAGGACCCTCAGGATTATATCGTTGCTTGGGTCTGAGACATTGACAACCTTCATGACGAGCAATCGTGAAGCCTGAATATATGAACGCGTATGAATGAAAGTTTTTGTTTGTATGTGTTTTTGTGTTGAAAAGTATGAAAGTGTGAGTTTTGTAGAGGGAATTCGTAAATATATTCGTAGAGTTCAAAGTTTAAATTCGAAGTGTTAAAAGTGTATGGAAAACCGTTTTTTAATTCGGAATACCGAAGCCTATTTATAGGGAAAAGGAAATTGTGCTTCATGCGCCAGCCACAACTGGCTGTGTGACGCACAATCACACGTGATAGGCACAGATTGGTGCGCCTGACCAACCATGACCAATCAACAGTGCCCACGTGGCACACGCTTTAACAAAGATATAATTGACAGGCTATACATCGCACAGAGGTGTGCGCCAGGCGCACGACTCTATGTGACACACAGGTCCACGTGTCAGGCTTGTGCATTTGGCCCACGATTGTGCGCTCGGCGCAGGCTGGTGCGCTAGGCGGACGTTGGTATTTAAAAGATTTATTTTACTAGATAAAATCCGATATTAATTATAAAAATATCTTTAAAAAGATTTATTTTATGCAAGTAAAACAATTAATTGGGCTTTTTCAAAGAGTTGGGATCAAAATACAATTAATTATAATGAATAATTAAGTGGGCTTTAAAATACGCTTTAACACTTTTAAAAATAATTTTGTTCTTCGGACTGCTCTGCCCTTGAGTCGGACCAATTAAGACTGCGATATGTTTCATCATTGGGCCCTTAAATGGGGAGACACGATTATGTGTCTACAGTTATTATCTGAGTTTTTTGCACCTTCTCTTGCAGGTAATTATATTGCATGTAGTTAATCATAATTCTGGTAGTTATCGTTTTGCAGACTCAATTTGTATTGCAGCAACTGGTGATATGCAGATCCGGAAGAGCATCTTTAGAATCCCTCTCCGTCCCGACATCATATACTTTGACTTTCGACTTCCTAAACCTTAGTCAAAATGGGGGCTTCTGTAGACAGTTGTGTCTCCCCGTGTAGTTGCCTAATGGAGAAACATAATGTCATCCTAATTGGTTCGATCCAAAGGAAGAGTAATCGAACAAGCTCAAAAGCATTTCGTAAATGTAAAGTGTATTTATTAAATCCAAACCTAATTTTAAAGGCCCATTCAATTATTCCTGATAATTGAATATATTTTAAATATTTTAAAAATAATTATTCTCGATAATTAATTTTTAAAGGATATTCGAAAATCAGATTTTTATTCCTAAAGATAGCTGATTTTGGATTTCAAAATATAAATGTCATCAAAGGATCAAAAAGAACCTTAAAGCAATAAAAAACGGGCCAATCAACGTTGCATCTAACGCAACGTATTGCGCACAGGCAATGTCGATGTAATACAAAAAAACGAAAAACACAAAGCTAGTGGGCAATAAACGCAGGTCGTGAGTCTAGCGCATAACCAGTGCGTTTAGAGCACATGTTGTGCCTCTAGCGCACAACCTTTTCCTATATCTTCGCGTTGTTTTCGGTTTCTTTTGCCTACACATAGCTACATTTCTTCGGACAATTTTTCCTAGGCTTTAATACTTCGAATACACAACTTCATCACTTCCTAATACACTTACAACACATAATCAAACAGATTCAAATACATTCAAACACAATAATCTTTATTCAAACTCATTCATACATTCGAATTCTATAATTCAAGCTTCAAGATTGCTTATCCTGTAGATCGTTATACAAGACCCAGGCGACAAAGGTATACTTTCCTGATGGTCAATTCCAAATTAATTCCTTTTCTACTAACAATCTATTTGTCATTATGTAGATCTTAAAGGAACTAACGCTCTCTTGCATATTCTAATCTCTCATCTCTTCTTTTTATATATTTTTATTATTCATATTCATATTCATATGCATGATTATATGTTTTAATGCTTTCATCACCTCAGATGTTTATTTTTGTTAATCAAAGACCTAAATAAATGTTCCCTTGTTAAATTCAGATAATTTGGATAATTAGATTATGTTCTAATTAATTTGATTACATAACAATATCTCACCAAAAACTTAGTTTATTACGTGTGTAATGAACCAACGTAGACTAATTATTAAATTGCATTAACATATTACGTGGTTGTTTAATTGCATAAATCTTTACATAAAACGTTATTAAGTAGGGGCCAACAATGGGCGAATTTGATTCCTGATCATATTTGTACCCTCACCCGAAACTCGAGCTTTTGTTCATTGACCATTCCTGGAGTCATGACGGGGAAATCTACCTTGGATAAATCCCTAAGTTGTCCCTACGGTTTTCCAATATCCAATTAGGTTTATGAGTATTCCTTTATAGACTTACTGATGACTTCAATACATTTTTTCAAAAAAACTTTTACAATAAGGTAGTCAATACATTTTATTATACACTTTATAATACATTTTATATTAGAGTATATATAATATTAAAGTATATGCACAAAAAATTAGAAAATATATATTTACATTAAATTAAATATAATATTAAAACTTGAATAACGGTTAATGGTTAACTGAAAAACCGTACCAAGAAAAACGGTTAACCGCTAGGCGGTAACCGATCTAAACGGTTACGGTTACGGTTCGCAAAAAGAGCGAACCGAAACTTTCGGTTACCGAACCGAAATATTGTTTCGAGACGGTTAACCACCCATGAACACCCCTAGTCAAATACGCACTCACACCGCGTAGACGAATAAAACACGTGTACAACATCACACGCCGACGGAATGCCAAGTTTAACAGCTAAAGACATTTGTTTTTCCTAAAGTGCCACAATTGGACATGATAGTATATACATCTATCGTGACCGTAAATTTAAATTTATGATGTGATACTGCAACTTTCTTGTCATATTTTTGGAAGTTACTAACAATTGCATGTATATAATTTGAATACATATACAATGTCAGCCTTGGATGTAGGCGTCATTGGAGCTAACATCAAGACACATTACGCATTGTCACCAAAAGAAGTTTAACATCTCAACTAAAAAACAATGTTTGGAATTTCATAAGTCATCATGATGATGCAGGAAAGTCCCTTGACATACCCCGACATCAAGACCTTTGTCCAGAGCCTCTATGTCACAAGCAATAACTACCTACGCCAACATGATAAAACCATTAACAACGCATGGATTAGATTACTCAATGAGCTACTTAGTGACCGGAAGATGTTGAGGTCAAGCACAACACAAGAGAAGAATCCAAGGACAATAATGGAGGCAACATTGAGGGCAGAAACAAGCTCGACATGGTTTACACAATGAATTGTCCTCGGTCAATGATGACAATTAGTAAGTTACAAATTATTATTCTTGTAATCGACATATAGATATGTGTTAATATCATTTCAAAACTTTACTTCTTGTGTTGTCATCATAGCCTAAATGATGTGGTATGAGTAGACATTAGTTAAACCTTTCAATGCACCCGGACGGCAGCATGTTTACACATGCATGAATCATTCTTTTCTATATGGTTAGTTGTCAAGCCTTCAACGTTAGCGAATAACCAATGATTACTGTTACATGAACAAATGTCAATGGTAGCAATAGTCATTTTATTTTTGAGAACAAGATAAGCTGGCATCAAAGTGTAGTTTGAACACACTTGGACACAGTTCGCCATGTCACGATGTAGCTGAAATCAAGAGCAGTGATGAGAACCTTGCCGACATCAGAAGAAGTGACACTAGTCTTGACGTCCAAGCCATGATGGTAACGACATGGGTGATGACAATCATGACAATAGAGAAAGGGTTAACGATGAGGTGTCCCGTTACGATAATGACGATAACAACCCAAATTGCAAGCAACTCTAATTATATATTTAATTATATTTATTTAGTTGAATGGAGTCGTTAATAGTTATTTTGAAAGTTACTTTAAGTGTTGTTGAGCTTTATCACCGAAAGAAACTCTGAGTATATCTTGTGAAACAAACAAATTCCCTTAAGTTGTTCAATTTATTTTGGGTTCATTAACTAATACTTTTCATAAAGTGTGTGTTGCCAAAGTTGGATTTTAAGCACATAACTCAAAATATAAGATCTAGTCCAAAAGCCAACCCTATTTGATATGAATTTGAAGTCCGAAAATTCACAATGTATACCCTAGAACCTAAGTGACGTTTTTTTGGTGTTTTATGATTGAAAAATTAAGAAATAAGAAGTAAAATAAACAAAGATAGGCTCTATTGTTCCCTCGAGAACTAGAGGATCTCTCACTAACCTCGATTAGGAGATGCACACAAACCTCGATTTGTATGTTCTTGGTACGACGACCAAATACTCAATGCACAAGCATTCGAATAACTCAATGATCACTTCACACAAATCTCATCTTCTTTATTATGTTTGGGCGCCTATTTATAAGGCTAAGAGAAGCAAGAAATCCTTGCCCTCCAAGACTCTACATCACACGCCCAACTAGTAGTAATTTAGGAAAGTTTCCCCTAAACCTAAGCCTAGAATCTAGCTCAATTTAAGGAAACTCAAGCATAAGGAAAGATGCTCAAGACTTTCCTAAAATGCCTAGAATTACACGCCTAACCCTAGAGCTATTACAACTCAGATTTTCGGTTCTTATTACAACCAACTAAAATAAAAATGACTCAACGACATTAACTAATTTAACTAACAAACATAATAAAAGACATATTTTTCGTTACATGTAAAACATCTACTTTAAGAGTAAAGTAAAATCATGCAACAATTCTAATAAAGCAAATAAAGATAGTAGGTGAAGTAATCCATGCACGTATCTTGCATCATTCTCCCCCTCTTGAAAAAAACTTGTCTCAAGTTTTGATGTAACCAAGCAATCATCCACGCACGATAACCATGAACCATAAGAACAAGTACACGTATGAGAAATAGAAGTGGAATCCATGAGGTTTGTGGATGTGTATGATCATGACAAAAATCAGTAGAAGTTGCTGCATATTGTTGTACCCAACTCTCTTTTGTAGCTTTCTTCGCACATGGAATAACAAAGATTGGAAATTTGATAGTTGTACAAGCCAAAGATCCAGTTTTGAATTCATCTTCAACATGAGAAAGTTCAAAGATCAAATCTTTATCCTTAGAACAAGAAAAAGTTTCAATCTTTTCTTCAACTTCAAAATGAGAAGGTTGTGTAGCACTTGCTTCCAATGTATGGCATGGAGAATATTCGACAGGTTTAATAATTTCAGCAAAAAGATCATGTAAAGCATTCCCTAATCCCTCACGGAGTGCTTTTACAATTTTAGAACGACCTAGAGGTTGTATGTATAACCTCTCACGAAGCTCATCATATGGTAAATCAAATATATCCATACGAACCAAACAACAACAACCAACTGCAATCTTTCCAGTAAACTGCCCAGAAATTTCACTAAAAGCTCGAGATTTAAAACCTAAGCAAAACACCTCTAAATTTCATGAAATTTTAACACAAGATAGCCTTATGTGTCTGGAACACTCGACCAAAATTTCATCAACAAATACCCAACCAATTGTTTGCAGTTTCAATTCATCAAAAACTGGTCCAGATTAGTTCGGTTTTGCCCAATTATCAAAAACTTGTTCGATTAAATAGAAAAAAATCTTCAAAAATTATGAAACTTTCCAGTATTAAACTAGACAAAAAGTAGTCCAATTTTAAGTCAAGAAACTCTCAAAAATTCGTTATATGCTAGGAGAACGAGATTCCTAAAGTTTACCTTAGAACTGATTGAATCTGCTAGAAAGTTTACGTAAATGTTTCTAGTTGCTGTGACTTCGTTACTGATCGGATCAACACGATATTTTGACACAACGAACTTCAAGATGTCTACTGTCGCCACACAAAATTTCACAACAATCCGCCTTCTCATGCGCCCTCACGCTCGTCTACAACCTTGCTGCTCTGATACCAAACTGATATGAATTTGAAGTCCGAAAATTCACAATGTATACCCTAGAACCTAAGTGACGTTTTTTTGGTGTTTTATGATTGAAAAATTAAGAAATAAGAAGTAAAATAAACAAAGATAGGCTCTATTGTTCCCTCGAGAACTAGAGGATCTCTCACTAACCTCGATTAGGAGATGCACACAAACCTCGATTTGTATGTTCTTGGTACGACGACCAAATACTCAATGCACAAGCATTCGAATAACTCAATGATCACTTCACACAAATCTCATCTTCTTTATTATGTTTGGGCGCCTATTTATAAGGCTAAGAGAAGCAAGAAATCCTTGCCCTCCAAGACTCTACATCACACGCCCAACTAGTAGTAATTTAGGAAAGTTTCCCCTAAACCTAAGCCTAGAATCTAGCTCAATTTAAGGAAACTCAAGCATAAGGAAAGATGCTCAAGACTTTCCTAAAATGCCTAGAATTACACGCCTAACCCTAGAGCTATTACAACTCAGATTTTCGGCTCTTATTACAACCAACTAAAATAAAAATGACTCAACAACATTAACTAATTTAACTAACAAACATAATAAAAGACATATTTTTCGTTACATGTAAAACATCTACTTTAAGAGTAAAGTAAAATCATGCAACAATTCTAATAAAGCAAATAAAGATAGTAGGTGAAGTAATCCATGCACGTATCTTGCATCACTATTCATTTTTTTTTATGCTTAACGAGAGGAAAACAAACCTCAGAAAACATAAAAAAAAAAAAAAAAAAAAAAAACTAAACGAAAGCTAGGGGGGAATAAAGCGTGGCCTAGCCACTCCTACAATATCTTCAAATAAAATTCTTCCTAAGATTAAAGGGGGGACTTGAATCAACTCAAATTTGTTGTTCTAATTGACACCTTGATTTGCCAACCAATCTGCAACTTGGTTTCCTTCTCTATAGCAGTGTACAATCTTCACTTCCCATCCATGAGTGGCAATCATTTTTCTGCATTGTTGTATGATGTGTGTGCATTCACCGCCATAATCCTCTGAGCTTGTTAAAGCTATAACAGCTGCTTGATTATCCATTTGGACTAACAACTTGGGTATATTCATCCTTTGCGCCAAGTCAAGCCCAAATTCCACTGCTCTAAGTTAAGCCATAAAGGCATTACATGAGCCTAACTTCATCGAGTATGCTATTTGCATCTTCCCAGCATTATCTTTAATTAAACCTCCTCCGCCAGCTGGGCCTGGAGCCCCCTTTGCTGGTCCGTCCGAGTTAAGTGCCATCCACCCATTCATTGGAGCATTCCATCTTATGAAAGCTTCCTGCCTAAGCTGCCTGGCGCTGCTGTTTTCGTTGGTAGCTTCACCTAGAGCTCTCTAAGCTTCCTCAAACCTTGCCATTAAGAAACTCAAAACATCCACTGGCAGCTCACTGTTATTATTGAAAGCAATGCAGTTCCTCCAGCGCCATAACCACCACAACACTATTGCAAAAAAGATTGGCCAAGTTTCAGGTGGCGTGTCATGTCTGGCTTGAATTTTAATATTTCTAATAAGCCATTGTTGTAGATTACCCGATCTAAAGGAGATGGAATTAGCTGGACCACCAATCTGACGCCAAACCTCTCGAGCAACCTTACAATCACGCAGAACATGCAACATTGTTTCATCCTCGTTTTCACATAAGCCACAATGAGGATTGTTTGTTAATGAGCGTTTTGTACGATTCACATTACACATTAAACGATCATGCATCACTAGCCACAAAAAGACTCCTATTCTTTACTGGACACGAAGTTTCCAAATGAGTTCCCAACTCCCATCCTGAGTATAATTCTCATTTTCATTGTTGCGAATTAATTGAAGAGCAGGTGTTATTGAGAATTTAACTTTAGACGATCCTCCCCAATAAATCAAATCTGCAACACTTGGCTCTTCCTTGAGAACATGTGAATCAATATGTTACAGTACTTCAGAGGGGAGATAGTTGGCAAATTCATCCCATTTCCATCCTGTTTCATGGTCCCAAAACTCATCCACAATCGCCCCACCAACATCATCAGGGATATCATGTGTAGCCATGGCTCTGAGAGTTTGAAGAAGAGCGTAGTTGTCCCTAAACCTGCTGCAACTCTCGAACCTTCACAAATAAATCTTGCATTCTCTGTTATTCCCTTCTAAACGTTAGACATGTTTGCGTTGGGCACAAACATATCTATATCACAACGTCCTTTACAGTACTTGCTCCAAAGAACTCGAGACCGTAAAGCATTGGGCTCTACCAAGACACGGCATCCCAATTTGGTGAGAAAAGCAGTATTCGATTGTCTAGCTGACCTGAGACCCAACCCCCCTTTGTCAATTGGTTGCTAGAGACACTCCCAAGAAAGTAAATGTATCTTGCCTTTTTCATCATCCCTATCCCAAACAAAGCGCCTGGTTTTCTTATCAATATCATTGCAAATCGATCTTGGAAGTTTAGCAGTTTGCATTGCATAAGAGGCCATGATCGAAATAGTTAACTTAGCAAGCATAATTCGTCCTGCTAATGATAGATATTTAGACTTCCATCCTGCTAACCTTCTTTCTATTTTCTCACAAAGGTACCCAAAGTTATGTTTAGTAACCCGACTAGTGAGTGTAGGCATCCCAAGATACATGCCTAAATCATCAGTTGAATCGATGCCCAAAGCTTGGCTAACAGCATGTTTGGCGTCTTGACCCATGTTATTTGAGAAGTACACGGGACTTAGCAAAACTTATCTTCGAGCCATAAGCTACACAAAATTTATGAAGGTAGTGTTTAAGAACTTCAGCTTGTTCAACATTCGACTATGCAAAAAGTATAATGTCATATGCAAAACATAGGTTAGAGAGTTTGGGAACATCCCTGCTTGCCTGAATCGATTGCCATTTGCCTTCAATAAGAGCTTCTTCAATAATATGATTGAGACGCTCCATACATAATACAAAAATATATGGAGAGAGAGGATCACCTTATCTAATGCCCCTTCTAGGAATGAACTTTTCAGTAGACTCTCCATTCCATAAAACTTGCATCGACGGAGTTGTTATGCATTCCATGATTACAGAGATTAATAGTTGAAGGAAACAAATTTCTGAAAGGGTTTCTTGGATAAAATTCCATCTCAATCTATCATATGCCTTCTCAAAATCAATTTAAATAGCCATAAATCCTTTTCTACCTTGTTTCGTTCTCATGCTATGTATGACTTCTTCAACTATAACTATGACGTCTGTAATTTGTCTTCCCGGGACAAAACTTGTTTGAGTGCAAGAAGTAAGGTGCGGCATCATAGGCTTAATTCTATTAACAATACACTTCGTTATGATCTTGTAGACCACATTACATAAACTGATTGGTCGAAATTGAGAGGCAAGCTCAGAAGTATCAATTTTTGGAATTAAAACAAGGAAGGTTTGGTTAAGATTGTGTGGCATACCTCGACCCTCCAGAACATCTGTAACAAGTTTAAACACATCATCCACCACTAAGTGCCAATGTTTTTGGAAGCACAAGGCCTGAAAACCGTCTGGACCCGGGGCTTTGAGAGCTCCCATATTTTTAACAACTGCCTCCACCTCACCTCTTGTATAAGGCCTTGACAAACTGGTCCATTCCGCAAGCGTGAAATCGGGGAATATGTCAACTAGGAGTTCCACAACTTCATTCAAAACTTCATCATTAAAAAGGTTAGCAAAATAGGATATAATACTTCATTTAACTTCTTCTTTATCATGGAGCCAAATACCATCAGGGGCATCTTTTATTGCTGAAATTATATTTCTCCATCTCCTTGCAATTGTACTCAGATAAAAAAATGTTGTGTTGCGGTCCCCATCCCTTATCCAATCCACCCGAGATTTTTGATACCAAAGAAGCTCCTCTTGTTCAAGTAAATCATCTAGTTCTTTGTGCAGCTTCGCCTCTAATTTAATTAAATCACGAGAGTTTGATACAGTAAGACACCTTTGGACCCCCGTAATTCTAGCAAGATAATTACTTTTCTATTTAAATATGTTGTGGAAGGTGTTCTGGTTCTAATCTTGGAGCTTATTAGCAAAGGATTGAAGCTCTTGGACTAACGGGACAGATTCTCCCAATTTGTCTCCACAAATTCACTAAAATTTACATGTTTTAATCATGTCGCTTAAAATCGAAATGGTTTATTTATACTTACAATGGGCGCGAATCCATTTGGAGAAATCAATAAAGGACAGTGGTCCGATTGTATAGCATGAAGGACCTTGGCAACAGCGTTAGCAAACCTTAAACTCCATTCACCATTACATAGGGCATGGTCTAGGCAAGCACTTTTCCACGTGTACGATTTTATGCCTTGAATTCTGGTCGGGGGCATTTTCGTCGGCTTGCCCGATCGGGCGGGGCAGCGACCAAGCAGGAGCTATGGGAGTGGGGCGCTCGATGCCATCGGGCGGGTTCGCCCGATCGGGCGTCGTAGCGAACTACGACTCGGGCAGTGTTCGCCCGATCGGGCCCGCGACATGATTTGGTTTGGCAATTACCGCCCGATCGGACGGATTCCGCCCTACCCGATCGGGCGGTGGTTTAATGAAGCGCGGATCACGATTTTCCGGGTTTGCATATAAATAGGTTTTTTAACTTAGTTTATTAAGTGACGATTTTTCCATTAATCACCTCTGTAATTCTGATTATTCTTCTCATCAATAATATTATTCTCTCCCTGCCCGTGGACGTAGCCAACACTCCGTTGGTGAACCACGTTAAATCTGTATCTGATTATTTTCAATTTTGCATTCAATATTTGTTCTTTCTCACATCTGTCATAACAAATTGGTATCAAGAGCTTTGTGTTCGATCCGGGTGAGAAAGATGTCTGGGATGAATGTAAAAATTGATAAATTTACTGGGAGAAATTGTTTCAGTCTGTGGCAGATCAAGATGCGTGCTTTACTGAAGCAGCAAGGGTTGTGGGCACCGTTGGCAAAGAAGTCATCGGATTCAGAAACCGCTGAGATGGCCGTTCTGGAGGAGAAGGCGCATTCAACAATTATGCTATGTCTTTCTGACGACATAATTACTGAAGTTGCGGAGCAGGAAACTGTTGCTGGTCTGTGGTTGAAGTTAGAGAGTTTATACATGACGAAATCTCTAACCAACAAGTTGCTTTTGAAGCAACGTCTATTCAGCCTGCGTATGCAGGAATGTATGTCTCTAAGGGATCATCTAGATAAACTGAATACTATCTTGCTAGATCTTCGTAATATTGATGTTAAAGTAGATGATGAGGATGCTGCTTTAATTCTGTTAGTATCTTTGCCTTTATCGTATGAGAATTTTGTGGATTCTTTTATTGTTGGGAAAGATAGTCTGCCATTAGAAGAAGTAAGATCTGCTCTTCATACTAGAGAAGTCCGTCATCAGGCATCTGGTTCTAGTACAGAAAATCAGACATCTGGATTAGTTGTCACTGGGGGTAAGGGACAGGGAAAATCTGGTAAAAAGAAATCGAACCATAAAAATTCGAATTCTAAGGGTCCTAAACCTAATGATGTCGGTAATTACTGTAAAGAGAAGGGGCATTGGAAAAATGAGTGTCCTAAGAAAAAGAAGTAGCAGGACAAGAATGAAGGTTCTGCTGCTCTGGCAGAAACTGATGGTAATTCTGAGGAAGATCTGGCCCTAGTTGTTAATAACCAGTCACATTATAGGGATGTGTGGGTTCTTGATTCTGGGGCATCGTATCATATTAGTCCCTGCAGGGAGTGGTTTTCAACTTATGAGCAGATAGATGGGGGCAGTGCTTCTATGGCCAACAGTGCTGCCTGCAAAGTAGTTGGAATAGGCTCTATAAGATTGAGGACTCATGATGGTACATTCTGTACCTTGAACGAAGTTAGGCATGTTTCACTGATGACAAAGAATCTGATATCTTTGAGTCTTCTTGACAGTAGAGGTTTCAGTTTTCAAGGTGAAGGTGGAGTTATGAGTGTCTACAAGGGTTCGAAGGTAGTTCTGAAAGGTATTAAAAAGGGTACCTTATATTTTCTTCAAGGTTCTACTGTGACAGGTTCTGCTGCTGTTGCATCATCTAAGGTTCCCAGGGAGGATATGACCAAGTTATGGCATAGGAGACTTGGACATATGGGTGAAAGAGGGATGCAAATTCTGTCAAAAAGGGATCTTCTGTGTGGGCACAAGGTGCAGGACTTAGAGTTCTGTGAGCATTGTGTGTTTGGGAAGCTTCATCGCAGCAAGTTTCCAAAGGTTGTGCATACTACAAAGGGCACACTTGATTATATTCACTCTGATTGTTGGGGTCCTTCCCGAGTTGAGTCTCTTGGAGGTTACAGGTATTTTGTGTCGATGATCGATGATTATTCAAGGATGACTTGGGTAATTATGATGAAACATAAAAGTGAGGCTTTCATGAACTTCAAGCAGTGGAAGGTTTTAGTGGAAAATCAAGTTGGAAAGAAGATCAAAAGACTGCGAACTGATAATGGTCTGGAATTTTATTGGTCTGAGTTTAATGAGTTCTGCAAGAATGAAGGGATTGCACGCTATCATACTGTCAGGAATACTCCACAGCAAAACGGGGTAGCAGAACGCATGAATCATACACTGTTGGAGAGAGCGAGGTGCATGCTCTCTAATCTTTGGGTTACCTAGAAGATTTTGGGGCGAAGGCGTAAGCACGGCTTGCTATCTCGATCAACCGTGGACCTCACACTGGTATTGACTGTAAAACACCTTATGAGGTGTGGTGCGGTAAGCCTCGCAGATTATTCTCTCGTTGAGAGTTTTTGGTTCTCTTGTTTATTATCATGTAAGTGAGGGTAAATTAGAACCTAGAGCTAAGAAGGGTGTATTTGTGGGTTTTCGGAATGGAGTTAAGGGCTATAGAATCTGGTCACCTTCTGAGAGTCGAGTAATACTTAGCAGAAATGTAATATTTGATGAAAATTCTATGCTTAACCCCACTCTGAAGTCTATGGTAGTGTCTGTTGGTAGTGATGTTGATAAACAGGTGGAGCTGGAAGTCACATATGATGGGAGTGAATTACAGCACCAAGGTGGAGAAGATCAACATGGTGCTACTGAATCTAAATCTTCTAGTCATCCATCTGCCTCATCTGAAGCACATCGAACAAGTATAGCACTTGATAAAGCTAGAAGAGTTGGTGTGGGACCTCCTAGGAGGTATGGTTTTGAGGATATGGTTGCTTATGCCTTTGCGGGTTGCCGAGGAGGTGGAGGTAGATATTCGGGAACCATCCACCTACAAAGAAGCGGTCTCAGGTAGTGAGTCTGCTCAATGGCTTGCTGCTATGGGAGATGAAATGGAGTCTCTGGATAAGAATCAGACTTGGGAGCTAGTCAAGCGTCCTAAGGAGAGAAAAATTGTCACCTGTAAATGGGTTTTCAAGAAGAAGGAAGGGACCTCACCTTCTTAGGGGGTCAAGTATAAAGCTCGGGTTGTTGCAAGAGGGTTCACTCAAAGGGAAGGAGTTGATTATAATGAGATTTTCTCACCAGTGGTTAGACACACTTCCATCAGGGTGCTACTAGCAATAGTTGCACATCAGGATCTTTAACTTGAGCAACTAGATGTGAAAACAGCTTTTCTACATGGGGAGTTGGAAGAAGAGATTTATATGACTCAGCCAGATGGGTTCCAAGTTCCTGAAAAAGAAGACTATGTTTGCAGACTGAAGAAGTCCTTGTATGGGCTAAAGCAGTCTCCTAGGCAGTGGTACAAGAGGTTTGACAACTATATGATTGAATTGGGTTACAACAGGAGTCCGTATGATTGTTGTGTGTACCATTACAAGCTGGATGATGAATCATAGATTTATTTGGTCTTGTATGTTGATGATATGCTTATAGCTGCAAAGTCCAAGTCTGATATTCAGAGGTTGAAGGGTCTTCTCAGTGCTGAGTTTGAGATGAAGGATTTGGGTCTTTGCGAAAAGATTTTGGGGATGGAGATTTATAGGGAAAGAGATCAGAGGAAGCTTTTCTTGTCACAGAAAGGTTACATTCAGAAGATTTTGTCAAGGTTTGGCATGTCAACAGCTAAACCTATAGATACTCCAAGTGCCTCCAATAATCATTTGTCTGTTGCTTTTGCACCCAAGTCTGCTGAGGAGAAGGAGTATATGAGTGGGGTTCCTTATGCTAGTGCAGTAGGGAGTCTGATGTATGCTATGGTCTGCACTAGGCCGGATCTTGCACATGCAGTCAGTGTTGTTAGTAGGTTCATGGGTGATCCTGGTAAGGAGCATTGGCAGGCAGTCAAGAGGATTTTCCGTTACCTTCGAGGTACGTCTGATGTTGGTCTCATTTATGGGAATGATGCTCAGTGTTTAGTTACTGGTTATTCTGATTCTGATTATGCTGGAGATGTAGACAGTAGAAGGTCTATGACTGATTATGTATTTACTCTTGGTGGCTTTGTTGTTAGTTGGAAGGCAACTTTGCAGGCTACAGTTACTTTGTCTACTACTGAAGCAGAGTACATGGCATTGACAGCAGCTGCTAAAGAAGGAATATGGTTAAAGGGGCTAGTTAGTGATCTTGGTTTGCATCACGATCAGGCCATTGTGTATTGTGACAGTTTGAGTGCAATATGCTTAGCCAAGGATCAAGTCCATCATGAAAGGACTAAGCACATTGATGTGAGATATCATTTTCTGAGGAGTGAGAAGAGGGTTAAGGTGAAGAAAGTAGGTACTGCTGATAATCCTGCTGAAATGTTCACTAAACCTGTTCCACAGAGTAAGTTTCAACATTGTTTGAACTTGCTCAATGTTCGTGATTGTTGATTGCCCTTTTGGGCAAGTCTGGGGCCTTTAGGGGCTAATCTGGTGTCCTTAAGGGACAAATCTGTTCTGGTTGTCTTTCGGGGCAAATCTGGTTGCTGGGAGAATCTGGGCATTGTGTTCAATGCATCTGTTATTTGTTTATCTGGTTTATTGTGAGAGGATTCAAGTCAAGGTGGAGATTTGTAGGATTTTATGCCTTGAATTCTGGTCAGGGGCATTTTCGTCGGCTCGCCCGATCGGATCGGGCAGGCTCGCCCGATCGGGCGGGGCAGCGACCAAGCAGGAGCTATGGGAGTGGGGTGCCCGATCGGGCGTCGTAGCGAACTACGACTCGGGCAGTGTTCGCCCGATCGGGCCCGCGACATGATTTGGTTTGGCAATTACCAGCCCGATCGGGCGGATTCCACCCTACCCGATCGGGCAGTGGTTTAATGAAGCGCGGATCGCGATTTTCCGGGTTTGCATATAAATAGGTTTTTTAACCTAATTTATTAAGTGACGATTTTTCCATTAATCACCTCTGTAATTCTGATTATTCTTCTCATCAATAATATTATTCTCTCTCTGCCCGTGGACGTAGCCAACACTCCGTTGGTGAACCACGTTAAACCTGTGTCTGATTATTTTCAATTTTGCATTCAATATTTGTTCTTTCTCACATCTGTCATAACACCATGTTTCAACAGACTTCTAAGAGACCCATATCCTCCACCCATTCATTGAACCTTGTCGTACGATGCGAGGTTTCATTACAGCTTGAACTTTTCTCCCATGAAAACCTAGTGTCATTAAGTCACCTGCTAGGAGCCAAGGCTTGTTATGGGAAGCTGCAAACTCTTGTAGTTCCCTCCAAAGGTCAACCCTTTTGCTTGGATCCGGACTAGCCTAGATGGCCGTAAATAAAGTACCATGGTTCGCCTTCAATTATTTTAATATTCATTGTAATATACTGCCTATGTTTTGGTTCAACGGTAACGAGCTCAGGTTTCCATTAAACCCATACGCCCCCGCTGAAACCTTGAACATCCACTCTTGTGTGCCCACCATAGTTAAGGATGCCAGCAATTTTCTCTGCCTGCTGCCCTCCCATGTGGGTTTCTACTAGAATAACAACATTCGGCTTATTAGCACGAACCACTTCTTTTAGAGCCACTATAGAAGCTCTACTCCCCGCTTCTTGCACATTCCAAACCATGCAAGAAATAGGTAGAGAGTTAGGAGCCAAGTTCGGGATTATGTCTTCCACTAAAACAGGTATAGAAGGTAAAGTATTCATATAAGCATCGATCAGGAATCGCATTAAACGATTGACATTATTGGGAATCAATAGAGTCACTATTAGCTCTGGATGCGGCTCGACCCAAGTCTCCATTCTCACTTCCAATACATGGGTCAGGGGGTCTACGATTCCCAAGTGGGGAATTTCCATCTGTTGCCCCACGCATAGAAAATATGGGTGCTTGCCTGAGCCGATTCATGACTGGAAGTAAACTGGGGAATCACTTCTGCAAAATTTAGGTTTGTAGGATTAGAGGTGGCTTGAAAATAAAGAGGTAAAATTTTCTTTTCCTGGCTGCGAGAAGTTTGTTTGTGGTAAAGAGGTGACTTCGAAGGGCTGCTTGTTGATAACTGGGTGTAGGGGAATTTTTTTGTTAGCTTTTTTTTTTGGGAGGAATTTTCTGTAATCTTGGGCTTCAATCTGGATTGGAAAGTATATTTTTGAATTTTGTTTTTCTTATATTTTTGGAGACCCATCTTGAACGTAGGAATAGATTGATTACCCTGATGTAGTCAATGTGAAGATTCGCCTAGATTAGTTGTTTCAAAGGAGGAAGTTTTGGATATTTGAGAATTATCCACGGTTTCCTTATTAATGTCCTTCAAATCAATGTCATCTAGATTAATATCTTCTCCTAAACTTAAGGGATTAATATCTTGATTTGAGATTGCCATAAATCTCGAACCACTTTCTAAATCCTTGGGCGCTGCATTTGAATTTTTGGCGGGAATATTTTCCACACTTTTTGATTTGCCAGCTTCAACATTTGGTTTACTCGCTGGAGCTTTATCCGATCTAGGCTGCCTTTTACGGATTGGCTTCTTCACCAACATCCAAGATCCAAAATCTTGGTTCAATTCTGGCTTAGGGAGATCCTCATGTTCAATTACGTCAATGTTATTGAGCTGTTCGTTTGCTTGATCAACTATCATATCTTCATTAACATGAGTTTCAATGCAGTGCGATTCAGTATGCCCTAGTTTTCCTCATTTATAACAAATCATTCTAAGACCCTCGCATTGGATGCGCCAAATTTTTCCTTTCAACCAAAATTTTGATAACAGAGGTTTTGACAGATAAATCTCTATACTTTGTCTGGTGAATTGACCACGTTCAGCATATGCTGTACACTTGTCAATTCTCATAAACTTGCCAAACTTAGAGCCAATTTTTTCAAGAAATTTTTTATCAAAATATTCCACCAAAAGGTTAGGAATACGTACCCATGTTGTTAGAACCTTGATCGAAGATTCTTCTGGTATGAAATTTGGGGACCATTTACGTATTGTCAAGTCAGTATCATCAATAAGACATGGTCCTTGCGTGAGAACATAGTGGTAATCATCAGCATCGTTAAAACGGGCAATAAAATATTTGCAACCAATATTAAGTTCCCCCTTAAGTTGCCATTTCTTTTTCAGGCGTTTCATCAGACCCATGTAACCAAGGCTACCATCAAACATTCGAATAATTAAGGTGTTCTTCCAAGGTTTCCTCATTGCTTTCTTTTCTTCCTTGGTAAGTAAGATTACAAGGCATTTGTCAGTGTCTTCAATGTCTTCTGGAGCAAGATCATCATCGGACACATCATCTTCCTCATTTTCTTCAAAATAATTGAAATTATTGGGTTGAGCCATAGTGTGGGATTCACGAACCAAGTCTCTAAAAGAGATTGGAGGACCCTTTGGATGAGGATGAAATGCTCCAAGGGAATTTTGATGAGGATTCGGTTGATGTGGTACTGCTGGGATCATGGAATTAAAACTCTCCCGTTCCGTTACAGAACGGCCGTTCTGTAACGGATTTTGGATTTGCCGTTCCGCGAAATCCCGTTACGGAACGCCATAATAAAAATCACATACTTCTCGCCGCGTTGTCCGTTCCGTAACGCGAACTCGCCCGCGTTAGAACGTTTTTATTCCCGTTACATCCGTTCTTTTCAAACATTGGCCAAAAATATTTGATGATTTAATTATATAGTTGATGAAACATGATATTCTGATAGATTTGGTTATATTATGTTGTAATAATGCTTAATAACTAAAACAATGCAAATAAGGTTAGAACGTATTAATGTGAATTTTATTAAAAAATTCACGCCGCGTTGGCCGCGAAACGTTCTATTCCCCCGTTAAAAGCCGTTCCCGCGACAACGCGACCGTTCCCGCGAACGCGACCGCGACCGCGTTTTTTTTCCCTGGCTGGGATCCCATCAGCATCCATACCCATCTAATGGTTTTGGTTATTTCTGTCAAAAATCAGATGTGTAATTTTTCTTTTAGGCTTTTTGTTTGATCGGTTGATTTGGTCTTGCTTCTCCGGAGGAGGGGGAGGGTTGAGTGGATTTTCACTCATGGTTTTTTCACGAAAGCCAACCCTATTCATTCTATTACATGTCCTCTAAATAAGAAGTTAATGTGTTGATATTATGTTGTTTTTCTTGAATCCTGTCAAGTATTCCCATCATTCTCATTACTAAGCCAAAGAAATTGATTAAGGAAACCCATAATTTAGTTCTTTCTTTCACTCTCATCCTTTCTCTCGCTCAAACCTTTTCCCAGCTCCCATTCGCACCTCCCCGGCTCTCTCTCTACTACTATTGGGTTATTCGTTTGTCAGCGTGTTTCCCTGCTGTCGATACGCCGCCGTGAGTCATTGCTCTCTATATCCTCGAATATGCCATTGTTGTTGTGGTGGTGCAATGGCTGATGTTGCCACCTGACGCCGGCGTCTCTCTAGTGTCAATAGTGGTGCTGCGTTACCCCTGTTTTATAGGTGTTTAGTGTTCTCCTGTCGTGAGCTTCATGACTCGAGTTTTTAGGTTGATAGGTGTTGAGCCATGGTGTCTCCTACTTGTTCTGGTTGAAAAGTCAGAGTCTTTGTATATATTTTCTGAAGGTATAATCTTTGAGGCCAAAATTATTTTTATGATTTAATGCAAAATTGTTAAAGCCAAATTCGATTTATGTTGGCAAAGTTTCTTACATTTAAAGCTTTTAAATTCCTATAAAATTCTGAATTTACTAGTTGTATAATTTGTTTTGTCAGAATGTTTTAATTAGTATACTTATAACCAGTAACAAGTTTTCCAAGAAGATTTCTTTAATTCAGGATATCATGAAAACTAATCAAGAAAGTTATGGTATTCCAATTAATTAGCTTAGTGGGTTTCTTGTCAAGGGATTCACTGAGATTTGTAGAGCAATTTGTTGACTTGTAATTAGGAATGATCTATAATGAAGGTTCTTGGAGTTGATATTGGAAGTAAAGCATTTTGTTTTAAATTAATGTGATCGATTCTATATATGGGTGCTTCATTAGTTAGTATATGAAAGTGTTATAAAAAGGGTAGTCGAGTAAGTTACGGGTTTCGAGTTTAACCCTAAGGTGTATTGACTATTCTAATGGTTGTTATTCTGAGGTGAATGTTCGTGGACTTGAAGGTATGAGATTATGGACTATCAAAGATTGATGATAAATCAGAGTGTGATAATTGGGGATCGAGCGAAGAGGTACACATATGTCCCTCCACCTTCAAACTAGAAAATTATGATATGTTAGACGTGGACTATTTTAGAAGTGTTATTTGTGTACATACAAGATTTATGAAATACATGTTTCTTAACTTTAAGTCGATGGCAGTTTTAAATTATATTTTGGATTCTATTAACTCAACCTTTAGTTATGAATTGAGATAAGTTTATACTTTTGAGGCTCGGTGTACTATAAAGGTGTGTTTCATAAACCATGGCTATATTGTTTATATACTTAGCTGGCCTAGCTAAACCTTCAAGAATTGTGATAAGATATTTTTATTTTGGGATTTGATAGTATACGTTTGTTTTGTCAATCATGTTTTGAGATTTTATATGAAAGTTATGGACAGTAGTTTATAAGCACTTGAGTGAAGGTTCTCGATACATTATTCAGTGCAACGATAAGGCCTATTGTGATAAAGACTCCATTACGAGTCCATAAATGAAATATTAAGCCCACATAGATACACGATCAAATTACTTTATTGGCTCACTTAGGCCCTTGGCATACAAAACTTGAAGCATATGCAATGTAAGCATTACGAAGACGTGTTCTACAACGTAGTTTGAATTCACCATAATCTATTAACTAAATGGATCATCCTTAGGGGATTCTCATTTCTCCTATTTCATAAGCTCCATGTGTACCTTGATAAATACTTCATTACGAGTCTATACAAAAGATTGTGGGCTCCAGACCCATGCGAGATAATAATATGAGATCCTAGCTATTTTAAGTGCTCACTCAGGCCCGTAATAAACTAAAATCGAAGATTCGTTCTATTCCCCATTTTGAATCAAACATAACCTACATCAATCATCCTTGGGGGTTTCCCATTTCTTCTCTTTCGAAAACTATTTACTCAAAGAAAATTTGAGCTTCTAAAAGAACGATAAAAACATCATATTGCTGCATTAGCGTCATATCATATCATCTGCATTAGCATCCTATCTCTGCATTTGTGTCATACCTCTGCAGTAGTGTCAAATCTGTGTATTTGCATTACATATTTACATCGTCCAAACATTGTGTCAAGCATTGCATGCATCATAGAATTCTAGCATTAGTCATACGCACACACACGCGCACACCCATATACACCCATAAGCACACACGATAGCACCTTTAAGTCTAGAGTATTAGAGGTCACTCTTTATAGGTCAAGTATTTTCCTATCCATACACTAGCACCCACATCACGGGGCATATGCATGTCCCCTAAGTGTTTATCCGCATATATGTGTATTCTCTGCATATACAGGTATCTAGCATTGAACAACTCTACACGAGTTATGTTCCGTCAAAGCGTGCAGACCTAAATTTCCAAAGAAGTATTAACAGCAGTAATTCCAGCGCTAGGTCTGCGGACGATTACGAACCGAGACAACGGGAAATCCAGCGTTAATAGGATTCGTGTTTATGAAGACAATAACAGCGGGCAAATCCAACGCTAGCCTTCAGTCATAATAGCTCTACCTCGATATGAGCCGGACCATAATAGCTCTATAAGTACAGTCATGGGGCGGGATGCAGCTCTACTCCGACATGAGCCTGACCAGAATAGCTCTATAAGCACAGGCCTGGAGCGGGATGCGGCTCTACCCCGATATGAGCCAGACCAGAATAGTTTATGACATCCTTTTCACATATATAATTTCATTTTTTTGCAAATTTATGATTATTTTGCAAATATGTTTCACTTATGTATGTTACTAAAACTTTTGCTTGTTTGGCAGGTGCCTGCGTAAAAGAAAGGTTTTGGATTGCAGCATCTAAAATCATAGCCAGTTCCGACACATAATCAAATCTCATTCAAAGTGGGGACTTTTGTAGACAAATAATCATGTCTCCCCATTTAAGAGTCCGATGATGAAACATACCGCGGTTTTAATTGGTGCGACCCGACGGAAGAGCAGTCCGAAGAGCCAACCCAAAATAAATTTAAAGTGTATTTCAAAGTCTTATTTTGAAGCCCAATTAATTATTCGTTATAATTTATTGTATTTTGAGCCCATAAAAATAATTTGAGTTCATTTAAGATATTTTAAGCCCAAAAGCCCAATTGTTTATTTATAATTTTTAATAAATATTTTCATAAATAAAATAAATTGAAATTAAATTTTTTATCCGTAATATTAAATTTTCGGATTTCAAGGGATAAAAGAAATCTTTAAAAATACGTTTAACAAAAAGGTCGACAACACGTGTTGGACGTATGCGGAGCACCTGGCGCACCACGTGCACCTAGTGCATTGGTTGTGATGTGTCAGGCGCGCCAATCTGCGCCTAACACTCTGCGCCTAACACGTAGATCTGTGTGTCACACAAAGTCCAGCGCCTAACGCATCACTATATGCGACACGCAAGTTGTCTTTCTTATCTCTTTTAAGGATGTGTACCACATGTATGTCGTTTATTAGTCATGTGGCGTCAGGCGCACCAATGAGCGCCTGACACGTGTGATTGTGCGTCACATAGGCCCTTGCACCTGGCACACCTAGCGCGTGACGTGCAGTTTTGTATTCCCTATAAATACGCCTTGATTTCCCGATTCAAAGGAAGGTTTTTTGAATATAATTCTCATACACTTTAATTTTTCGAATACGCTCGTGCTTATAATCTCGTATTTCCACATACTAATTAAACACACTACACACAATCAAGGACACACACGTTCCTGTTTTAATCGATCTTTTGGCTTCCATATTTCTCCTCTTGAAAGTCGTTATGCCATCATACCTAAGTCGCATAGATAATTATTAGTAAATAAACGTTATTATTGTACATTCTAACCTCTTTTCTCTTATTTTTTGTATATAATATTCATGTTGTTATGATTGTTCTAGGCATGATTTTTATCACCCACATGTTATTACTGCTAATCAATACCTAAATAAATGTTCTAACTAAATCAGATAACATGGACAACCTGCTAGGAACCTTGTAAATTGATTGCTTAATAACTTCCCACAAAAAATGTTGTCTTTTATGTGTTTCTTGAACCAACCTAGACTAATCTTTTTAGGGTGCATGAACATTATTATGTGGTTATTTTTTTGCATAAAAATTGTGATAAATCGATATTTAGTAGAGGCCAACAATGGGCGAACGTGGTTGATTATGACCATATTCGTACCCTCACCCCTGGACTCAATTTTTGGTTCATTAACCATCTAATTTGTCATTGGTAACTTATCATAAGGAATTTGGAGCAAGCATAGGATCAGTCCTTTTGACTTCAATTCTTAATCAACTTCTCATATTCATACAAATAAGGGATATTTCCTCAGGTACCCCTGAGGTTTGGCGTAATTCCCAAGATACCCCCCACATTTGGGGAATTCCTCAGATACCCCTGAGGTTTGTGTTTGGGCTCAAGATACCCTTACTATGGACGAAACCCTAACGCCATTAGGTTTTTCGTCCATAGTATCCCCAATTTTCTCTCTCCTCCCATTCCCCCACCCACTGCCAACCCCCTCCCCCAGCCAGCGGCCGACGGCTGGCGACCACCACCCACTCTGGCGCCGGCGACCCTACCCCCTCCCTTCCCCATTCCCGGTTCCTCACCCCCGGCGTTGGCGCCGGCCAGAACAGCAGCACAACAACACCCTAGGGTGGTTTCGGGGGTGGGTTTAAGGGTTTGGGGAAGCGTATCTAGGTGGGGAAGGGGAGGGGATCGACTCACGACGGGGGACAGGGAAGGGGGCCATTTCCGATTCGGGGAAAGGGGGGAGGGGTTGGTGTCGGGGTGGGGTGGGATGGGGGAATTGAAAATGGGGAAAGGGTGGGGTGTCGAGGGTGGGGGAAAGGGATAGGGTGGGGTCGCCGGCGCCGGCGCCAACGCCGCGGGTGCTGCTATTCTGGTTGGCGAAGGTAGGGGTAGGATCGCCGGCGCCGGAGTAGGGGTGGTCGTCGCCGGCCGTCAGCCGCTGGCTGGGGGAGGGGAGTTGGCAGTGGGTGGGGGAATGGGAGGAGGGAGAAAATTGGGGATACTATGGACGAAAAACCTAACGGCGTTTGGGTTCCGTCCATAGTAAGGGTATCTTGATCCCAAACACAAACCTGCTGAGGGGTATATGAGGAATTCCCCAAATGTGGAGGGTATCTTGGGAATTAAGCCAAACCTCAGGGGTACCTGAGGAAATTGACATAGACTGACAAAACATGTAGGTGTAAGACCACATATATTATTCCCATACTTATAAGTTATAAGGACAATCAAACAACTAGGGGTGTAAATGAGACAAGACAACTCACGAGCTACTCGAGATCGACTCGGTCAAAACTCGATCAAAGCTCAACTCGATGACAAACGAGTCGAGCTTGAGCTACTACCTAATCGAATCGAAAAGCTCACGAGAAACTCGAAAAAAAATTATATATAATACATGCAATTTCAATAAATAATTCTCAAACTTTTTCAAAGAATTTAATCCATGAAATATAATAAACACTTTCATAGAAAATATTTTCATAATGGACATTAATTATAGTTTGTCTTTAGGTTATGGTTAACAAGTCGAGCACAATATTTTAACGAGTCTTAGTCTTGGCTCGACTCAAAATCTCACGAACAAACTGAAAAATTATTAAAAATGATCTTTTATGTAAAATATTAAATGTCCCACATTGGTTTATAGTATAAACAATAGCCTTTTTTTCTCTATAAAATATTACTATAGTTATACCTATTGTTTGAATTAAAGTTGTCCCACATTGGTTGGGAAAGAAAAGTTTAATTTTATGTTCTTCATAAATGGAACAAAAACTTTTTGGTTAGAAACAATTTTTTCCATAAAAGTTTGTTTCTTAAAGTCCCACATTGGTTGCACAATGAAACACCTAACTTTTTTTTCTTTATATAGGGCTACTCCAAGTACCTAACTCATGGTACATGGATTGATTCAAGTTTGAGTTGAGCCAATTGATTTGAGTTTGAGCTTCGGGTTCAAGTTTGAGTTCCGAGTTCGAGCTTGATTCGAGTTCGAGCTCGAGTTTAGGATTTCGAGTTCGCGTCGAGTTTGATTTTTTTAAGCTCGCAAATTTTTGAGTCGAGTCGAGCTTGAGTTCGAGTTTTCGAGTTCAAGTCGAGTTTAGCCAAACTCGAGCTCGACTCGCATCATTTACTTTCCTACAAACAACACAAAATAAGAACTATATTTAAAACGATTGAAACTCCACTATTGTATACATATGAAGGTGAAAGTTGTGTGCACATACCATAAAATAATGTAAACAAGCACAAAGTTATATAACCACAAGCCAAATTTACCAAAATAATACAACAACCACACCACAAAGAGTCCCAATTTTTACAATTATGATCACCATCATTCTAATTTCTAGCTACCTTGAGAAAGTTCTAAATCATCTTTGAGATGTGCCAAATTTGCGAATCAAGTGATATTTTGTAATAAAAATATCACTAATATAAAGTTATAGAAGTGGTATTTTTAAAATGAAATTTTCATTAATAAAATGGAGGTATTACACTAATTTAAAAATATTTCATTTATAAAATACAATATCAAATACTTATAGAAAAAAGACACAAATTAAGTGTGTCACATGAAACAAAGATTGGAATCTATATGCAATTACATTCTTTTGAGGGTCTAAAATAATATGATCATTGTAGCGTAAGCTCGTTAGTGTTTTTAGAATTCATGCTTATAGTAGTGTAAGATTATGACATGAAACATTGCATTGCAAAGTATTGTAAATTTTGATTTGTAAAATTTTCATTTTGCAATTAACAATAAAAATATTAGGATTTCCTCAAAAAAATTTGATAATATTATGCTAAGGAGTCTAAATTACACAATTGGTGAAAGTGGGAGGGCTAATTTGGCAATTTGCAATTTTCCCATATTGAGATCCAAGGAAATTGACATAAAATGCTATATTGGAATGATTAGATGAATCACGCTTTTCTCTTAATCGAAATGGATAACGTATTTCCTCTTTCATTTTATTAATTTAAAATTAGTCATAGACGAAATTATTATGTCACTATACTTTTATGTTTCTAATATTTCATTAATTACTTGAAATTTTCACATCATTAGGAAAAAATTCATAAATCATAAGTATATATTCAACAATATTGGAATTAATGCTCAGGTGCAAAAGTTGTAATAACTTTATGTACGTTGCTAACCTTCCCATAGTTAAGGATGGCAATCCAGTCCGGATCCGACCCTAGTCCGACTTCGAGTCCGAGAAAAAATCCGAGCCGACTCCGAGAAAAAAAAATCCGCATCCGACTCCGTTTAAAAAATCGGACTCCGAGTCGGAGTAGGGTCGGAGTCGGATCTCATAAAAAATCCGACACCTCCGATCCGACTCCGACGGATGTCCGACTCCTACTCCGACTTCGACATAATCCGACTCGACATCCGACTCCGACTCCGACTTTGAGGCAATTAGTCTTATTTTTTATATATTAATGTATTACATATGTATACTCTAACTTTGATTTTAACTTTCAAAGCAATTGGTCTTAGTTTATATTCAAAGACGTTTCTATCAAAGGAAAGATGGGTTGGTGGCACATGACACGACACTCTCCAATGTAGTATGTATGTGTCATACTGTCATATGACAGTTGACACTCTTATCAAACTTATAATACATATGCTTATGAATTATGATATCATTTAAAAATATTGTATACTTTTATTAGACAAGATCTAACCTATATATACTCAATTCGATGATGGGCCATCCTAATAGTCTAATACGGTAATACCCTATAAACCTTATGAGTTATGACCTATGTAAATAGTTAAATCTAGTATAAAACTCTAATATAATATATAGTGTAGTTATGTGTGTACAACAATAATTGTATACTTTTATTAGACAAGATCTAATCTATATATGCTCAATTTGTTATTAAACTTTTCATTCTTAATAATCCCAACTTTTAACCAAAGGCGCCATGGTTGACTAAAGTTGAAGGTGAAGACTTGGATGAAGGTGTTTAGTTTCCATGGAAGGTTGAAGAAAAATGTTAATGGCATTAATTGATTAGTTTCCATGCGAAGAAGATTCTTATTGTTGTATGAACCTTAGGTTGATTTGGATGAAGTTGAGAACTTTATGTTTTATGGACTTTTGTTTTTAATCATGTATTTGCTTATTTGATTTTATGTGCTTAGTTAAACTTAAATTATTGCTTAGATTTTTTGTATTATACAAGTTTTTTTTTACAATATAAAATCGTGCAAAAAAAAAAGTCGGATGTTCGGATTATCGGAGTCGGATGTCGGAGTCGGATCGGAGTCGGATGTCCGGATTTTAAGTCGGATCGGATTCGGATTATCGGAGTCGGATGTCGGAGTCGGAGTCGGAGTCAGATTTAAAATCCGATTTCTTGTAGGGTCGGAGTCGGATTATGCATAATCCGGTCCAAGTCCGACCCGTTGCCATTCCTACCCATAGTAGTAAAGGCAACTAATAGCAAAAGACTTGGCCAATGTCTCTCACACATAGTTGTAGGATAAAACTTTTAGGAAAGTATACCTAAACCAAAACAAGACTTATAGAAACAATATATGTATTGGTTATTTTTATTTTGGTTTTAAGTTATCACTAATTCAATGACTATTTTGATTTGGTGAAGTACTCCGATTTCTAGGTGCTCGGCTTGGGTTGTATCCTCATGCTAGCAATAAGCTGGCTTTGGAGAGGTGGTTAAGAGTGTGCTAGATGGGCCGGCTTAGGCCTAAGATAGTGTAAGCCTAAGCTTCACCGATATGTACCAAAAAAAATATTGCCTACTGTTCAACCTCAGACCATTGCACGAACATAAATGATCACATGAGAATGCCTCCTTACATGAGAAATGAGAATGAATTTCAACCATACGATTGGATTAGAGTTACAGCACTTGTTCATTAGAGTTATACCCCCAGAAAAACTTTGAGTCCAAAAAAAAAAAAGTTTGAAATTTTTTTTGTCTAATATTTTTTTTTGGAGTTATATCACTTTTTCATTAGAATTACATCACTTGTTCATTTGAGTTATAGAAGGTAAAATCCATTCTAATTTCTCATGTATGCATTATCATACGAACTCACTTCTATATATATATATATATGGTAACCTTAAAACCAACATAAAATTTCTCCAACTACAAATCATATAAAAATAACAAAGAATTTAGAGAAAGCAAAAATATTTTTATTATGCAAAAGCTCTTAAAATACAATCAAGAGAAAATAAAATCATATTTATGTACTTTTATAGATTAATTAATTTGACTCTGTTATTGAAAAGAATTATATTAGTCAAAAAAATGATGATTATGTACTCTAAATACGCAATATCTCCATCAACCAATATTTTCTCCAATCTTTTATAATCTTAGTTGGCTAAAAAAAGTATCACTTATAATTAGAATTTATGTTGTCCTACTTATATATGTTTTTAGATTAGTGTCAATTCTAGGGAAGTAGTAATAGTACTACTAATTATTATAGATAAGTCAAAAGTCATAATCGTGCAACATACGGGTCTGACAGGCTAAAGTCGTATCGCCTAATCAAAAATAACCTAAGGTCTACTAACTAGTAGTCAGGGAACTCATGATCGAATCCACAGGGAGAAAGCTATACTATTGTATCTGAACTCTAATATTATACTAACTAAATCAGATGAAAATGGTTGGTTTATTGAACTAAGAAAATAATCAAATCACGAATATCAATTAAGGGAAAGACTAGGGAACGGTTCACCATGTATGCAATTCAGGATATCAAGAATGATTGCAGAACTCAATGAAATAATCTAACTAGGGCACATGTAATTTCTCTCGAACATTACCTCCCTCGAAACTCACTAAGCCGCTCTCGCATGGGCATAGATCGCTAAGCCTACTATTGAGATCCTATGCAAAATCCTACCTCTCATTCTATAACTTTGTAATGCAAAAATAATCAACACAGTTGGCCAAACTTGCAGATTAACTTAAATAACTCAATAGCAAGAATCAAACAAATCAATGAATTCAATAATCATTCAATACATCCCTCATATGCATACATAGATCCCCAAATCCCTAGAAAATAGACTACTCAGGCCCCATTCTTTTGGACTTATTTTCAGTTAATTTCAGTTCAGTTTAGTTAATTTCAGTTCAGTTAATTTAATTTCAGTTCAGTTAATTTTAGTTAATTTCTGTTCAGTTTTTTTATTATTGTTATTATTATTATTATTATTACTATTATAATAATAATAATAATTATTATTATTATTATTATTTTTATTTTTATTATTATTATTAATTATTATTATTTATAATTATTATTATTATTTTAGAAAATTGAATATACAATTCAGTTCAGTTTCTCTCATTTCAGTTAATTTCAGTTAAGTTAATTTCAGTTCAGTTCAGTAAAATTCAGTTCAGTTCATTTAATTTCAGTTAATTTAATTTTCAGTTCAGTTTAGTTAATTTCAGTTCATTTCAGTTAATTTAATTTCAGTTCAACCAAAATAAGTTCAAAAGAACAAGGCCTCACACATAATTAGGGAAAATAATATCACAATTAATTAAGAAAAATACATAATGGAATAACAAAGAAGAATTGAAAAAAAAATAATAAGGGATGAGAAACAATACTAATTGAAGAACGAATATTGAAAACGATTACTCTATTGAATCTTGAATAAATGTGTAAAGTAGAATAAACTAGGGTTCTTGAAAGAATAAAAGTGCTTACAAAACTAATGACTAAAATTATAATATGAAAACGTCATGTTTTTACTCTAAAAGGATAAGTATTTATATTAAAACCAAAACTGGCGCAACACACGCTTCAAAATACTTAAAACACAGCCCCGCCCGGGTCGCCGGGGTGGATTCTGCCTGACCGGGCGGTTGTCAGGTGCCATAAATCTTTCGTCACGCCTGACCGGGTGAGATCTTGCCCGACTGGGCGGTCTTCAGCTGCTTCTTTTCCACATGAGATCGTCTCGCCCGACCAAACCGGGTGGGTTTCTCCCGGCCGGGCCCGCAAGCAACTTTGCTGGCAGTTCTCTTGAAACGTAGATTTTGGCAAACTTTATTAGCCCGACCTGCTTGGGCGAATATCGTCCGACCAGGCGGTCTTCGGGTCTAAAACAACCGAAACTTCCATATTCAAAATGCCATGACTCTTGCGTTATTTGTCGGAATTAGGCAAGTGACCACTCGTTGGAAAGCTCTTGAATTGTATAATCTAACCCAAGTGAAATACTCGTGCTCTCAAAAGTACATGATCTCTTGTAGTGGTATAATTGAGTAGGAAATGCACGAAAACATGCTAATTCCTACAATGATCAACCTGAAACTACAAACACACTACAAGAAGCACATTAGTACAAAAAAGGGCTCAGAAGAGCGCAATTAAGACCAATAATCAATGAGGGACGGGGGCAAAAACTCTATATAAAATAGACATATCAAACTCCCCCAAGCAAGACTTTTGCTTGTCCCTAAGCAAAACCTTTCTGATAATCAAGAGTTCAAGGAAGCAATAGTTGTTTCACTCCAACATAAAATCGTTGCAAAAACATTTAGGTGACTCTAGATCAAATTCAAGCACACCACAAATCATAATCTGTAAAGCTCAACAAATAAGCACCAATCAGGGATAAGAATCAAAAGAGGCCACTAGACATGGACTACAAATCAGCGAGAAGGATCTCACAAGGGGACTCTCCACTCATTTGTAAAACACTCTCTAAGCAGTTAAAATGACTCCTTTTATCCAATCCCAAGTGCCCATCCCAACTCTCACACTCATATGTTTGAAACCTGATCAATGACACTCAATTGCCAAACTTCACCAAGTTAGTCCATAGGCTTGAGCCATCTCTCCACATTAAAGTTTGTAATGGGGCTCAAGGTAGTAGGTGCGGTAAATATTTAGGAATGTGGTGCACAAGGAAGTGAACTATTACTACAACTTTGATGATACAACCCATACAATATATTAAATATCAACAGAACTACAACCAAATGTCTTTTCTTTCATCTACTTTCTCCTTTCATATAATCCAAGCAATGAATTTTAACTCAACGTTTTTCACTTTTTTTTTTTATTTTTCCTCCTTATTTTTCCTGAAAAGCCTTGCTTGTCTCCTTTTCAAAAGTTTTATACTTTAGCTACTAGCTAATAAGGATAGAGGAGAATCAACAATTAGGACTCGAAAATAATAATGCGGAGTCCCTTTTTTCATGTACACAAATTTTTTCTCTTTTTTTCATTCACATCAATAACCAATTCCATCCATCAAATGTCAGCCAACATACATTTCCTAAATACTTCACAACCAAAGGTAGAGAGATGTATTTTTGGAAAATGAGGAGCTCATAGCGCAGTTATCAAAAGAAATAGGCTTAGCTGAGAGAGGTTAATTAGGGGAAATAAATGTAGGGTAGGCTATTTCGTCTTATATGGTGCAATTTCCTACAAGAGTCATAATCATTTTTGTTTAGCCATCATATAGTCAATGCATCAATGGAGAGAAAGCACAAGTTCTAGCATCCCTCAAAGAAGTGGGCATACACACATGAAAAGAAAAAACTGGAATATATGCAGTTTTAAGGCACAGAAGCTCACAGTTAAACCCAAACATACTTGTAGGACATATGAAGTGCCACAATTATGATTCTTATCATATATCAAAGTACAAAAATGTCATGCTCTGTTGATCAATCATTGTTTAATGCTCATCAACAACCCAAAGTTAAAACACAAATACAATGATATGGGGCACAAGGAAACAACTATTCAACTTGACTCTCATTTTCTAATAATCTCGTATTTTTGTTCTTTTTCAAAAAAAAATTTATAACTAAAAAGGGAAAACTAACTAGTTATGCTGAACTAAGCTAAGAAAGCACTAAACTACCTAAATAGTAAGAGAAAAAATACCATATATACAAGAGACATGCATCCTCCCCCAAGCTGAACTTGGCAATGTCCTCATTGCAACAAGGGGAAGGAGAGGAACATGGTCCTTAGTCGTCCATAGAGTCATCATCATCATCACCATCATCATCCTCGTCACCAGCATGAGTACTAGTACCGGCGCCACTCCCCCAGCACCACCACCATAGGTGGGGTTCCCAGTGTACCAACTAGGATGTGGACCAGCTCGGGCTATTGTACCTATCCTGCAATATTCATCATACATAGGAAACATAGCTAGATGTTGGTCAGTGTGGATAGTGTCCACACGTTGCACAAGGCGTTCAATAGCCTGAGTGTTAGCATCCATATTCAGTTCCATACGCTGCAAAACACTCATCATATCCTCAAAATCAGCAGTAGGTGGATAGGGTGTGAAGAAGAAGAAGGGATGGAGGTAGTAGGCTCACGCCGACGGTAAGTCTAGGGAGGCTCAGGGACAGGAGCAGTCTGAGGGGGGTTTGTCTCATCACCTATAGGGAGAAGGTAGGTGGCTGGTACGACATTCTCAGTGTAGTCATCCCCTATAGGTAATTGGACTAAGTCAGGATTAGGGAGGATTATGGATTTACGAGCGGCAATCATCCACCTATACTGTCAGCCACTAGATGTACAGTATCGGGCCAAAATGAAATGGTCAAGATCAAGGTAGGTGGGCCCCAGAACTGCGTTGTTGCGACTTTCCACATATCCAAAATGACAGGCAATGTGGGTGACTACACCCCCAATAACAATAGGCACAGAGGACCTAACACTGCCTATCCTCATCAAAAGTGGGGTAGGTAGTGGAAATTTTGTGCAAATGGTGCAGAAAAGCAAAGACAAGATCAAATTGCATGTTCATTTTGGCAGGCCACAAGTAGGTCCCTAAAGCAATGAGCTCCTCAGTATAGGTGGTATTCGGCTCCCACCTCCCAAAAATGGTGCCTCAGAAAAATTTCAGGATGAATCTAATGCTAGGATTATGAACAGTCTTCAGTTGCAAATGTTGGCAATTTAGGGGTCGAACTCTAGATAAAGCTTGCTAAAACAGCCCCAACAACATAGTTTTGGTTTTCTTTTTATCCCCCGAAATAGTCATCCCAAAAAGTTGGGCAAATTGCCTAAGTGTCAATCTACGGTCGGTGTTTGCAATTCGAAAATATAAAACATGATCATGTGAGGAATGCTTACGAATTTCAAAGGAACTTAAAAATTCAAGCATTAAATCAGCGTAAGTTCCATGATACATTATAAAAAAAAGCACCAATACCAACCCCCGCAAACAAAGTCCGTGTGATTTCGGTAATACCAAATGCATGCAAGAGATCCCGACTAACAAATCTAGTAGGAGAAATCATACGATACTTAAGCTTTTGGAAACGTACCCTTTGTTCTTCATCTTTGAATATGATGTGGGGATATGTAGGGTCCGCCTCAACCACTGGAATGGCATTCCCATGTGCACCACGATGAGCAGCCATTAGAGAGCAGGAGAAACCTTGAAGAAACAACAATGGTGAACAAAGTTAGAAATTTTAAAAAAACTGATGGAAATCCTCTAATATGTCACAATTACGTGTAGGAACACTAATTACAAGGCAAAACTATCAAGAATTATCACAAATATCAAACCTTTACTCAATAAACCCAAGAAGGATGGAGAGAGAAAGTGAGAAATTTAGGGGAGGAAGGGGATAATTGGAGTGGGAAAAGTGAAGAGGATGAAGGGGAGGTGAGGAATTGTGGAAAAAGATGAGAGTTTGAGTGGGAATGATGGAGCTTAGAGGAGAGAGAGGGTTTGGGGTTTGGTTTTGAGGTGAGAGAGAGAGAGAGAGAGAGGAAGAAGATGAAGAAGGAGTTGTGAGGGAGAAAATAATTTCGTGGGGTTTAATGAGGGAAATTCGAGGACTGCTGCTCGTCTCCCGACTGGGCGAATTCCGCCCGACCCGCTCAGGAGGGGCTTTTCCTTAGAAATTTTCTGTATTTTTGCGATTTCAGCCAGGGGGCTGAGCTTGCGGGCCCGGCCGGGCGAGTTACGCCCGACCCACCCGGGTGGTTCACAGTGGCTCCTCTCTTCGTGTTTTTGAGCTTTTTTTTTTTGTTTAAGCTTCGAATTTTCACACTTGACACACATTGCCTGCACTATAAAGTTCCAACATATGAAATTTTTTCTCTCACCACTTTAAAAATAAAAATAAAAACTACAAGAAAAAGGAAGAAAAAGAATGAACAATCGGGTTGCCTCCCGATCAGCCTGGTTTATAATGGTCCCGCACGACCATTTACCTCCCTTATTGGTCAAGTGGTGATGGTGAATGGAGGTAAAATTCCTCAACTAGACCCACATTAGCACCTGTGTGGTACAACTTCAAGCATTGCTCATTTACCTTGAATTTCTCACCTTTTGCAGACATAATCTCTACTTAACCAAATGGATTGACCATAGTGACTGTAAAAGGACCAGACCATCTAGAATTTAATTTTCCAGGAAAAAGTTTATGCCTAGAGTTGTAGAGAAGAACTTAATCACCCACTGAAAAGTCTCTTCGCAGAATCTTCTTGTCATGCCACCTCTTATTGCGCTATTTGTAAAGTCAGGAGCTACCATATGCATCCAAATGGAGCTCATTAAGTTGTAGGAGTCGCTTCTCCCCCGCTAGTGAAAAATCCATATTGAGTTCCTTAATAGCCCAAAGAGCCTTATACTCCAATTCAATAGGAAGGTGACAAGATTTGCCATACACCAAATGATATGGGGTAGTACCAATGGGTGTCTTGAATGCAGTTTTGTATGCGCACAAAGTGTCATCCAATTTTGCACTCCAGTCTTTTCGGGATTTAGCAACTACCTTCTCCAATATGGTCTTTATCTCACGGTTAGAAACTTCCACTTGCCCACTCGTTTGAGGATGATAAGATAATCCGGCCTATGAGTGACCCCATACTTCCTAAGAAGAGCTTCAAATGTGCACTTGTGAAAGTGTGAACCACCATCACTAATCACCACTCTAGGAACGCCAAACCGTGGGAAGATGAATTTCTTACATAATTTCATGACCACTTTGGAGTCATTAGTCGTAGAGGCCAATGCTTCAACCCACTTGGACACATAGTCCACAACAATAAGAATGTAACGATTACCAGAAGAGGATGAAAATGGTCCCATAAAATCAACACCCCAAACATCAAAAAGCTCGTCCTCTATAATAGATGTTTGAGGCATCCCATGACTTCGAGAAATATTGCCGCTCCTCTGGCATGCATTGCAAGAAACAACAAAGGTCCTTGCATCTTTAAAAAGAGTTGGCCAATAGAATACAGATTGCAAAACCTTAGTCACAGTTTTAGAGGCCCCAACATGTCCTCCACAAGGTAGAGAGTGAGAGTGCTTAAGAATGTCATACATCTCCCACTCAGGAATACATCTCCTATATAAACCATCAGCACATCTCTTGAATAAATAAGGGTCATCCCAAAAGTAATGACGAGCATCATGGAGGAACATTTTCCGCTGTTGATAGGTTATATCATGAGGAAATTTTCCACATACACAGAAGTTAGCAAAATCAGCATACCATGGAGTCGGAACTACGACAGCAAAAAGATGGTCATCTGGAAATGAGTCATCAATAGGAAGATCAACTTGTGCACCATCATAACTCAACCTAGATAAGTGATCTGCAACAACATATTAGGCCCCCTTTTTGTCATGAATTTCCAGATCAAGTTCTTGAAGCAAGAGAATCCATCGAATGAGTCGTGGCTTAGCTTCCTTCTTCACATGGAGATACTTCAGGGCAGCATGATCAGTATAAACTATAACCTTAGACCCAAATAGATAGGTCCGAAATTTGTCTAAAGCATAAACAACTGCAAGTAGTTCCTTTTTTGTTGTAGCATTGTTCACGTGGTTTTCATTGAGTGTCTTACTAGCATAGTAGATAGCATGTAAGACCTTGTCCTTCCTCTGACCAAGTATAGCTCCAATAGCATAATCGCTGGCATCACACGTGATCTCAAAAGAAAGGGTCCCATTTGGAGATCGAATAATAGGAGCAGTAATCAAAGCTTGCTTGATCCTATGGAAAGACGCAAGACACTCATCAGTAAACATGAACGAGGCATCCTTGAGGTGCAACTGAGTAAGTGGTTTAGTAATTTTAGAGAAATCCTTGATAAAGCAGCGATAAAACCCCGCATGACCAAGAAATCCTCGCACTCCTTTGACATTCACATGAGGGGGTAATTGCTCAATCACTTCAATTTTTGCTTTATGCACCTAGATGCCTCGTTCAAAAACAATATGACCAAGTACCACTCCTTCAGTAACCATGAAGTGGCACTTCTCCCAGTTCAGTACAAGACTCACATCTTCACATCTTTTAAAAACTTTAGCCAAATTCATCAAACATGCATCAAAATCAATTCCATACATGCTAAAGTCATCCATAAATACTTCCATAATGGACTCGGTTAACTTAAAAAAGATGACCATCATACAACGTTGGAAAGTGACGGGAGCATTGCATAGTCCAAACGACATCCTTCAATATGCAAAGATACTATAGGGGCATGTAAATGTGGTCTTTTCCTAATCATCTTGATGGATAGGTATTTGGAAAAAACCAGAGTATCCATCTAGAAAACAAAAGTAGGAGTGACAAGCTAGCCTTTCTAACATTTAATCAATAAAGGGGAGAGGAAAGTGGTCTTTCTTGGTGGCAACATTTAATTTCCTATAATCAATGCACATGCGCCAGCCAGTTACTACTCTTGTAGCAATTAATTCATTTTTTTTCCTTTTTTACAACAGTGGTACCTCCCTTTTTAGGAACCACTTGAACTGGACTCACCCCCTTAAAATCATAAATGGGGTAGATGATTCCAGCATCAAGCAATTTCATTACTTCTTTCTTTACTGCTTCTTTCATATTGGGGTTCAAACGACATTGGTGTTGTATACTATGACGATGATCATCCTCCAGATGAATTTTATGTATGCAAAAGTTAGGGCTTATACCCTTCAAATCATCAATACTATATCCAATGACCTTTTTATGTTTTCTCAAAACTGACAGAAGTTGAGACAGTTGACCATCATTCAGTGAAGCGCTAACAATCACTAGATAATATTCAGATTCATCAAGAAAAGTATATCTAAGAGAAGGGGGAAGGGGTTGCTCAGGTTTCTTTACCTCAACCGATTTAGTATCATGTACTAATTGTTCCTTCTATTCACTGGTAATACTATCAAGCTCTTCACCTGAAAGAGTCGCTTCTAAGACAGCCACTTCAGCACTCAATGGGCTACCATCATTAACCAGCATATCAATGACATCAATTCTATAACAGGCTTCCTCTAACATGGGACTTTTCAGAGCATTAGTCAAACTAAAAGTCACCTTATAATCTTCCACAATCAAAATTAACTTTCCATTCTTAACATCTATAACAGCTCCAGCAATATGGAGGAATGGCCGCCCTAAAATAATTGGGATGTGAGTATCCTCTTCCATGTCAAGCACAACAAAATCCACATGAATAAAAAATTTACCTACCCTCACGGGAACGTCCTCTAAGATACCTAGGGGGTATTTAACAGAACGACCATTTGAAGAGTAATATTGGTGTATTTTAAATATCCTATGTCAAGCTTTTTGCAAATAGTAAGAGGCATGACACTAACACTAGCACCCAAATCACATAAAGCTTTATCAATAAAAATGGTGCCTATGTTACATGGAATAGAGAAACTCCCTCGGTCTTTCAATTTAGGTGGGGACAGATTTTGCAAAAGAGCACTACATTCCTCATTGAAAGCTACAGGCTCAACTTCATTAAAAATTCTCTTCCTAGTTAAAATTTCCTTCAAAATTATAGCATATGCAGGAACTTGAGTAATAAGTTCATTAAAAGGGACAGTTACCTGAAGATTTTTCACTACCTCAAAAAACTTACCAAACTGGTGATCAAGCTTAGTCTTCAACATGTTATTGGGGAACGATAACTTAATTATAGGAGTGGTAGATGGAACTTTTTCAGCTACTGTCTTCTTCTCTGCATTGTTGGCCTCCTCAAGAGCCTTTGAAGTCTTAGTGACAACTTCATTCTGTTCTGCTTCAACCTGATTATCCTTAGGCATCTCTGGACCATCATACTGCTTTTCACTCCTAAGAGTGATGGCATTGGCAGTATCTCTTGGTTGCATTGGTTGTAAAGGCAATGACACAGATGGCCTACTAGCAGAAGAACTAGCCTACTGAGCTAGTTAAGTCTCCAACATCTTGTTATGTGTACCCAAATTTTCCAACTGAGCTTTTGTATCTGCTTGAAAAGCATTAAAACCTTTCTGCATCTGAAACATCATGTTCTTCAACTCTATCATTGATGGATCAGCAGTAGGAACAATTTGTTGTGGAGCTTGATTTTGCTGGAAGCCAGGAGGAGCTTGTTGTTGAGGTTGATACTGTTGAACTTGGTTTTGAGGCGCATATGGTTGTTGAGATTGAGAATTCAACACATTATTGCTCCTATATGAGAGGTTTGGATGATTTCTCAACCCTGGGTTATTAGTGTTAGAATAAGGATTGAATTGACCCCTGGGTTGTGACCGAAAAGTATTAACTGTCTCACAGTTGCCCCCTACATTAGAAGATAGGAGAGCAGGGCACTCTTGAGAGTTGTGCCTAGGGATCCCACAAGCATCACAAATGAGAGCATTGTAACTAGAAGCACTAGCCATCGCGCTAACACTCATGTGGGAGGAGGATTCATTGTTACCTAGTTTCAAAGAATCGATCTTCTAGTTTAGAGTAGCTAGTTGCCCGGACAGTAAAGAGGAGGCCTCAACATCATGCTTGCCTCCTTTTTTCATAGAAGAGCGAATAGTAGACGCTTGATTAGAGGCAAGTTTCTCCAGAAGTTCATATATCCAGGAAGAACCCACGAGAGGCTCCATCAATTACTCGCCTCGTGTCTGCCTCAACTCTAGTGTAGAAAATCTGACACAAATACCACTCGTCTAAACCATGATGAGGACAAAGGCGCTACAGATCCTTCAATCTTTCCCAAGCTTCATACAATGACTCGTCAGGATCTTGTGTGAAAGTCACTATCGCAAAAGACGCATATCTGCAGTCTTTTGATAAGGATACCACTTGATAAGAAAAATCTTGGATAGTTCTTCCCAAGTGGTGATAGAGGCAGGCAGCTTGTTATATCATAAAAGAGCTTTGTCTCGCAGAGAAAAAACAAACATGATCATTTTCATCTGCTTAGCAGTGACACCAGCTTGTTCCTAAGTAGCACAACATTGTGAAAATCGCTGCAAGTGCGGATTTGGGTCTTCAGATGGTAACCCAGCAAACTGATTATTTTGAACTATATTCAGAACATGAGACTTGATCTCAAAATTCGTAGCAGCAATAGTAGACAATTATACCCCAGTGGGTACATTATCAGGAGATGGTTGTGTATAATCCCTGAAGGTTCGGGTAGCGTTCTCACCCATTGTAAGAGAAATAGAAGTGACAGGGGAGTCTTGTTGTGGTGATGATGGTGGAGTAGGTGTCTTTTGGGAAGGTGTCCCTGCAGACAACTTTGCTTGCTTAGTTTTCTTTCTGAGTCTACGAGCAGTCATTTCAATCTCCGGATCAAATGGAATTAGATTTGGAGATTTTAGTTTCCTACTCATACACCAAAAACACTAAAACAAACGTGAGATGCTCCGAAGAACAGGTGTTCTTTAGAGTAGGTTAGTGTTATACTATAATTCAGATAAAATAAAAATAAGTCGTATCCTCGGTAACGGCGGCAAAATTTGACAGGCTAAAGTCGTATCACCTAATCAAAAATAACCTAAGGTCCACTAACTAGTAGTCAGGGAAGTCGGGATCGAATCCATAGGGAGAAAGCTATACTATTGTATCTGAACTCTAAAATTATATTGACTAAATCAGATGAAAATGGTTGGTTTACTGAACTAAGCAAATAATCAAATCACGAATATCAATTAAGGGAAAGACTAGGGAACGGTTGACCATGTATGCAATTTAGGATATCAAGAATGATTGAAGAACTCAATGAAATAATTTAACTAGGGCATATGTAATTTCTCTCGAACATTACCTCCCTCGAAGCTTGTTGTATTCACTATTTTGATGATGACAAATACTTAATAGTTTGTATAGTTTTATTTTGTAAAAATACACTAGTAGAATAATTGCTTATTGCTGCGGTGATATTGCTGCGGTTTTACCCATATGCAGCAATAAACCACGTGAAAAAAAAGGTAAAATATAAAATAGACCTATTGTTGCGGTTTCGGCTGGAAACCGCAGCAATAGATTTCAACGCGAAAATATTCAAACTTAAATTGACTTTTTGACCAGCTCCATTGCTGCGGTTCCTAGCCAGAACCGCAACAATATATTAAAATATTAATTTTTTATTAATATGTGAACCTATTGCTGCGGTTCCTATAAAAAACCGCAGCAATAGGCTGCTTTAAATAGAAAAAAAGGCGCGGCCCAATTATTAGGGTTATGTTCCTTTTAACAACTCAGCCGTTTTTCTTACTTTCCTCTCTCCTCTCCTCTCCTCTCCTCCTCACTCTCCTAATCTCCTCTCTCTCCTTACTCTCTCTCTCCTCCTTTCTTTTGTTTTCTCGGTCTCCCTGTTCGGTGCCCCTGCCTCGCTGCTGGCTTAGCCAGATCTCGGCTCGTGCCGCCTTACCCCACAAACGCTGGTGCTCGTCGCCCTCGCCGGAGCTCGTCGAACCCCCACCGCTGCCTCTGTTCTTCGCTGCTCATCTTCAACTGCTCGATCTCGCACGTCCTTCGCACCTCGTCTTCAACTGCTCGCCGGACTTATCAGCGTCTCGATCCATGGCGACTGCGGTGGTCATCGAAATTCGAAGGCGACTACTTCTACTGACATCCATGGCGGTGGTCTGTTTGTAGATCTGATTTTTTTCCCCTTTTTTCGTTTTTCTTTTCCTTTTTTTCGTTTTTCTTTTCCTTTTTTTCGTTTTTCTTTGCGTTTTTATTTTCGCTTTTTTTTCGTTTTTCGTTTTTCTTTTCCTTTTTTTTTCGTTTTTCGTTTTTCTTTTCCCTTTTTTCGTTTTTCTTTGCGTTTTTATTTTCGTTTTTTTCGAGTTTTTTTTTTGTTTTTCCTTTCGTTTTTTTAGATCTGTTTGTAGATATTTTTTTTCATTATCATAGCGGTAGTCGTGATCATGTTTTTGACTTTTTTTTCGTTTTTTTTTTTTGGAGTGGAGTATATCTGATTTTTTTTTTTAGGTTAGTGTCAAACTATACAAATTCCCAAGTCTGTTTTTCTCTCTCCTTTTTTTTGTATTTTTGATTTCTGCATTTTTTTTGTTAGTTTTATGTCTACATTTTTTTTATCAAGGGTTGATTTTGTATGTTCTTCTGTCGGTTTGTGTATGTTGATTTGCTTTTTCGTGAGAGATATCTTAAGTTGAATTGTTAAGAATGCAACTAGATAAACTAATTTCAATAGAAATAGATCTGATGCTTAAATGCGATATTGAGTGTAAGAATATGGTTCTATATAATATATGAGTGTAAGTTTGTGTTTTTTTGGCACTCCCTCATTGTATACAAATATCGAAAAAAAAAATTTTTGAGCCGTGGTACCTATTGCTGCGGTTTTAACCCAAAACCGTAGGAATAGGCTTTAATTTTTTTTAATAAAAAATAAACATATTGCTGCGGTTTTGTCTAGGAACCGCAGCAATAGGCCAAGCTATTGCTGCGGTCAAAAACCGCAGCAATAGGTTAATTACCTATTGCCGCGCCCTTAATTGTTGCGCGGTTAAAACCACCGCAATAGGCCACTTTATGACCGCAACAATAAGCATTTATTGTACTAGTGATATAAAATCCCAAAAATATTGTTTGATTAATTTTTACATGTTTTTTCTTGTGGAGAAAGGTTAATTAGTTTTAATCCCATCAAGATATTATATGAATACTCGATTTTATTATATGGTATGTTGAATGCATCTAGTAACTTAGAATCTTTTGACTGAAAAGATTCTTAAGTTATTAGAGATTTTGTTGTTGCTTTGCTATGGAATTCAGGTTGAACTAACCGTGCCTACAAAGAAGGAAAGTGGGGTGAGATTTTCTCTACACACTCGCTGGATAAGGTAGTACAACGGCTAGTGGAAGGTGGTTAAAAACTGTTGCAAAAAACATGGAGACAGTGCAGCGAGTTATGGGCCTTGAAGCCTGAATATTAGCAGGAACAAAACGTGGAGTAAGAAGCGTGAAGACCAAGAAATAACAGCAGCTATATAAGCGAATTACTTGGTAGAAAATAATTACAATTTTCGAGCATTCAAAGAACACGAATTTACTTAGAAAGTTTTTCTGTAATTTTTCTCCTATTCCATTGCATATCATTGTAATTTTTTGAGTGTTTTTGGGTGAGTGAAAAATCACAGAGTATTTGTGTAATCAAGTGAGAAAAAGAAATAGAGAAAGAGAAGACTTCGAGTGAAGTCAAGTGAGGTTCACCAGTTCAGGGGGAACTAGGCGACTGGGAACAAGTTCCTAGAGGAACAAAGTGAGTTCCAGAAATAGGTTGTATGAAGAGTCTTTTGGCCTATTTTAATAAGAGAAGTATTGAGTCAGAATCCCTTGTGGTCAAGGTTTTTCTTCCTATTGGGCCTAAGAAGTTTTCCTTGTAAGTTAAACTTGTGTGTATACTCTCTAGTTTCTTTCAAGTTATTTTAATTCCACAAATTAGTTTAAAAATTCCACACAACTACAATTCACCCCCTCTTGTAGTTGATCTAGTGTTCATACTAGAATAACAATTGGTATCAGAGCCTAGTATCTCCAGATTATACCTAGCATCATGAACACTACGGGAGAAAAACTTGATGAAAGGTACTTAACTCAACGCCCACCTATGTTCAATGGCAAGCACTATCCATATTGGAAGAACCGTATGGACATCTTCATAAAAGCATAAAACTATCAAGTATGGAAGGTCATTGAACTTGGTGACTTCGAAATTACAAAGAAGAATGAAAAGGGTGAGTTGGTTCCTAAACCCCTTGAAGATTTTGATAAAGATGATTTTGACAAAATGGAGATGAACAACATGGCCAAGAAACTTCTCCATTGTAGTCTTAGTCCCTATGAGCACAACAGAGTCATGCGATGCAAGACTGCAAAGCAAATGTGGGAACTCCTTCAAGTTACTCATGAAGGAACAAACGAGGTCAAAGGATCAAAGATTGATATGGTTATGCATAGATATGAATTGTTTCAAATGAAAAAAAAAGGAGCCTGATCAAGATATGCTCACTCGCTTCTCGAACATTATAAACGAACTTGAATCTCTTGGAAAAGTCATTTCTCCAGATGAACAAGTTTGAAAGGTTCTAAGGAGTCTTCCACAGGATGATAAATAGATGGCCAAGGTTACAGCATTGCTGGATACAAAGGACTTCACAACATTCAACATTGAGCAACTTGTTGGTTCCTTAATGACCCATGAGTTACATTTAGGAACTCATGAAACTGAATCTGTCAAGCCTAAGGCTCTGGCTCTCAAGTCAGAGGGACAAGAAGATTCGGAGACTGATGATGAAGAAGCATCCAGGATCGTGAGAAGGTTCAAGAAATTATTTGACAAGAATTACAAAGGGAAGGTCACAAGGAAGCCTACAAAGTTGAGCTGTCAAAAATATGGAGGCCTTGATCATTTCATCAAGGAATGTCCTCAATGGGAAACTGAGAAAGCCAAAGGAAAATTCAAGGATAAGGGTAAGGAGCAACAAAAACCCTACTCAAGAACAAACATGAAAAGAGCTATGGTAGCAGCATGGGGAGATTTTGACTCAGACGAGGAGCAGGAACAGATAGAGAAAGAAACTGTCCATCTGTGTCTCATGGCAAAGGCTAAGGACAAAGAGGAACCATCAAACTCTAAGGTATGTTTTAGTACTATTGAGGAGGAACTTACAGAACTGAATAAGAGCCAACTTTTAAAACTTCTCTTAGAAACCTTAGCTGACTACAAGGAAGTTTGTGTAAAAAGAGAATAAGTAGAAAACGTCTTGCGAGTCATTAAGAAACATTCAAATTGGCTAAATACTTTAAAATCTAATACTGAAAAAAGATTCTTTGAACTTTTTGACAAACACAGAGCTATTCAAGAAGCTTTTGAAAAGGATAAAAATGAGAACTATCTTTTGAACATAGAATTGGCAGAATTGAAACTATTTGTTCCTGAATGAACAGTTCCTTTAACAAATACTAGAATTGATTTTGAGAAATTAAAATTTGTTTATGAAAACGCTTTACAAAAAAAATTGGTATTAAGAAAGGAACTGAATTCCTCGAGGAACAAACTTCCTGATCCAGTTAGTTGGATCCAAAAATATCAGAACAAAGAAAAGGATGGTCTTGGTTTCAATCATAAGAAGAAGAACAAAAAGAAAAAGTATGAAGATCTGCTAAGTAACAAAATATGTTCCTACTGTGGGAACAGTGGTCACATAGTGTTAGACTGTTCTACCAGGGAAGAACGCATTAAGAGGAACATTTACATAGTTAAGTAAGTCTAGAAAGTTAAGAGTGATTCAAGTCCAACAAAGGAACCCAAGTAGGACTGGGTTCCTGCCACTAACTAGTTGTTATGGTGCAGACTGAAGTGAGGGGAAACAACATGTGGTACCTCGACAACGGTTGTTCTAAACACATGACAGGATACAAATCAAAGTTTCTCTCACTCTCAGTTTACAATGGAGGAACTGTGACCTTTGGAGACAATCTTACAGGCAACATTGTAGCAGTTGGTAAGATTGGAAAATCTCAGTCATATTCCATAGATAATGTATATTTAGTCGAGGGTTTAAAGCATAGTTTACTTTGTATTTCTCAGTTTTGTGATAAGGGTAATGTAGTGAAGTTTACTAATGAGTCTTGTGTAGTCAGCAATGATAGTACAAGTACCAAAATTCTGGAAGGAACAAGAAAGGGGAATACCTACGTCGTAGACCTCAACCTGGTTCCTAGGAACAACATCACATGCTTGAGCGTAATTGAAGAGGAACCACTACTGTGGCACAAACGTTGTGGTCATGCAAGTTTATCATTGTTACACCAGCTAAGTGGAAAAGACTTAGTTGTTGGGCTGCCAACAATTAAATCTTTAAACCATGATGTTTGTTATGCATGCGTGAAAGGCAAGCAAGTGAGATCCTCATTCAAATCCAAGAAAATGGTAAGTACACAAAGTCCATTGGAGCTAATTCATATGGACTTATGTGGCCCTGTACTCATCCAAAGTAGGTCATGTAAGAAATATGTGTTGGTCATTATAGATGATTTTTCTAGATACACTTGGGTTATTTTTCTTCATAGCAAAGATTAAACATTTGATGAATTTCTAACCTTTACAAAAAAGATTTAACGAACTAGTGGTTATAAATGAAACATTTAAGATCTGACCATGGTAAGGAGTTTGAAAACTCCAAGTTTCATGAATTTTACAGCAATGAAGGGTTAGATCATAATTTCTCGGCTCCGAGGACACCACAACAGAATGGTGTGGTCGAAAGAAAGAACCGGGCCCTGGAGGATGGCTAGAACGATGATTATTGCAAGCGGTCTTCCAAAGAATTTTTGGGCTGAAGCAGTGAACACGGCGTGCTACATCATCAACCGAGTCATGCTAAAACCAATCACATTGAAAACGCCCTATGAACTCCTTAGAGGAAGAAAACTCAATATCTCTTATTTTCATGTCTTTGGATGTAAATGTTTTGTACATAACAATGGAAAAGACAATTTAGGAAAGTTTGATGCTAGAAGTGATGAAGCTATATTTCTAGGATATGCTTCAAATAGTAAGGCTTACGGAGTCTACAATAAAATAACAATGTGTGTAGAGGAGAGTGTTCATATTATCTTTGATGAAACTAACTCCCTGTAGGAGCCAAGTTATTATGATAATTTTAAAATAGGATTGACTCGATCTGAAGAGTCAAACCATTGTGATGATGAACAAAACCCTGCAGATAAAAAAAGAAGCATGTTCCTGAACCTGAGAACCCTATGCCTGATCCTCATAGGGAACAAGTAGAAGGAGTAACTCAGGAAGAAGAAGGAACACCTGAACCTGAAGAAGATCAAATAATTCAAACATCTTAAGAAGCACCAGAAGCAACTACAGCAACCAGGAGATTTGATCCAAAGCCTTGGAAACACGAAAATTCTCATCCTTTAGAATTAATTATAAGTGATATTGAAAAGGAAACTCAAACGAGATCCCAGATGAAGAATTTTTGTGCTTTTCATGCTAATCTATCAATGACATAACCTAAAGATCATATGGAAGCACTAGGAGAGGCTGATTGGATAAATGTTATGCAAGAGGAACTGAATGAGTTTCAGTGGAACAAGGTCTGGCACCTGGAGCCCAAGCCAAAGAACCAGAAGGTAATTGGACTGAAATGGGTCTTGAGGAACAAGCTCGATGAACATGGTACAGTCGTAAGGAATAAGGCCAGACTTGTAGCCAAAGGGTACAATCAACAATATGGTATTGATTTCGATGAAACCTTTGCTCCCGTTGCTAGGATAGAAGCTATTAGAATTATGATTGCTTTTGCAGCATTTATGGGATTTAAGTTGTACGAAATGGACGTAAAATGTGCAACTTTAAATGGCTTTTTATTGGAAGACGTCTATGTGGAACAACCTCCCGGATTTAAAAATCCCGATCTTCCAAATCAGGTCTATAAGCTTGATAAAGCTTTTTATGGGTTAAAACAAGCTCCTAGATCTTGGTATGAAAGATTATCAAAATTCTTGGTTTCACATGACTTCATCAGAGGAAAAGTTGATGGAACCCTGTTCCTTCGTTCAAGAGGAACATACATATTAGTAGTTCAAATCTATGTCGATAATATTATATTTGGTGCTGCTAATCATCTTCTATGTAAGGAATTTGCTGATCTCATGAGTAGTGAGTTCGAAATGAGTATGATGGGAGAATTGAACTTCTTCCTCGGATTGCAAATCAAGCAAACTGAAAGTGGAACAATGATCCATCAACAAAAGTATGTAAAGGAGCTGCTGAAGAAATATGGATTGGAACAATCTAAAACCAACCACACTCCTATAGGAACAGGAACACTGTTGGATGAAGACACAAATGGTAAGAATGTGAATGAGAAGCAATATAGAGGTATGATTGGATCTTTATTATATCTAACAGCAAGTAGACCTGATATTGCTTTTAGTGTTGGTTTATGTGCAAGATTTCAATCAAATCCCAAAGAATCTCACTTGACAGCAGTCAAGAAAATTCTTAGGTCGGTATTTGAAAAGAAGTGATGATCTATGTTTGTTCTATCCTCGTAGTGATGTCTATGACTTGATAAGTTATTCTGATGCGGACTATGCTGGAGACTTAGTTAATCGCAAAAGCTCTTCATCAGGAATTGTCTAGTACCTAGGAACGAGCTTAGTCTCATGGAGCTCAAAGAAGCAAAACAATGTTGCCTTGTCTACTGCAGAAGCAAAGTATTTGGCTGTTGCTGCATGTTGTTTCCAGGTCTTATGGATCAAGCAACATGTAAGAGATTTTGGTATTAAATTCAAGTGTGTTTCTATATACTGTGATAATACAAGTGCTATATGTATCTCCAAGGATTCAGTACATCATTCTAGGGTCAAGAATATACATATTAGGCATCATTTTCTTAAGGACAATGTTAAAAAAGGTCTAGTCAAAGTTGAATTTTGTCCAACTGAAAATCAAATTGCTGACATCTTGACTAAACTCTTCTAAGAGAAAAATTTGAAAAGATTCGCTCACTAGTGGAAAAAACGCTATATGTCACAACACAACCGTTGCGGTCCCTAAGAGAACCGAATCGGTAAATCCTCGAAATTTTGGGTGGGAAATTGGGTAAGACAAACCGCTACGGTTCTTAGGAAATTGGATTAGTTAACAGAAAACTGATCCGGTTTACATAACCGGATCAGTATATTTTTGGGCCACAATTTTCGTTCGGCCCAGCATGCTAAAATTCCTCGGCCCAATTCACTCATCACTTCCCTCCTGCGCTCCATTTGTCCAATACACCCCCCAAACCCTAAATTCCTCTCCTCTCTCATCATTTCCCTCCTGCACTAAACACTCTAGCCCCCTCTCCTCTACTCTCTCTCCTCCCTAGCCACCACAAAACCCTCCTCTGAATCTTCTCTCTCCTCCGAGCATAAGAATCAATGGCTTCCATAGCTCACTTCGATGCTGCTGCCACTGCTACCTTTATTAACCCTAGAATTTCTCAATTTTAAAGGCGAAGAGCGAGGAAGTGAGTGTGGTAAGTGGAATTGCTGAAATGTCGGGATTCGAGAGTTGAAGAAGAGAGACAGATTGAAATATTCGCCGTCAAATTTATCCCTTGCCCCAACATGTAAATTTTCTCTCTTTCCTTTTTAGGGATTAGGAATTTTGTTCTTGGATTTTTATTTTATTTTAGATTAATTGAGCTTCAATTTTTTGATGATTGGCATGTAATCAACTTCAATTGAGTGATAATGTTTGCTGCGGGAAAAAGTGCAAATTTGATGTTCTAAATAATGGCGTGTCTCAATTTCTAAGTGTTTTTTATGTAATTTGACATTCAAAATGTGTTAATATTTTATTATTATAGTTAATTTGGTTTCTTTAGTTGAATTTGAATTGGTTAGGTGTTTGATGGGTTTATTAGTTAATTTCAAAATGAATATATATTTGAATTGGTTACTTTAGTTGAATTTGATGTTGTTTATGTAATTTTTGACTCTAATTTGTTCATGGTGTTTGATTTATGACGATGTTCATGATCTGATGAACGTGGGAAGGGGGGTTGTGTGTGTAGGGGGCTGGCAGGGGATGTGAAGGGGGCTTGTGCAATGCAGGAGGGGGTTGGCAAGGGATATGAGGAGGGGCTGTGCAATGCAAGAGGGGGAGTGGCTGGGGGCTGGGAAGGGTGGATATGTGAAAGGGGGGTGCTGTGTGTGGAGGTGTTTAATTAATTATAGTTTTTGTTCTTGTTGTTACATTTTGTGAAATGAATTTGATGGTTTTGATGTTGGATTACTCCCGGCAAAATGTGACACTTGACACCATGAATAAATTGTATCAGCTGGCAGAGGTTGGTTAAAGAAAAATTTGTTGGATAAAAAACTTTATTAAGTATAATAAAATTTCACATATATCTAATTCTTTATTCCTATGTTCTATAGGCTGCCCATCTCAAAGATAAGATTAACCGAATTTTCAATGGAGAGCAAGTAGGCTTAGATGGCCATGTACTTATGTTTTTTTGAGTTGATTAACTCTTAGGTCTTTGCAAGATATAGATCAGTATACCGTAACCCCCACCATCTAGCAAGTTTGGGAAAAGGTACTCTTTATATGCTAAAAATCTAACCATAATAGTAGGTGCAATCAACGAATTACAATCAATCTTTCTCGTTCAGAACACCGACAGGAAATTCTGAATATGATGTTTCTAAAATCCTTCTCAGGCTTTATCAATGTGCTTTTAGAGATATTTCTGTTTCTTTGACGCCATACACCATAAAATGCCTCTGTGAAAGCCATCACATACACTTTTGCAATCTCTGTTTTCTGTTTGCTATAGTGCATTTCCTTCTCAGCTTCAAATTAAAATCCTGCTGGTTGTCTATTGATGTTCAGCAGTTGCAGATCTTTACTTCACACCTCACAAGCATAAGCACATTCAAAAAGCAAACGCTGAGCAAATTCATTATCTCTGTCGCAAAGGCTATATATAGGTTGAATTCGAACATACGATCTAACTAATCCACACAAGTTGTCAGCCTATCTTGAACATTGTAATCCTTTTTCCTATTCATATAGGTTTTTTTTTAGGGGGGGAGGCAGAAAGCTTCATAAACATACAATGGCACACTTTTTGCACTCCTAGAAATTGCTTCGTATCTCCGTTCTTTAGAATGCTTCATTTTTGCATATTGATTTGCTCCGAATCCTGCTCTGGTGATGGCTTATTGTAGCTGGCTATAATTTCCAGAAATTGCTTCTGTTTCGTGTTTAAATGAAGCTTTTGAATTCCATTAAGCTTTTATATAAACAACATAGTGTCATTTTACATAATTTTATGATGGATGATAGTCTCAACTCTCAATGAGTGCTTGAGATTTGGGAAATTGAGCTTAGGAAAAGGATTCTCTTTTCTGCTTCTTGATTTTATGGTTTGCTCCAGCAGCTATCATGACTAAGTTTTTAAATGCTTACGTATTTCAAACTCTAGTTTGGAGATGCAATTGGGAATCCTGCTGGTTGTACAAAACTCATTCATTCAATGGAAGCTATTCTGAAGGGAGTTCAGCAGGTAAACTGAGTTCTTTCACTAATCTTTTAGCCATGTTTACCGAAGCATTTAGGATAAGCACTGACTTATTTAAGAATAATGTGCGACATACATGGACGGTGATAAAAAATGTATGGGGGACAGTTATGAAAATATTTCACCTACTAAAAGTGCAAAAATGACTATGACTCCACAAGAATGTCAAGGGCCTGAAGTATATTACTTGTCACAGCTTGATTTCCAGCCAGTGACTATAAATTAAGATGCTCTTGTCAAGTTCTTTGATTTGGGATCAGCAGCAACTAACTAAGTTCTAACTTTTCTTGATTGTGCCGAGCACTTTTAAGCCTTTAAAGTCAAATTTATAACAAGCTGACTCTATTTTGTCATCATATGGTCAACATGTCTTGATCCAATCTTTGGAAGCTTGAGAAGGTGCAACTTGGAGTTCAAGTGGACGAAAAAATTCTTGATACCCTCAGGGAGTGGTATAGCACAGCCATTATAAATCAACGTCACTGTTCTGTCCTCTTGAAGGATTTTCAGGTGAGAATACTTCATTATAAACTTGGTGATACTCATTATTAGTGTACCGAGATGCATTGCTGTTGTATCTTTAGAACTTTTTTTTATTATGATAATACCATCTACAGTTTGCATTTGATGCTAGGTCATGTAGTCTCTCCTTGAATTATATTTTTATGTTCATGCTACTTTTTGTGCTTGCTTACGGTATGTATAACTATAAAGTCAGATACTAATCTTCTTCACATATGTAATGGCTCTTTGGAGTAGAGAACTTTAGGGCGTGTCAGGATTGAAAAATGCATTAAGATAGAAGGAAAAAATAAAGGGAATGAAGTCTCTATTTATAAGGATGATTGGTTGAGACTGAAAGAGAACCACAAGGGTAGACAATTTATAAGACGAGAAGTCTGCAGAACATATAATTTCGGTGAGCATGATGGTCCATCTTTGAGAACTCTTATCAATACGCAGTCATATTCTGTCTTTTTTGTCTGATAGATGGGAGCATAATTCTGATCCTAACCTGCCATTTTGATGTTTAAGCTTAATATGCATTTAACATCTTAATTCTGATAAGCAAAATTAAGCTTTCACGATCTACATTGTTGTATGAAGTTCCTATAAATTTTCCATAACTAAATAATCAATTATTTCATATGTTCTACAGAGTGGGACCACAACAGATGGTGTCGTCTTCGTTATGGGGATCACAGAACTTTGACCTTAGCAAAGAAACTCTACAACGGTCTTCCCATCATTACAGTAACTTTTATGGGATACTTAGGAATAGGTCATTGGAATTGGAATTGAAATTGGCTCCATCAAATCATACCAGTGGGCTGCATTCTTCCAGGGACAAAGCTGTTATGCAAAGTGCAGGAGCATCTGCTGCTTTACTTGAAGTGGATTCAATCCCGTCGATTGCAGCTGAAAAGCTAGACCAAAGTGAATCTGGTTCTCATGATCCCAATTGTTAATATTTTTATAATTGTTAATATTTATGTTTATGCTTCAATTGAGCATAAAATGCTTAATAAAATGAGTATTGGTGTATATTATTGATTTTGTATTGATTAATAATGAAAAAATGCAAAAAAAAAAAAAATTGGTTTTTGGGGTGGTCAATTGCTGCGGTTTTGGGTCAACACCGCAGCAGTTAACTTGCTTAACTGCTCCGGTTTTCACTCAAAACCGCAGCGGTAAATGATTAACTGGTCCAGTTGAGGACCGGATCAGTTAATCATAGTTAACCACTGCTAGCCCAGCCCATGTGAACCAAAATCGGAGCGGTAAGCTCGGTTTTGATCGGATCGGATTGGCTTTTGTGTACTAGTGGCTTAGAGCTAGGGATGATCAGAATAAATTAAGTATGCTACTTCTAATAACTTCGTTTGTTACAATTTTACTCTATGAGACCAGCAAAATGTTATGAATTTATTCATACAATACACTGTCAAGGTAAAGGACTCGCATTAGTCTTCATAATACTGCCCTTATTGTCCACACGTACATATTGAGCAGAATTTGGCAAGGCTTGTGTATATTTAGCTTGAACATGTAACATGCATGACTTTATTTTTTTATTTTACTTTTTTATTCCTATAATTCTGTAAATATCTTCTTCACATTCTTTTATTTTATCTTTTTCTCAAATTTATTTTTTATTTCTCTCCTTCATTTATCTTCCACAAAATTTTCATTTTTGATCCAATGCATCGTTTCACCATCGTCTAAGTTCAGAACTTAAAAAACAACATTCAATGGATCAAGAGAAAAGGAAAGCGTTGCCATAAATTGCTTCACAATCCCCCGTAAATTTACCCCCTCATAAAACCCTCCATCACATCAAATTTTTTTTTCACGACAATTCTTACTTTTAACCCAAAACCATCAAACTCTGCAAAACAACTCAAACTCTCTCAAAACCTCTCATCTTCTCTAACTTTCCCACAGTTCATCAATGGCGCCAAAAAGAAAAAATTCGGAAGAAACCAAAAAATTACCAGCCGAAAAATCATCCCCATTGGTTGACTATAATGAAAGTGACAACGAATCCTCTAACTCTAATGAGGATTCAGTGGGTTCTCAAGAAAACTCATCTCTCACGAAGTGGTTTCACCCAAGAAAGAAGAAGATGTTGAAGATGCTAAAACAGAGCAAGAGAAGGAAATTCTGCTTTCTACCAAACGCAGTAAGAAATCAAAATCTTCTAAGTATATAATCGGGTTTTGTGTGGATCTTGCTTGGTGCAAGAAAATTAGTGGGTAGAGTTTCTTGATGTCGTAAAGCTTCAAAAATGGTCTAAGGTTTAATGTTGTGATGAGGGTCTATTGGAGGAAGAAATGAGCCAATTTAGCTCAAATTTTGAAAACACTGATGGTCCGCGTATTAGTATAGTTCATGGGAATTTAGTGAAATTTAATGAAAAACGAATTTGTGAATGGTTTGATGTACCAGCTGAAGGGTACAAAGAATATATTAAGGGTAAGGTTAAATTGAATGTCACACTAGTGGAAAAAACCTTATATGAGACAAGACAACTGATCCGGTTTGCTCCTAAACCGGATCAGTTAAGTTAGTGGTAATGGAGTGCAAAGAAAATGGTAAATTAACTGATCTGAGTTAGCATAAAACCAGATCAGTTTTGTTAACTGATCTGGTTTTGTACCAACCCGGATTAGTTAGCATTGCCCCAAGAACAACGGCCCAAATTTAAGAGGCGCCCAAAAATTTAACCTATTATACTCCCCCCCCCACTCCACAGTTCCTCTCTTATCACATCTCACAGCTCAAACAATCACTACCCAGCACGATCCTCTCACCCCTCTCACCACCTACCATTTTTCTGTCTCTCCTCAATGAAACCACCACCATCTCACCAACAACGAAACCACCACCACCAGCTGTATAGTTGCTGCGTCTTCGCCATGGCAGCACAGGTCACCAACCACCAACCTCCTACAGCTCGTTGCCCAGCCTCGCACAAGACCAACTGACCAGCACAGGTCACCAGAACCACCGAGCACCGCTCGTATTCTAATGCTTAAGTCATTATGTGTTCTTGTAAAATAAAATGGAAAGTAGGTGCGACAAAAGAATGGTGTGAGGAGATATTACCATAAGTGTTTTTGCCAAGCACTTTGCAGTTAGATGTTACCTGGGTAACTGCCAAGTTGCATTTTGGCAGGTTGCAACCCCTTATGAGGTGATCTGGCAAACCTAGACCGTTGGCAAAAGAAATAAATTGTAGAAAATGTTTATGGAGGAAAAGAAATAAATTGCAGAAAAGTAAAATGACAAGTTAAGTTTAGAAGTGATACTATTTGAGATGAGTTGATTTCCAATTGCGTGGAATTTGCACACCATTCTGGTGACCGACCTGTATGCTCCGTTGCCAAATACCTTTTCAATTTGGCAAGGTCCTTCCCATTTTGCAGCAAGTTTGCCTACCTTTGGGTCATTGGTGTTTTGGAACGTCTTTCTGAGGACCCAATCTCCAACTTGGAATTGCTTGACCTTAATGTGCTTTTGTTGTAACTTCTGGCAACTGCTTGCTGATAAGCTGCCATTCTTACCTTGGCGTGATCTTTGATTTCGTCAATGGTATCCAAGTCATGTGCTAATTTTGCATCATTCCTGTCTTCTATCATGAGACCATACATTGCAGTTGGCATGTATACTTCAGCTGGGATAACTGCTTCACAACCAAAAACTAAAGAATAAGGAATTTGATTAGTTGCATTTTTGGGAGTCGTCCAGTACGCTCAGACGATTAGAGGCAATTCGTCAGTCCATCTACCGCCTGCTTCGTTGATTCGCTTCTTGATGTTGTTGACGACGATCTTATTGCTGGATTCAGCTTGCCCATTAGTTTGTGGGTATCTTGCCGTTGAAGTGTCTAGCCTGATGTTCCATTTTTGGCAGAATTTCTTCGTCTTGCCACTTATGAATTGCGATCCGTTATCGCAAATTATCTCTGAAGGGATGCCAAACCTGCATAACATGTTGCGTTTTAGCCATTGAATGTACTCCTCTGTCCAGTCTGCATCTTCGTAGGCAACTTCAATACTTTTTTCATTTACTTGATGCCTGTCTATTGTAGGTTGCAGGATATGCACAATAGGAATGTTGCTCAAGTTGAGCGCTACTGAAACCGAGCCTAGGTTGGCTAGGGCGTCCGCTTCTACATTTTGCTCCCTACGTATTTGTTTTTTGGTAAATTCGTCGAACTTGCTGGCAACACTCTTGGCTATGTCCAAGTATTTTGCCATATTCTGATCTTTTGCTGCATAGGATCCATTAAATTGATTGACAATTAGTAAAGAATCGCAACTTACCTCGATATGCTTTACTTTGAGTTCTGCTGCAGCATTGAGGGCAACAATCAAAGCTTCGCATTCTACCTCATTGTTGGTTGCTTTGAATTCGCAGTGCACAGCTTGGGCTATGATGTCCCCTTGTGGCGATTTTAGTACAAATCCAATTCTTGCTCCATTTGCGTTTGATGCTCTGTCAGTGCATAGTGTCCATGTGGGACTTGCAGTTAGCTCCAGCAGTTGCAAGAGTTCTTCGTCGACTTCAGTTTGCAGATTTGGACTAAAATCAGTCACAAAGTCTGCCAAAGCTGGTCGTCCTTGGTTCGTACCTGATTTCAGTCCAAATCTGACAACTCAGGTTTGTTCATCACAGATTTTATAGGATAGTTAGATTTAATGCAAATAGAATGACACTCAAAGTAAGGGCGCAAATTAGTAGAGGCCATAACCAAGGTAAATATAAGTTTTTTAATGAAGTGTACCTTGTTTCAGCGTCTACAAGAGTTTTACTTACATAGTATACAGGAGATTGAATTCCATCTTCTTCTCTTACCATAACAGCGCTTACAGTTGCGTGTGCTACAGCTAGATAAAGTTGCAGCTCTTCTTTGTCCTTTGGTTTTGTGAGAAGTGGTGGCGTCATCATGTAAGTCTTCAAGTTTTGAAACGCTTCTTCATGCTGACTAGTCCATTTGAATGATTTGTTCTTACTTAGCACATCATAGAATAGTTTGCATCTGTCTGACGACTTAGATATGAATCTGTTAAGCGCTGCAACTCGTCCGGTCAGCTTCTGCACATCTTTGACACATCTTGGGGATTGCAAATTAACAATGGCTTTGATCTGCTCTGGACTTGCATCGATGCCTCTTTGGGTTACAACATACACTAGGAATTTGCCGGAGGTGACGCCGAATGAACATTTGTTGGGATTTAGCTTCATTTGATAGCGCCTCAGGATTACGAACGCTTCTTCAAGATGCTGAATATGATCACCGGCTTTTTTGGACTTTACCAGCATGTCATCAACGTACACCTCCATGGTGTCCCCAATCAGTTTTTCAAACATTTTATTTACTAACCTTTGGTAAGTTGCGCCAACGTTCTTTAAGCCAAAGGGAATTACTTTGTAGCAATAGATGCCTCGATCTGTGATAAATGCTGTTTTTTCTTGGTCTTCAGGGTGCATGAGGATCTGGTTGTACCAGCTAAATGCGTCAATAAAAGTGAGCATCTCGTGGCCAGCAGTTGCGTCCACCATGGCGTCAATGTGAGGCAGTGGGAACAGATCTTTTGGGTATGCTTTGTTGAGATCTGTGAGGTCAATGCAAACTCGCCACTTCCCATTCTTCTTTGGCACCACTACCACATTTGCAAGCCAGTCGGCGTATTTTGCTTCTCGTATCTTGCCTGTTTCTAGGAGGTTTTGTACTTCTTCGTTGATGACTTGGTTGCGCTTAAGTGCAAATATCGTGCGTTTTTGCTTGACAGGCAAGTGATCAGGATTAACATTTAATTTATGCGTTATTACCTCAGGGTTGATGCCAACCATGTCCTCATGGGACCAAGCGAAGCAGTCGGCGTTTCGCCTCAAGAATTCGATCAATCGCTCTCGCAATTCGCCTTGCAAGTCTGCTCCAATCCTGACAGTTTGCTTAGGTTTAGACGGATCAAGGATGATTTCATCAATTGGTTCAGCTTCTGGTTCAGCATACTCTTCGATGGTCCGTCGTTGTTGTAGTTGCTATGAAGGCATCTTGCGAGTTGTGAAAGGCTTCAAGGTTGTTTTATAGCATTCCTTCGCCAACTTTTGGTCGCCTTTTATCTCTTGCACTCCCCATTTGGTGTAGAACTTGATAGTTTGGTGGTAGGTTGATGCCACCGCCTTCATGTCATGAATCCATGGCCTGTCAACAATGACATTGTAGGATGACAAGCAATCAATAACTAGGAATTTTACCTGGATGTTAACGCCTTGCGCATAAGTGGGCAAAGTGATTTCGCCAAGTGTATGTTTAGCCTCGCCGCTGAATCTTACGAGCACTGTGGATTTTTTGGTGATGTCGTTTTTGCTTAGCCCCATATCTTTGAGGGCATCTAACATGATGATATTTGCCGAGCTGCCATTGTCCACGAGCACTCTCCTCAGGAGGCAGTTTCCAATTGTGAGTGAGATAATGAGTCCGTCATGGTGCAGATCTGTTCCAAGCCTGCCGCATCTTCTTTATCGAAGGATATAGGCATGCAATATGCCTTCACTTTTCTGCACGTGCCGACAGGCTTCTCCATGACGCTTTCTTTGGCATGACGCATTTGCAGCTGAATATGTTAGGCCACACACATCCGATCCACCTGAAATAAGGTTAACAATTCTAGAAGGGTGCGGGGGAGTTGGCGGCCTTTCTGAAGTTGACGATTCGCGCTGCATAGTTGCTTTGGCCTTGTCAGTCATGAGATCCTTCAAAAATCCTTTCCGGAGCAGGTGGGCAACTTCTCTTCTGAGGGCTATGCACTCGTCTTTTGTATGGCCAATATCTGCATGGAAGTCGCACCCTCTTGATGAATCCTTCTTGTCCAAGGGCTTGTCTGACTTCTTGGGCCATCTGACTGCATCTCCTAACTTGCCGATGTTGTTGATTAGTCCTACTGGACTAACATTGAAGTTGTATTCCCGGATTGCTGGAGGATGATTTGAATCTGCGACGTTGACATTTTGCATAACATCTTTGTGATATGGTTGATATTGGTTGTCCCGACGATTGTTGTTGCTTGGGGCCTTTCTGCCGCCTCGATCCAATTCTGCTTTTTTTGGTATCAACGTCTTCCTCGAATCTTATTTGCGCGAGGGCCTTTGCCTGGGCATCTTCGAAGGATGGCCAAGGATACTTCGTCAGCTCCTTATATAGCTCCGACTCTTCTAGCAAACCTATTCGGAAAGCTTCGATGGCGGTAGGAGCATCGCATCTTGGGATGGAGACTTTTTCACGGTTGAACCTGTTGAGGTAATCTCGCAGCGTTTCGCCATATCTTTGCACGACACGGTACAAATCGTTGGCTTGCTTCTCCACGCGCCTGCTGCTGGCGAATTGGAGATTGAACATGTCTACCAAACCTGCAAAAGTCAAAATTGCACCATTAGGTAGATTAATGAACCATTGAAGAGCCGTACATGATAAAGTTGACTCAAAGCCCTTGCACATGCAAGCTTCATGCATCTCGCGTGGGACTGGGATGGTGATCATCCTCTACTTATATTGGGCGACATGCTCGCTGGGATCCGTCATTCCGTCGTACAACTTCATGGCAGGAACAGTGAAGTGCGTCGGGATCTTGACCAAGGCAATGACATCTGCAAACGGCGAGTCGGCATAGCTGGTCAAGGCAGCTTTCTCCACGGGTCTTGGTACTCCAGGAATCTTGAGGATCATCTCTTCGACCTGCCTGAGGCGCTCGTACAAAGGATCTGCTTTGACAGCTATAGGCGCGACCTTTGGCATACTGGGCACAGGTTGCTTGCTTCGGGCATCTTGCACCGGCTGAGGCTGCTCCACATCTACCTTGGATGGTGGCTCCATCTAGGACGGTTGATCTGGCAACTTGCCAGCATCTTCTTCAAATGCGGAGATCCATTCATAGGCAGGTTGACGGTTCAGACTAGGGTACTTCCTAGCAGCTGGCATTCCTTGCTCTAGCATGGCGTCCTTGTCATCTTCATGGATGGGATCTTCCACATCGAGTTGCTTGGCTATGCTGCCAATATCACTTTGACGCTTGCGGGAATTGGACGCGTTGGACAACATTTGAGACCGGAGCTCCTCGGTTTCCTTTATGAGTTGGGCACCTTGAGCCGCAATTCCATCTCTGAGAGATTGCTTCATCTTGTCAATGGCCTCCATGATTTGATCCATGGCTTCTTGCGCTAGCACATCGACGGGCGACTTAGGAGTTGCAGGTGACTCATCAGCATTGTTTCTAGACATGTTTCGTGACAAATTAATGGAATATTAGGATTGCTTTTTAATTACCAGCCCCACTGTGGGCGCCAAATTTAGGGCAAATTTCACACTAAGGCTAATTTGCTTGGAGAGGGGGTTGATAATTAACTTGCGAAATAGAATAAATTGCACAAAGTAAAGTTGCGAGAAATAAAGAGAACAACATAGCAAGTTTTACGTGGAAAACCCTTTTGAAACGAGGGAAAAACCACGGGAGGATTTTTATCTTGCCAATTCACAAAGTTGCTCGAGTTTGTGAGAGAGTACAAGTATTAGCTAGAGAGAGTTGAGAGGGCAGTGACTGTTGATTTACAAAGCATGAGCTAATGAACTATTTATACTAATTTACAAGATGAATGTTGCAGCTATGGCCATTTTCCTCCCTGCTTCTTATTGGTGGAGATCCTATTTTGATGGGATTACCCAGAATATATCTCCAAGCAGTTCAACCTTTATCCCACATTTTCTTCAACGACGCGCATATCTTCCTATGGAGTCGGGATCCCTAAACTGCCTAGCCACGTCACTGGTCCTCCTATCCTTCAATCATCCTCTTGAACGCTGCCACTTCATTTGTACAAACTAACGCAATATAGCTTTATAATTTGCTACCACGTAAGTATAATCCACCCCATAACAGCTATTAGAGAGAAGATTGATTATGTTGTCTCTTCATTCTCCATCCGCACCAAACCCTAATTCATTTCCTCCTTCAATTATACTATTAAAACATTTTGATATTGTTTTTTGGGTTGTAACTAAACAATGGTGACTTGTTGCTACTTTTCTTTCATTTTGGATGTGTTAAACACATCAATTTCTTTTGGATATATCTTTTTCTCTTTCTCTTCCTTTTCTATTCTTCCATACTTTTGCTTACTTTTCTTCTTCTTCTTTTCTTGAACTCTGCTTGTGCATCATTCTTGTCTAGTTGCATCTGGTTTGCCTTTGAATGCTCATTACAATGTCTGGATGGCTAGTATTATTAGATGATATGCTCGAGCTACTTTTAATTGTTCATGTTGTTATTGTTAAAATCCTAGAGTGTTGCTGGTTTCTTTAGATGTATTTGATGATTACAAAAGGGGGAAGTAAAGTTGGCATATAAAAATAATTCTGGCCTTCTTAGTTTCTAAAGTGATGATTTTTGAAATTTCCTCTCTGCATTACTTCTTGTGACTAACTTAGATCTTTATTTTGTTTTTGTATAATATTTTTGTCGCTTTTATTTTTTATTTGCCTTATATTTGCCATCATAAAAAAGGGGTAATATTGTTGTATTCACTATTTTGATGATGACAAATACTTAGTAGTTTGTATAGTTTTATTTTTCAAAAATATAAAATCCCAAAAGTATTGTTTTGTTAATTTTTACATGTTTTATCTTGTGGAGAAAGATTAACGAGTTTTAATCCGATCAAGATATTATATGAATACTCAATTTTATTATATGGTATGTTTAATGGATCTAGTAACTTAGAAACTTTTGACTAAAAAGATTATTAAGTTATTAGAGATTTTGTTGTTGCATTGCTATGGAATTCAGGTTGAACTTACTGTGCCTACAAAGAAGGAAAGTGGGCAAGATTTTCTCTATCCACTAGCTGGATAAGGTAGTACAACGGCTAGTGGAAGGTGGTTAAAACTTGTTGCAAAAATCGTGGAGATAGTGCAGCGAGTTATGGGCCATGAAGCCTGAATATTAGCAAGAACAAAACGTGGAGTAAGAAGCGTGAAGACCAAGAAGTAACAACAGCTATATAAGCGAATTACTTGGTAGAAAATAATTACAACTTTCGAGCATTCAAAGAACATGAATATACTTAGAAAGGTTTTCTGTGATATTCTTCTCCTATTCCATCGCATATCATTGTACTATTTTGAGTGTTTGGTTGAGTGAAAAATCACAGAGTATTTGTGTAATCAAGTGAGAAAAAGAAAGAGAGAAAGAGAAGACTTCGAGTGAAGTCAAGTGAGGTTCACTAGTTCAAGGGGAACTAGGTGATTAGGAACAAGTTCCTGGAGGAACAGAGTGAGGTCCATAAACAGGTTGTATAAAGAGTCATTTGGCCTATTTTAGTAAGAGAAGTATTGAGTCAAAATCCCTCGTGGTCAAGGTTTTTCTTCCTATTAGGCCTAGGAAGTTAAACTTGTGTGTCTACTCTCTAGTTTCTTTCAAGTTATTTTAATCCACAAATTAGTTTAAAAATTCCCCACAACTACAATTCACCCCCCTCTTGTAGTTGATCTAGGGTTCATACTAGAATAACAAAGCTCACTAAGCCGCTCTAGCATGGTCATAGATTGCTAAGCCTACTATTGAGAGCCTATACAAAATCCTACCTCTCGGTCTATGACTTTGTAATGCAATAACAATCAATACAGTAGGCCAAACTTGTAGATTAACTTAAATAACTCAATAGCAAGAATCAAACAAATCAATGAATTCAATAATCATTCAATCAATTCCTCATATGCATACATAGATCCCCAAATCCCTAGAAAATAGACTACTCACACATAATTGGGGAAAACAATATCACAATAAATAAGAAAACTAGGGTTCTTGAGATATAAAAAGTCCTAAGAAAACTAATGACTTGAATTATAATATGAAAACGTCTTGTTTTTACTCTAAAAGGATAAGTATTTATATTAAAATCAAAACTGGCCCAACACGCGCTTCAAAACACTTAAAAAAAGCCCCGCTCGGGTCACCGGGGCGGATTCCGCCCGGGCGGTTGTCAGGTGCCATAAATCTCTCGTCACGCCCGACCGGGCGAGATCTTACCCGATTGGGCGGTCTTCAGCTACTTCTTTTCCACATGAGATCGTCTCGCCCGACCAACCCGGGCGGGTTTCGCCAGGCCGGGCCCGCAAGCAACTTTGCATGCAGCTCTCTTGAAACGAAAAAATTGGTTAAGTTAATTCGCCCGACCTGCTGGGGCGGATATCGCCCGACCGGGCTGTCTTCAGGTCTAAAACAACCGAAACTTCCATTTTCAAAATGCCATAACTCTTGGGTTATTTGTCGGAGTTAAGCAAGTGACCACTCGTTGGAAAGCTTTTGAATTGTAGAATTTAACCCAAGTGAAATGCTCGTCCTCTTAAAAGCACATAATCTCTTGTAGTGGTATAAATGAGTAGGAAATGCACCAAAACATGCTAATTCCTACAATGATCAACCTGAAACTATAAACACACTACAAGGAGCACATTAGTACAAAAAATGGCTCCAAAGAGCAAAATTAAGTCCAATAATCAATGAGGGACAGGGGGTAAAAACTCTATATGAAATAGACATATCAGGGTCTTAAGCTAGTTTTAAATTATTACCGATACCATATTACAATATTTTAAAATATTCGATCGTTGATTTTCTCTAAACAACCACTTTTTAAGGAAAGCTACACATGCATAAGTATTTTTTTATAGATAAATAGCAGCTTATGATTTATCTCTTATATTCTTAGCTTCTATGGCATGACCGGAGCCGATGCTAAAATGAGTGCAGTCATATAACTCAAGTGATTTTCAGTAGAGTATCTTAATTCGTAATAGAATAATAACACATACGGGTTTATGATCATAGCATCCACCATCGGCATAACTTCTATAGATATCCCACAATAGGGAGGTATATTTTTGCGGTCATTAAAACTAAAACCGCGTAACAATATAAACTTAGAGGATTCATTCTGTAACATCCCGACAGTTCTCTATTTTCTAAAATACTTTTTCATATAAAACTTAGAGAATTATCAAAGTATTATCGCCCGTGTGATAACGTAACTGCTTACTCAGAATTTTGCAGTGGAAATAATAAATAACTTTGAAAACATAAGTAAATTAGTCAACCATAAAGTCAACTCCAAAACTAAACCAAAAGTCAAACCAACTTAAAAGTCAATTACAAAAGTATTAAAGAACTAAAACACAAGCTCTCCATGAAAACCCGAACCCATGATGCATCATATTCAGACCTGGAATGGTCGATGCTCTATTGATCCTGATAGACTGCTCACCAAATGGGTCATCACAGGATCAATAAGGCACAACCATGATCGACATACAAAAAACCACGTAATCAGCAAAACTGAGTGCTACATACTAAATGAAATATAAGACCTAACATGCTACTAATTATAGGCGTGTTTTTATTTCGCCTACGCGGTGTGAGCGCGTATTGGATTTGACTACCCCACTGTTAAGGTTTTATTTAAAATTATTTTGAAAGAAGTCGCCAATAATTTTTTTTAGGAAGAATCATAAACCTAATTGGATATAGGAAAATCATAGGGACAAATTATCCAATGTAGATTTCCCCGTCATGACTCCATATATGGTCAAAATGAACCAGAGATTGAGTTCGGGGGTGAGGGTACGAATATAGTCATAATGAACCACATTCGCCCAAAGTTGGCCTCTACTAAATATCAATTCACTACAGATTTGATGCCAAAGAATAATCATAGAACGTTTTAAACACCCTAAAAATATTTAGTCTAAATTGGTTCAGGAAACACATAAAAGACTAATTTTAGTGATATGTTATTAGGCAATCAATATTACAGGGAACCTAGCAGGTTGTCCATATTAATCTAATTAATGATAGAACATTTATTTAGGTCTTTGATTGGCAATAATAACATGTGCGTGATAAAAGCATAAAAGCAGGACAATCATAATAGCATGCATATAATGATCAGGTAAGCATATAATAATGTGAAAAATAAAACAAAAAGAAAGAAGGAAGTTTAGAGTATACAGCAGAGCGATTATTACTTAAAGATCTATGCGGCTTAGATTGAGGAGCGCAATGATCTTTCGGCGGAGCAATCGTGGAACCAAAAACGCAGTGAGGACGGATTGATTGAAAGTATTGAAGAGTATTGAAAGTATTTGAGTGTATTTGAGTGTTTGAAGTATTCGCAGTGTATTTTGGAGTATTCGGAAGTTTTTGTGTGCGTAAATAATAATCTGAAAAGCCCTTCTTTGATTCGGGGAATCACGAAGTATTTATAGGAAAAAGAAGACGTGCGTTGCATGCAAACCTTGCGCCAGGCGCAAGCCTACGTGGCAGGCGCAGTCCACTCGTCAGGCGCACATTGGTGTGCCTGACGCAGCCAGCCCAATCAGGTTTAGGCACGTGTAAACGCGTTTTGGAAAGATAAAAAAGAAAGTTGCGTCTCACACAAGACTTGCGTCAGACGCAGGACTCTATGTGAGTCACAAAATCAACGTGTCAGGCGCTCATTGGCACGCCTGACGCGATATGGCCTATGTGTTGGACGCACGTGGCGCGCTGAGCGCAGCCCCCGCGTCCGGCGCATATTCGGGAATATTCGAGCATATTCCTTTGCACGTCTTTCAAAGATACTTTTCTATTCCTAAAATTCCGGATATGGAATTTTACGGGTTCAAAATTCTGATTTTTGATTGAAGATAATGAAAATGATTATGAAAAATATTTATTAAAATGATAAATATTTGATTGGGGTTTTAAAATAGATTTAAAACATTTTATGGGCTTAAAATACAATTAATCATCATGAACAATTAATTAGGCTTTAGAATATCATTTCAAAACACATTTTGGATTGATTATTTAGATTGCTCTTCGGTTGGGTCGTGCCAACTAATGTCGCGGTATGTTTCATCATTGGATCCTTAAATGGGGAGACACGATTATGTGTCTACACTAATAAACATTAACTCAAGGATAAATAATAACATAAATAAATAACAAATTGACTATACTGAACTAGACTCCAAAATCAATAGGTTAATTGATATTAAATTGAATAGACAATGGATAGAGTTGTCCAAACCAAACCAGTCTTCATTTTAGAAGACGAAGTATGGGCGCGACTCGATACTCCCACGACCAACGATATCGAGGTACTAATTTAAATAAAATAGGACACGGTGATTAATCCGGTCCCAAGAAAAGCCATGGGCTTCCACCATGTACTCCAACTCACACTAGTCCAACACTTCAGACGTCCACAAGTCTAAAGCTTATTGCTATTCACTTTCCACTTTAAATTATTAATAAATTATTCAATGTTGTGACTCACAAAGTAAGACAACCAACATAAATAAATAACATGGATACACAAAGCTTACATTTTTATCTTAGGATTAAATAGTGTGATCGTAGACCTCAAATAATCCAAGAATAATTCCATTATTTAGCTTAATAACCAACCAATATTTATCTGTTGACTTAAATTAACAATCAACCAACCTTTTCCATAGGTGAATAACCAACTTTACTAAACAAGGCCCATGGTCCTTATAAAGTAAATAAAATAATATAATCCAAGGGAACAGCGTGATCCACTAAATAATATAAATATTAATTCCCTCATGTGAATTCATAAAATAAAGTTCCCAATCCCACATGTTTGCATCAATCATCCATACAAACATATAATAACCAACATAGGTAACATGCTTCACACAATGGCATTGAACATGCAAAATCACTTGATTATAAGCCACATATGAACTATAAAAAGTTCCATATACATAATACTACATCAATCCTAATCTTAGGACATGATGCTGATCTACTAACACATAGGTATGTACGTATTTGTGTAGACAAAACGAGAGGCCACTTGCACAACCTTAGAAATCACTTAAAGGATATTCTCCGCCTACCAAATACCAACATAACTAAGTATGAATACTCTAATAAATTTCCAGCAACATTAAAATATTTTAAACCCTCCTAAAAAGTGTTTAAAAATCCTTTTAAACATTAAAACTTCAACTTTTAGTGCCCCCTAGTATAGTACTACTATACTAGTCACCAAAAACCCTTAAAAATCAATACTTTAATGTTTAAAAACCACCATAAATGTGTTACTAAAATTTTCAGAAATATATAATATCTTTAAAACCCTTTCAAACTTACTCTAACACATTTATAAATATTAGAGTAACCAATTTTCATAAACTATAACATAGTATTACAATTTACAACCTTAAAACAATAAAAATCCATGCTTTGATGCTTTAAAACCCTAATAAAACAAATATATTAAATCTGAAATTTAATTACATTACTATACTAATTATATAATCTGAAATTTATATTTAAATCATCAAAGTTGTAAACTTTAATTATTAAACATCAAAACAGTACTTAAAATATAAAACCTACATTAAAATAATATAGAGGAGGAAGAAAATAACCAAAGAGGATAGGGGAAAGGGCACGGCTGCCGAGAAGAGGGAGGAGGACGCCGGCGACAGGGCTGTTGCAGCGGCGACGGCGGCGGCAAGCCGAGGGAGAGAACCGAAGGAGAGAGAAAGAAAATGGTGGAGGAGAGGAGGATGAAAACCGTGAGAGAGAATAGAAAATTAGGGTGTGTGTTTAATGTGGCAAAATTGTTTAATGAGGGAGTATTTATAGGTTCCCCGATCAGGGGTCCAATTGTGAGTTGGGCTTTGTTGAGTTAGTTTAATAAAGATGCTCATAGAAGAAGCTATAAGGTTTGGGCACCTCTAAGCCAATATTGAAGTCTTTTGTACTTCCAACTCAACTAAATAAATATTAAAATAACTTTCAAAGTATGACTAAATAAAATATTTGATTATTTAAAACCTTAAATAAGCCCTTTTACCTTAAAATAGTCAACACTTTAAAAAATTAATTATTACTTAAATATATATAAATATAGTTTAAATTATATTTATAAAATTCATAAAAATGTGGGGGATAACAGTCTAGCCCTCTTAAAAGAAGTTTCGTCCCGAAACTTGACACGAAAACCCTCACATTTTCAAAACTTTGATTTAAAACTTCCATTTGGAAATACTTGTGTCACAACGTATGCACACTTTACCAACTTTAAAACCACTTGTGTTACTTATGAACACATTTTTGTATGCAAAGAACCAATTTATTTTGCACCAACATGTACAAATTGCCAAAATAAGCATAAAAATGCATAAAAGGACCATAAAATAAGGCAAAAGGCGCGAAATTCTATCACATTCAACCCCCCTTAAAGAAAAAGAGTTACGTCCTCGTAACTCACCTCAATGAATAACTCAGGATAATTCTTCTTCATTTCATCTTCGGCTTCTTATGTTCCCTCTTCAGACTCATGGTTAGACCAAAGCACTTTTACAATATTCACATCCTTATTGCGTGTACTACGCACCTTTCTATTCAAGACTTTTACAGGTCTTTCCTCATACGTGAGGCTACTATCGATTTGAATTCTTTCTGGCTCTAGAACATGATTCTCATTAGGAACAATATATCTCTTAAGTTGAGAAATGTGAAACACATCATGCATCTTCTCAAATTTCAATTGTAAAGCCAACTTATAGTATCATTGCCATTTCTAGTCTTTGGCAAATCAGTCACAAAGTTCATTGATATAGAATCCCACTTCCATCTAGGAACCTCCAAGGATTGAACCTTCCCCATTGGTCTCTTATGGTCGATCTTTACCTTCTGACAGGTCAGACACTTTGACACAAACTCAGCGACTTCACGCTTCATATTCTGCCACCAATAAATCAACTTGAGATCCTTATACAACTTATCACCGCCAGGGTGCACAGAATATGGAGCATTATGCCCCTCTTCCATAAGCTTCCTCTTAAGTTCCTCGCACTTTTTTGGTATACACCTCCTTCCCTTGAACCTCAAGCTTCCATCATCATGAATCTTAAAGTCCACTTCTTTGCCTTATTTCATCTTCTCTTTAATCTTATCTAGGTGCTCGTCTCCAACTTGACCCTCTTTGATCTCATCGAAAACTGACAGTCCCAACGACAAAGCACTCAATCTTGCTTCGATCTCCCCAGGATTTAAATTTTTTAGGCTAAGCCTTTGCATATCTCGGTACAATTCCTCAGGAACTACCAACGCATTCACGCTATGGCTCGACTTCCTACTCAAAGCATCAGCGACTACATTAGCCTTCCCCTCATGATATTGGATATCTAGGTCATAGTCCTTAATTAATTCTAACAATCTTGTCTGCCTCATATTGAGATCCTTCTGGGTGAAAATGTACTTCAAACTCTTATGATCAGTAAAGATCTTGCAAGTCGCTCCATACAGGTAATGTGTCCAAATCTTCAAGGCAAATGCAATAGCAGCTAACTCTAGGTCATGGGTAGGATAGTTAGACTCACATGGTTTCAACTGACACGATGCATACTCGATCAACTTCCCATTCTGCCGCAGAACACATCCAAACCATTCTTCGAAGCATCACTATACACCTCGAATCCTTCATTTCCGTCAGGCAGGGTTAAGACAGGTGCGGAGCTCAAACGCTCCTTCAAAGACTAAAAAGCTCCCCGCACTTATCACTCCACTCGAACTTTGACTCTTTCTTCATCAAATTGATCATTGGCCTTGCTATCTTCGAGAAATCTCTCACAAATCTCCTATAATAGCCAGCTAATCCCAGAAAACTCCTAATATCAGACACATGCTTCTATGTAAGCCACTCATTAACAACTTGAATCTTCGCATAATCCACAAAAACTCCTTCCTTAGATACATAATGACCCAAAAAGGCTACTTTCTCTAACCGGAACTCACACTTAGAGAACTTGGCATACAATTGGTTCTTCCTAAGTGTCTCCAAGACTATCCTCAAATGCTCATCATGCTCTTCTTCACTCCTTTAATAGATCAAAATATCATCAATGAACACTATAACAATCTGATCACTGGTCAACCCAAACGGCATCACTGTAAACTCATAATGACCATAACGCATCCTAAACGCAGTCTTAGGTATATCCTTATTAGCTACCTTCATTTGGTGATACCCCGAACGCAAATCAATCTTCGAAAACACTCCATTCAACTGATCAAACAGGTCATCTATCCTAGGTAAAGGATACTTGTTCTTAATGGCCACATTGTTCAACTCCCTATAATCAATGCTTAATCTCATACTTCCATCTTTCTTCTTCACAAATAACACAGGAGCTCCCCAGGGTGACGTACTAGGCCTAGTATAACCTTTCTCCAATAGTTATTGCAACTGTGTCTTCAATTCAGGAGGTGTCATTCTATATTGTGCCTTAGAAATAGGTGCAGTACCAGGAACTAAGTCTATGGTGAACTCAACGACTCTCTTTGGCAACATACCAGAAATCTCGCTTGGAAACACATCCATAAACTCATTCACAATCGGTACGTTCTCAATCCTCAATTCAACCTCTTTTCTCACATCTCGCACACTACAAAAGAATAACTCGCACCGCTTCTTTAGCAACTTCTTCACTTGCATTGCGGAAATGACCCCATAATTCTTAGGCTTCCCAAATCGTCGGTATGAAGTTAACTTCCCTAAAGGGTTTCTCAGCACTTCCTTCTGAGCTTCACAATCTATCCTGGCCTTATAGAAACCTAACCAGTTAATACCCAGAATAACATCTAGGTCTCCCAGATTGAATTTTATTAGATTAGAAGGAAAAACACAGTCTCCTATCTTTAAAGGTAAGTCTATATACAACTTAGTACACCTTATAACTTCTCCAATAGGTATACTTATAGGCAAGTCAATTACTTTAAAGTCTACTAACTCCAAACTTTTAGAAACGAACGACGAAATAAATGAATAGGTTGCCCCAGAATCAAATAATGCTTTAACGAGAACGAAGTTAATAGAAAAGTACCAGAAACTACGTCGGCAGATTTCTCAGCTTCATTGCGACTCATCACAAACAGTTTACCCAGAGCTTTGCTATGGTTGTTGTTGTTGCTCTCACTAGCAGGCTTACTGTACCTTCCTTAATTGTTCTGCTACCCTAAAGGCTTCGACCCTTGGTTGCCCGATTGGTTTAAACTAGACCTTCCCTGATTACCACTCCCATTACCATTCTGCTCTTTCTTCTGCTTGGTGAAGCACTTAAACTCTCTATGCCCCTTCTTTTGGCAGTAATGACAGGGCACTAGATCCCCTTTACAGTCTCTACCAGGGTGGTTCTTGTTACACCTCTTACAGTTGTAACTCCTCTCAGACTGGCCCTTACCATCAAAGCCTTGGCCATTCCTTCATTGGAAATTCCCATTCCCATTCCTATTCCTCTTAAAATTCCCCTAATTTCCATCAGAATTGAAATCTTTTCTTTTCTCGCCTACTACAATATTCTTCTTATCACGCCTTGACTGAAGACCATAAATATAGGCAGCTCTCCCATAAACAACATCTAAGGACACAAAGGTCTCACCACCTAACCCCAATTGAATTTCCTCAGTCAAACCCTGCTCGAATCTATGAGCTTTCAGCTCTTCAGTAGCTACAACCTCAGGTGCAAATCTAGACAACGCTATGAACTTGCTATAGTACTCGAAAATGGTAATGCTCCCCATCCTAAGGTTTATGAACTCCTGAGCCTTTTGCTTTCTCATGAATGCAGGGTAAAAATTTTCCTCTGAAAGCAGCAATAAGGGAATCCCAATTAAACCCTTCCACACCACTAAGTCTAACTCCATTTTCTTTCCACCATAAGTCAGCCTCATCCTTCTGATACAACACAACCTGACCTACTTTCATAGCCTCAGTACAATTCACAACCCCAAATATCTTATCGAATTAACTCCCTAATCCAACTCTCTAAGAATGTAGGGTCAACTTGCCCCTATAAAGTACGACGGCTTAATCTTAACGAATCTCTCAAACATATCCTCTGCAGGGTCGGGACGCTCAGTCCTTTCTTGAGTCAGTTTCTCCGCCAATAAGCGAATAGCAGAGGCTAACGCGGTATCTTTGTTTGTCATTCTACTTCACGACCAGAATTTTAACATAAATCTACTTTAGGTTTCGATTCACAACTTACTTGCCATTCACTACGAAGGCATCAATCGATGTGACCATACAAGGTCGCATCAAAATACAATTCTTATGGAATTACAATAACACTAAGTTCATACTCTATGAACCATAACAATCATATATTCACGCATGAATAAATATTCACATTAATAATCACATAAGGATCAAATGATACCAATCACAATAATTAAATAAAATATTTTCCTTTTCGCATACTAAAAAAAATATTCTCACTCAACTCAAGTAACTTAATAATAACTTTTATTCCTCAAACGATAATAAGAATATTTTTCCAATCCAATATAACCAACTTATTCCTCAACAATATAAAGATGCTAAAGAAGGATATTTAAACCATTGTAGCTTAGCTACTTATTCAACTAGTAATCTTAGAACATAAATAAATAATCTATGGAGTTACATTATCATTCCTATCCTTATTTTCTTTACACTTTTCTGGAGTAAATATTTCATCTTCAAAGTCTCAAGATTCTTCACTATAATAATAATAACCTGAATTCCTAGCTCTAGTAGATCTTCGAATCCTTTTTGGTTGAGGTCCATCTTCTTCCAACTTTGAATCGCTATCACTACCTGGATTAAATCTCATAGTAGCAATGTAGATGTCCTTTCGGGTCTGCTCTCTAGCATGATCGAACTCTTGAATGACCTCATCGTCGCTGTCAGGGATGCCTACTTTTAAAATACGACGCATAATAACCTCTAGGCTGGTGTAACTCTCACTATCAGACTCCATATCAAACTCATCCTCACTAAGCACAATGGGGTTGAAGTAGCTTCCTACTCGGGTAGCTTCACTATCAGTCATGCCTAGTGGTCCGTTAACAGATGAATATGACATCTATAAATACATAATACCCTCAGTTACCGTGTATTCCCAACAATAAATAATAAGCAAGAATAAACAGATAATTGAAAACCAGGAATAATATAAAACAGTTAAGGAGGGAGAAAACACTAAATATGCTGAACAAACATTTAAATGCAGACATACAAGATTCCTATCCTATATGCCCTTCCTATTCTACCCATCTCTCACAAAATTAATAAAGTAAAATAAAATATAAACTAAGAGTACCAAAAATAAACAGTTAAAATTAATTCATAATTTTCGAAAAATAAAAAACCGGAAAAATAAAAATAAAATTTGGAATAAAAAAAAAAATTCGAACTTAAAAAAAATTTCGGCCATGACAAAAATTTCGAACCAAATTTTCGGATCCCTTCGAAAACATATTTCGAATTTATAAAATGATTTAAGCACAACAAATAAGTAGGAACTTGTTTTCTATGAAATTTGTTTTAATAACTAGGCGCCTAAAATTATAAGATTGGCACGGAAGGCCAATAAAAACCTAAGCTCCAAGATACCACTTTGTAACACCCCGAGAATTCTCTATTTCGCAAAATACCTTTTTCATATAAAACTTAGAGAATTATCAAAGTATTATCGCCCGTGTGATAACGCATAAAACTTACTCAGAATTTTACAGCGGAAATAATAAATAATTTTGAAAACATAAGTAACTTAGTCAACCATAAAGTCAACTCCAAAACCAAACATACAGTCAAACCAACTTAAAAGTCAACTATCCAAACCACAACTTAAACACAAGCTCTCTACGAAAACCCGAACCCATGATTAGGGGTGTGCACCGGTCCAAAATCGGACCGGACCGGTGGACCGAAATCCAAAATTTTTTTGGACCGGAAAAATTCCGGTCCAGTTCGGTTTTGGACCGGTTGGACCGGAATTTATATTTTTTTATAAAAAAAAACTTTTTTTTAGGTTTAAATATATTTATAAATTCAATATATTAAAATATAATAATTTGAAAAGCAATAATCTTCAAGGCAATAAATATGAGGTTTTAACTTTCTAGGTTTTAAACTTTTTTTTAACATTAAATTTTTTTTTAAAAAAAAAAAGGAATTCCGGTCCGCCGGTCCGGACCGGAAAATTCCGGATTTGGACCGGACCGGACCGGACCGGAAACCCGGAATCCTAAATTTTCATGGACCGGTGACCGGACCGGAATTTTCCGTTCCGGTCCGGTCCGGTTCAGGTCCGAATTCCGGTCCCGGGCCAAAAGTGCACACCCCTACCCATGATGCATCATCTTCAGACCTGAAATGGTCGAGACTGCTCACCAAATGGGTTATCACAGGATCAATAACGCACAACCATGATCGACATACAGAAAAGCACGTAATCAGCAAAGCTGAGTACTTCATACTAAACGAAATATAAGTTCTAACATGATACTAAAAAACATTAACTCAATGATAAATAATAACATAAATAAATAACGGATTGACTATACTGAACAAGACTTCAAAATCAATAGTTTAATTGATATTAAATTTAATTGGTAATGGATAGAGTCGTCCAAACCAAACCAGTCTTCAATTTAGAAGACGAAGTACGGGCGCGAGTCCGTACTCTCACGACCAATGATATCGAGGTACTAATTTAAATAAAATAGGACACAGTGATAAATCCGGTCCCAAGAAAACCATGGGCTACCACCATGTACTCCAACTCATACTAGTCCAACACTTCAAACGCGCACAAGTCTAAAGCTTATTGCTATTCACTTTCCACTTTAAGTTATTAATAAATTATTCAATGTTGTGACTCACAAAGTAAGACAACCAATATAAATAACATGGATACACAAAACTTTCATTTTTATCTTAGGATTAAATAGTGTGATCATACAACTCAAATAATCCAAGAATAAATCCTTTACTTAGTTTAATAAACAACCAATATTTATTTGTTGACTATAATCAACAATCAACCAACCTTTTCATAGGTGAATAACCAACTTTACTTAACATGCCCACGGTCTTTATAAAGTAAAAAAATAATGGAAAAATTGTCAAAAATAATCCAAAGTTTGAGGCGTCTTCCACCATTAATTTCAAGTATCGTTTTTCCCTGAATAATCCCAAGTTCGCATGTTATCTTCCAATATTGGTCCGACTCCAAGGATAACCTGCTTAGTAGGTAAAAATCGTTGGCCGCACGTATAAATTTATTTATTTTCAATTATATCTCTTTTGGTTTAAGTTTTCTATAATTTAATTTATATTTTAAGTTTTTATGTTAATTTTTAATTATATCTCTTTGTTGGTTTGAATTTTTGAAATTTATGAGTTTGGTAATGATTGCACGAGGCCAGGAATCTAAGAGTTTATGAGTGGGTTTGTTGTCAGATTTTTTTGTTGTACAAGTTTGTTTTGCATTACTATTTATTTTTTATTCAAGTGAGCACCTGTTCTTTCCCTTTCATTTATTTTTTTCCTTTGTTTCAACGGAAATGGATCAACATTTAAATAAAAAAATAAAACATAATGGGCCACATGAAATTTTTACTTGTTGAACAGGTCACCAAAGGAAAGAGACCAATATGGGAAGACATCATGCCAACTTGGGATTATTCTCGGATAAAAGAAACATTGGATTAAGGGTGGAAGATGGCCCAAACATGGGATTATTTTTGACAATTTTGCCAAAAATAATATAATCCAAGGGAACAAAATGATCCAATAAACAATATAAATATTAATTCCCTCATGTGAATTAATAAAATAAAGTTCCCAATCCCACATGTTTGCATCAATCATCCATACAAACATATAATAACCAACATAGGCAATATGCTTCACATACCAATATAAAACATGCAAAATCACTTGATTATAAGCCACATATGAACTATAAAAAGTTCCATATACATGATACTACATAAATCCTAATCTTAGGACATGATGTTAATCTAATAACACAAAGGTATGTACGTACCTTGTGTAGACAAAATGAGAGGCCACTTTCACAACCTTTGAAATTGCTTAAAGAATGTTCTCCGCCTACCAAATACCAACATAACCAAGTATTAATACTCTAATAAATTTCCAGCAACTTTAAATATTTTAAATATTTTAAAGTGTTTAAAAACCCTTTTAAACATTAAAACTTCAACTTGTAATGCCCCCTAGTCACCCAAAACCCTTAAAAACCAATACTTTAATGTTTAAAAACCACCATAAGTGTGTTACTAAAATTTCCAGCAACATATAACATCTTTAAAACCCTCTCAAACTTACTCTAACACATTTATAAATATTATAGTACTCAATTTTCATAAACTATAACATAGTATTACAATTTTCAACCCTTAAAACATTAAAAATTCATGCTTTGATGCTTTAAAACCTTAATTTAACAAATATATTCAATCTGAAATTTAATTACTTTACTATACTAATTATATAATATGAAATTTATATTTAAATCATCAAAGTTGCAAACTTTAATTATTAAACATCAAAACAATACTTAAAACATAAAACCTACATTCAAATATAGAGGAGGAAGAAAATAACCAAAGAGGAGAGAGGAAAGGGCACAGCTGCCGAGAAAAGGGAGGAGGACACCGGCGGCAGGGCTGCTGCGGCGGCGACGACGACGAGCCGAGGAAGAGAACCGAAGGATAGAGGAGGAGGAAAACCGTGAGAGAGAGAAAATAGAAAATTAGCGTGTGTGTTTTTAATATTGCAAAATTTGTTTAATGAGTATCCATAGGCTTCCCCATTAGGGGTCCAATAGTGAGTTGGGCTTTGATGGGTTAGTTTAATAAAGATGCTCATAGAAGAAGCTATAAGGTTTGGGCTCCTCTAACCCAATATTAAAATCTTTTGTACTACTAACTCAACTAAATAAATATTAAAATAAATTTCAAAGTATGACTAAATAAAATATTTGATTATTTAAAACCTTAAATAGTCCTTTTGACCTTAAAATAGTCAACACTTTAAGAAATTAATTATTTAAATACTAAAATATATATAAATATAATTTAAAATATATTTATAAAATTCATAAAATTATGGGGGATTACACATTACATAAAATTAATTGCAACAAAAGGATATAAACCTAAAACTGTATTCAATTGGAATTTATGTTACTCATGTCTTTTACTTATTTTTTTTTATATAAACTATAAAGATATTGTTTTTCCCTTAAAATTACCATTTGTACCAATGAGAAAGTTTTCGACTTGGTGCTCGAAACCTAAATGTGAAAGTACGACTTGGTACATGATATCTTAATCTCAATTTTATTAGGAGCGGTTGAATGTAAGATATCATGAAATATATCGTTTATCTAATAAGTTGAGTCATACATTTTTTCAACCGAAGTGGATAAAACATTTTCTCGTTAATTTTTTTTCATGTATATTCAGCACATAGGCTAGATTACACCAAGATTTTGAGAAAATATCATACACTCTTATATTTATCAAACAATAATTTACTATAAAAATATCCCCCCCTCAATCTAGTACTAGAAATATCTTTTAATTAAACGCTATATAAACTCCATATATTTACAAATACAATCAATTAAACCAGACAAACTCTTATTATAAATGTTTCCCCCTTTCGTTCTACCTCTCTTTCTCTTTTTTTTTTTTAATGTACTTTTGTTTTTTGTGTGTGTTTCTGTTGTAATACAAAAAATACATATAAAACTTATCAATTTTTACCTAAGTGTTGTAATTTTTCATTGATCAATATTGTAACTTTCCCTACCAGACTAGCTGTTGACCTCTTTAAATTCCTTTTGCTACTCTTTTCGTTTTCTTTTTAAAGCTATTTCGTTTAACATTTCATATTTTCTTATGGGTTAAAAAACTTATTTGATATGATTAGGTCAACATTGTAATAATAAACGTTTGATAGTTTTTTTTTTTTTTTTTTTTGAGGGGATTGATAGTTTGATTACTCCTTATTAAAATTTTGTTCCTCCTTTTTCTTTTTGGCACACGTTATCACGTATATGGTATCAAGTGAAAACAAACAAAAAAATGGGGGAGAAGTATTAGGAGTTGATGTAAATTTTTAATTCATACAAATACAAATTTGTAATAAAAAAAATTGGCTTTGGCAAACTATTCAATTTTAGTTTGTCTACAACCTTTATTGTTATAATATACCATTTAAAAATCGTATAAGACATATACTTAGAAACAAGAAATGAATAGAAGTTACATTTAGTCCTCGTTTGGTATACATAGAAATTTATTTCCTGTAGGAAGTTTCATTTCATAGGAAATAACTTCCCTTATGTAATTCCTAGGAAATGGCCTAAATTTGTTTGATTGACATCAAGGAATTTGGAATTCACATGGGAATTTTGATTGACCAAGGTGGGAGTGGGCAATTAAATTCCCACATTTTGTGGGAATTTCAATTCCTCAAGGAATTTCCATTGCAGCCATTTTCTCAACTTCCTGTCAACCAAACAACTTTTCAAAATTAGAAAATCATGGGAATTTTCATTGCCTATATAAATTTCTGTCAACCAAACGAGCACTTATTTTAAGACGAAAGAAGTACCGATAATGTCACACCATCATTTAAACAAAGACGAGCCACTAGGATAGAACTTAGAAACCCTATAGTGGGCCAGGAAGAAGCGAGGTCTTAGCACATACACATATCCTAGCTTAGCAAGCCAGTGATGAGCTAAGGCTTATATTGGGTAAAAAGAACATCTAAAGTCGGCTTCGAGAACGGGTTAGAATTGACTGATGGGTATAAATTGACGCAGATCGTTCCATCAAATAATTGAGAAAAACAAGGAAACAAGTTGGAAAGGTAAGAATTTTCTTTTCATCCAAATATCCATATGACCATATCTAATTATCTTTATCATTCATCAATGGAACACGATAAATTGACAGAAAACCCCAAACCCTAGATATTTTTCTTCCTTTCTTTCCGATCGTAATAATTAACGCCATTTATACAATGCCTAATTCTTGAAGGATTTTCGGTTGCGAGCTCGGATTTCTCCTACCTTCCTTCAGATCGAATCTATTAAGGTTTGTTCTTCTATTTTCTCTCTTTTTTTTTTATACGTTTTTCGGATCTCAAGCGAAAGTTTTTTTTTCTTATTCTATTGATGATCTTCACCGATTTTCATGCGTTGAATTTATGATTATGAATCTTGTATTTTTTTTTTTTTCTGAATTTCATTATTCTAAATATTTATTATTTATTTAGGTTTTGTTATTGCTGTTATTTGAATTGAGATTTTTTGCACTGATGATGTCGGTATGATACGGATTGTGTTGGAATTCAATTAGATTTTGTAAGTTGTGGATGTTTGATTGGTATTAGATTAAATCTTATGCATATGAATTTAGCATTATGATCGATATTTGATTATTTTCGTAATGGAGAATGGAGGAGCTCTGTTCCTCTTTATTAATTTTGACTATGTTTAATTGTGGTAACATATGGAGGTTCTGAATTATTGTCTGTGTTTCGGCATGCCATCGGAATCCGATACTATCGTACCTATTGAAGAAACATGTTAAACTGGAGAAGTAGGAGCTTGTTATCTTTGGACCTAAAATTTTGAAGTATTTAATTACAGCTCGAAATCTGAGTTATTTTCTGTAGTAGTTTCAGATTTGATTTTCTTTAAATGATTTGTTGCTGTTTGGAAAATATTGTAACAGTACGCTTTTGGGAGCTTGATCAAAAGATATGTGTTTATCCCTGTTTTCCTGCCTGCTACTCCCCTTGCACGAAAACTTTTGCTCTTTTTTGGGGAATTGGTTTGAGTAAAGAGGGCCAAATCATTCATATTGAGACATTGATATATGGAAATGTTCTGGTTCATGTGGTTTATGTATGTAATATTAGGATTTCACTTCTATTTCTGGTGTTGTGCCTATACCTTGCTTTATGTTATGGATTGTCAATGCAGTAAATTTTTTTGGAAATTGATGTAGATATTTAATATATGAATTGCTGTTATTGTCAAATTGAATTATAGGTAGTTTGCCATGTTGAATATCCACAAGTGAGGAAAAGGAATGAGCTTACTCATACAATAACTTTATTCTATATGTTGCAGCTCAAAAATGAAAGATTTTTGTTGAGATAATACTTCTCTTCTTGATATGATAAAATATGGGGTCTATGGGAACCTAACCTAATTTGGTTTGATTATGATGGGCCAACATCTTGTATTCGAAGACTTCTTGTGACAGAGTTTGAAGCTAAAATTAATCCTGAGTATGAATGAATACTTTACTTGAGTAATGAAGTGAAAGTGGGACATTGCTAGTTTGTTTTGTCTGATGTAGTTTAAAATACTAACAACCTCTTTAATGATTAAATAATAGAGATGAACTTGTATATGCCTTTGCTCTAGGGGAGACTCGATTTGGACTTCTTGTTTCTGAATGGGTGCTTGGATTGTCTATTTCTTTGCAAATTTTGATACAATCTACTCATGCTTGATTGTACTTTTTTCCCCCTTTTCTGTGAACTACATCAGTTAATTGTCCTTCAAGTTGCTGATGCTGTCCATCCTAGAAATCTTATATTATGATTCTTCTTGGCAGATTTGGATAATATATGCGAGGAATCTCAAGCTAAAGGATTATGCTACCTTTGGATTGAATATACAATGTCTGAGTACCATCATCCTTTCTAGTAGTAGTGCTGATACTTTGTTTTTAATACCAGGGAGCGCAGATACTACGTTTGCTGCTTGGGTTTTTCTTTTTCCCGAGGGGGGTTCGAAGAGCATCGGAGCACAATGCCTTCGGTGCCCGCTAAATTTTCTATTGTCCCTTCCATATTGCTGGCTCCTTCTTTGCGTAGTTTTTTATGCTCCCATCGTCTTAAACATCTTGAAAAAAGTGATCGGCGTGGTAATCTTAGTTAACATTAGGCATTAGCTATTTTTCACTTAATTTTCACTAAATTGTCCACCTCTTGTGTTACTTTCCTTGCTTTTCCTCTTATTCTTGCTCACACCTTGTAGAGAGAACTCAGGAATTGCTCAATAGTAGAGGTAGTTGATCTGCATTCTAGTCATTTTAATAGGCTTTGAAGACATTTGTATTGACTTCTACTGCGGGTGCAAATCTGATTTGTTTGCCCCACAAATTTGAGTCTCCAACTCTCTGTGGCTCTTATTCGATGGACGGTCTTCATGTGGATGGTGGCGGTACTGGTGATCATGTGCAGTATTCTGCCGTGAATAAGCAGCTTGCCTGCAGTGTCACAGGAGTATACACAATACATGAACTTGGAAATGCATTTCATGATACTCTACAAGTGAAAGATGAGAACCTGGAAACGGGCAGCAATTCACCTTCAGATGATGATGTTAGTAGCAGCCTGGAGGATGAAGGCGCAGGATCAGGTGACTGTGAATTAGATCTGGAAGGCTCTATTGCAACATCTAATAAGTGCTTGCACAAGAGTGCTACTTTTCCTACCGCTGTTAATGAGGAAGTGACTTGTGAATCTGAGTTGGAAAATAAGTCATGTATGCGCTCACTGTCTCTTCCAAGTGAAAGCAAGCTTGTCTCTGCCATGAAGGGTAGTCGTGAAAAGGAAGGTGTTCCTCCAAGAAAGCTGAGTGTGTCTTGGGCACCTGATGTATATGATCCTCCACCAACTTCCTTATCCCACTATCCAAGGAAAAAGAGTCAGCAACAATATAAGAGCAGTAAGAAACATGGCAAGGGAAAGCAGAAAGGGAAAAAAGAGCGTGGGGGCGGAAGTGGGTCGAAAGATAAGAAGCATTATCGGAAGATGGGCGGAAGATCTGACAGGTGCATAGATTCCATTATAGATTCCGAAAGGATGCTATCGTCGAATAACTACAAATCATCTCTAAGTTTGCTGGATTTTGATGATGATATTGATATCGGCAGCCCTGATGCCAACTGTGGAAGTAGCTTTCTAGGACAAGCTGGTGGTACCATGCACTGTGTTTGCTGAGGATATTTGCTGCCAATTTCGTATTTACTTTTGCTGTAAATAAATAAGGATTGAGACATTTTCAAGGCTTTGTGTTTGCTTTTGTGTTCTTGCTAGTAAGTTGTTTTCTTTTCCCTGTGTTAATTTGTTGACTGACATTCTACTAAGTGTATTTCTCTTGTCAATATTGTCCAGGTTAATCTGTCGTGGATTGTTAATTTTTTTTTTTAATGGCAACAAGTAAACCGTACAAACAACAAAATAAGTTAACCTATGATTATAAACGAGTGAGGTTGAGGTGGTGGAGTAGTAGCATCGTTTTCCACCTTATATCCCTGAGGTCTAGGGATCAAACTTTATGGGATTTGAGGATTTCCCCTTATCCCCTCAAGTGAGTCCCTTCATCTTACCTTTTAAAAAAAAAATTTGATTACAGATGAGTAATGTCCCATCATTGCATGGGTCGACACACTAAAATAAAAATGAGTCGAGAAGCTAGAGCTAGCTATTATATAAAATAAAAAATATCCAACTCCCGTAAGAATTATATTGACGTCATGAATGTTAATTCATAGATAGTATAGTGAACATTAAGATGGAGTGTAAACGTGTAATCACTCAGAAATTAGAATGAATGTTAAGGGGTCGTTTGGTACACACAGGAAAATAGTAGAAGTTTTCATGAAATTTGAATTTGTTAGAAATTAATTCCATGTTCAAATTTATGAAAATTATTTAAAGTAGTTGGGGGTAGCAAAGGTGGAAGTATTTTGTCATAGAAACTTCATACTTGTTTGGCGGAGACTAGAAAAGCTATTTTCTATATTTTGTCGAAAGTGGAAATCCCTATTTTGTAATTTATCTTTTTTTTTTTTTTTTGCCAACCAAAGAATTCAAATACTTTGCTCTTTCTAGATAATTCACTTATTTTTGTATGTCAATTGCTAACACTAAAGATGGAGTTAATATTGGAGATAAGTGTTAGACCAAGTTTAACATTATCTTAGATGAGTTGTATAATAGATATTTTAGATAAGTTTGTTAGTCAAGATATATTCTTCATTTATTATTTCTGTAATTATCCTTTGAAACAAGTAGTTTTTTGTAGCTTTAGCTCCTAAGTATCCATTAAGTTGTATAAATTGTATGAATTATCAATATAGAAACTCAATCTTTATCCAGTAAGTTGTATAAATTGTGTGAATTATCAATATAGATCCTCAAGCTTTCTTCATCCTTACATGGTATTAGAGCACGAGTAATATCCTTCACCTACCTAATTTTTTTGGCCCCCATCCCTCACACACTCATGGCCACCAACACCATTCCGAATGACGTCGAACCTACAAAACCCTTGGATAGTGTCACTCTAACCAATATCATCAAATTCACCAACACTAATTACCTCTCTTGGAAACTTAAGCTTTAGGCCACCCTTCGGTTTCTTGATGGACCCCACGCCCCACCCCCACTCACATCACACTACATCTGCCTACATCGCCACCCCAACCTCTAATCCGGCGAACACTACTTGATGCGTCAAGATAAACTCTTGTTTTGGGGGCTCATTGGCACCCTTGACTCCACTATCGTCCCCCTTATTTCTAGTGCTTCCATGGCCAAAGAAGCATGGGATATTCTTTCCCATAACTTTGCCGGAATTCTCGCGGCCATGCTAAACTACTCAAAGCCCAATTACGCAACATAACCAAGGGTTCTCGTACTATTCCCGAATATATGAATGCCATCCGCATTTGTGTGGATCATCTCGCCATCCTTGGTGACCCTATCACCCCTGAAGATCTCATTGAACGAGTTCTAGATGGAATCCAAGACTCCGCCTTTACTCCTATAATTGATGTTGTTAATGCTGGTGATACCCTCATCACTTTCGATGAACTAAATGAAAAATTATAGATCCAAGAGGTGTCCTTAATCAACAACACTCCTCCCTCCCCAACACCACTTCCTATCACTACTCATCACACCTCGACTCGCCCTCCTCCACAAACCCAGCCTTGACGCCCCTCTAACACCTCCCCCACCCAAAGCCGTTACCCCACCTCCCCCAAACCATCCAACTCGTACCACAAAAAATCCAACACTAAAACCCCAGGCTACCAAGGCAAGTGCCAATGGTGCCACACCCCCCAGCCATTCCCTATACTATTATATTGCACAGCCTTCCAGGAGTGTTTTCCCCAAGCCCGACCGACTCTCCCACCCAGCACCCATGTGCCCCCATCCCAAGCTAACAATCCCACCCTCCTAATCTCGGCTTCCAATTCTTCTTGACTCCTTGACTCCGTCGCCTCCCATCTTGTCACCAATGATCTAGCTAACCTCTCCCTTCATCATCCCTATGATGGTTCTAAACAGATTATTATAGGTAATGACATGGGTATTACCATCTCACATATCGACACCACCTTTCTCTGAAACACATCTACACCTCTAGCTCTTTCCAATGTTTTATATGCAACTACTATGCATTGCAATCTTATTTCTATTTATCAATTATGTCATGATAATAATTTTCTAATTGAATTTTCTTCTAATTCATTTTTCAAGAAGGATCGTCTCACGGGGAATCCTCTCTTCCAGGGTCAAGTTAAACACTGGGTTTATGAACTCACAAATGCCACGCCTATCATTGCTATATCCTCTATCAAATCTCAAGCACTTGATTGGCATCATAATTCATAGGCTTGGTCATCCTTCATTAGCTATTCTCAAACAAGTATTTTCTCAGTTTCTATTTCCTTCACTTTCAATTGCAATGCTTGTCAATGTAATAAAAGTCACAAACTTCCCTTTTGTCAATCTACTTTAGTATCTAAATCTCCACTTGAACTTGTTTACACCGATTTATGGACATCATCTCCCATTTATTCTAAAGATGGGTTCAAATATTATGTCATCTTTGTTGATCATTTCACGAAATATATTTGGTTTTATCCTCTCCGAAAGAAATCTAACACTAAAGAATTTTTTATTAGGTATAATGCTCTCGTAGAGAAGTATTTTGAAAAACCTCTTAAAACCTTGTATTCCGACAATAGCGGCGAATATGATGCTCTTTTTACCTTTCTCACCATTAATAGAGTCTCTCACTTTACTTCTCCTCCTCACACTCCCGAACACAACGACTTTGTCGAGCGTCGTCATCGTCACATAGTTGAAACTGGCCTATCTCTTCTCTCTCATGCTCAAATCCCTCCTGAACTATGGCCTTATGCTCTTACCACTACAACATACTTCCTTCGTTCTTTTTCTATTGCAACAATTGAATTTTCACGCTTGCCAATGCACACCTTCAACTACTAAAAACTTTAATTACTTTTTAGTAAAAATTATACAAATTTGATATTTCGAAAGTATATATCGAGACGAATATAACAAAACCCCACATGACTATATTTTTCTTATGTAAAAATCCCAATAGATAATTAAAGGGTGGTGAGTGAATAGTGTAAATTTCTCATTGTTGCAATAGAAAAAGAACGGAGGAAGTATCTCATAAATCACCTACCCACTCCTACTCTAAAAGGGAAGTCCCCCTTCCACTGTCTATTTCACTATCCCCCTAATTATCTAAAGCTCCGTAATTTTTGTCCTTGTTAACCATGGCTAAAACCGTACACCACTCACAAATTGTCAAATCCAACCCATGCGTGTTTATAGGATACTCTAAATCCCAAAGTACATATCATTGCTTAAACCCACTCACTGGTGGCATCTACACTTCACGGCATGTTCGCTTTGTTGAAACTGACTATCCCTACTCATCCCTACTTTCCTCGTCCACGCTTCCACTCCATCCTTCCATTGATCTCTGGTTCCCATTATCTCTACCCATTCCCACGCATCATACACCCCCCAGCCCCGCATCAACCTGTTGCCCTAATCCCACACCCCCTGCTGCCCAACATCCTAATCCCCCTTCTACGCCCATGACGTGCCTATTTTATACAGAGTTTTTACCCTCATCCCTAATTGATTATTGGTTTTAATTACGCTCTTCAGAGCCATTTGTAGTACTAATGTGCTCCTTGTAGTGTGTTTGTAGTTTTACGTTTGGGTGCATTTCCTACTCATTTATACCACTACAAGAGATGATGTACTCTTGAGAGCATGCGAACTGAGTTGGAAGAGTTTTGAAGCAAAACGAATAGTGAAAGAAGTAGAAAAATGAATCCCGTCCACTCTTTTGATGATAACTCAATTTCTACAAATTCCAATACAGTGCCTTAAATTTGGTTAGATTCTACACTTGAAGATCTTTCCAATGAGTGGTCACTTGCCTAATTCCGACGAATAACGAAGAAGTTATGGCCTTTTGAAAATAGAGAATTGTGTAGGCTGATGACCTCCCGGCCGAGAGGAATCCGCCCCGGCAGCCTGAGCGCCTTTACCTAGCCAAATTTCATCGTATGGAGAAGATTTGGAAGAAAATAAAATATTTTGTTGCAGGGCACGGTCGGGCGGATCTTGCCCGACCGGGCAGGCCACTGTTTCACTTCTACAAAAAATGACGTGACAACCACCTGGCAGCCCGGGCAAGGTCGACTTTTATGCATTTAATTTTGAAGCGCGTGGTGCGCAATTTATGACTTTAATATAAATATTTATCCTTTTAGTCGAGAAAAACTACGTTTTGATATTATTATTCAGTTCATTAGTTTCTAAGCCCTCTTATTGTCTCAAGAACCCTAATTTATTCTACTTTGTGAGCACATTCAAGATTTACAAAGTAATTGTCTTCATGATTCGTTCTTCAGTTGGTATTTGTCTCTCAACATTTATTATCCTCTTTTTGATCCTTCCTTGTTATTCCATCATGTTGCTTGCTTATTTAATTATGATTATGTTTTCCCTAACTATGTGTGAGTAGTTTAGTTTCTAGGGATTTGGGGATTTATGTATGCATATGAGGGAGTGATTGGATGATTATTTAATTTGTTGATTTGTTTGTTTCTTGCTATTGAGTTATTTCTATTAATCTATAAGTTTGGCCAACTCTGTTGATTATTATTGCAATACAAAGTTATAGACCGAGAGGTAGGATTTTGTATAGTCTCTCAACAGTAGGCTTAGTGATCTATGACCATGCGAGAGCGGCATAGTGAGCTTCGAGGGAGGTAATGTTCGAGAAAAATTACATGTGCCCTAGTTAGATTGATTCATTGAGTTTCTTCAGTCATTCTTGATTTCCTGAATTGCATACATGGTGCATCGTTTCCCTAGTCTTTCCCTTATTTGATTTTTCCTGATAGATTATTTGCAATTAGTTTAGTAAACCAACTCCATTTTCATCTGATTTAGTATAATAATGTACCTAGTGGGGTGCAGATGCCTACTATCATTGCTGCAAATTTTAAAATCGAGTCTCATGTGCTAAACGTGGTTCAAAACAATTACCTTCTGAAAACCCAAACCAACGCCTGCAACAATTTTCACAATGTTGTGCTACTCAGAAACAAGCTGGTGTTTCTGCTGAGGAGATGAAAATGATTCTATTTGGCTTTTCTCTGCGAGACAAAGCTCTATTACGGTATAATAAGTTGCCTGCCTCCATCACCACTTGAGCAGAACTATCCAAGATTCTTCTCATCAAGTGGTATCCTATCAAAAGACCGTAGATATGCGTCATGAGATTGTGACTTTCACCCAAGATCCTGGAGAGTCATTGTATGAAGCTTGGGAAAGATTCAAGGATTTGCATCGCCTTTGTCCTCATCATAGTTTTGACAAGTGGTATTTGTGTTAGATTTTCTACCCTAGAGTAGATGCAAATACGCGACGGGTAGTTGATGGAGCCTTTAGTGGGTTTTTCATGGATAAAGGCATGTATGATCTTCTAGAGAAAATTGCTTCTATTCAAGCGTCCAATATTTTGTTTTCTATGAAGAAAGGAGGCAATCATGATGTTGAGACCTATTCCCTACTGTCATGACAATTAGCTGCTTTAAATCAGAAGATCGATTCTTTGAAACTTGGTAATAATGAATTCTCCTTCCACATGAGTGTAAATGCTATGGCTAATGCTTCTGGATATAATGCTCTCATATGTGACGCGTGTGGGATAGCTGGACACAACTCTCACGAGTGCCCCGCTCTCCTACCTTCTAGTGAGACAGTGCAGGCATTGCTGTCATAATACAAGCCCTAGTTCAATCCATACTCCAATACATACAATCTTGGGATGCTAGATCATCAAAATCTCTCATATAGGAGTAATAATGTGTTCAATCTGCAACAACAGCATTATCCACAGCCTCAGCAGGAAAAACAGTCCATAAGACAACCCAAGTTTCAGCAATATCAGTCACAACAACAAGCTCCTCCTAGATTTTAGAGAAATCAGTTTTAGCAGCAACATAGCACACCTCCTTCAGACCCAGCTATTGCCTGAACTCAAAAATCTCATCTTACAGATGTAGAAGGGTATTCTTTCCTTTCAAGCAGAAACTAGGTCTCAGTTTGAAAACCTTCATGCTTTGAACAAGCTATAGGAGACACATAATAAGATGTTAGGGTCACAAATAGCTCAGTTAGCGAGTTTGTCCTCTACTAGCTAGACAGTCAGGTTCCTTGCCTAGCCAATCTGTCTATCCTAGAGAACGTGTTAATGAAATCACTCTAATGAGTGGTTTGAGAAACAATGAGCCCACTATGATTAGTAACAACGACTCTACTTTAAATGAAGAAGACAAGCTGGCTACCTTTGAGGTTGTTGGTGATGATGGGTTCGATGAAGACGTTTCTAAGAAGCATGCTTCCCAGGATAGTCAGAAAAAGAAGGATGTTGTCGCTACACGTCCACCTTTCGCTCTGAAACTCCCATTTCCACACCGTGCATCATGCTCTATGTTTGAGAAGAAGTTCGATAATTTCTTGGCTATTATGAAAAGCCTTCAGGTAACTATTCCTTTCTCTGATAGGATTACGCAGACTCTTATGTATGTTAAGTTTTTAAAGATGTGTTGAATAAGAAAATAACATTTGATGAGCTGAAGTCTATAGCCTTTTCTAAACATTATACTGCAGTCATTTAGAAGAGGTCCCCACCTAAAAAGAAAGACACTGGTAGTTTCTCCATACCCTGCACTATTCGTCCTATCTGTATTGATAAGGCTTTATGTGACCTAGGTGCTAGTGTCAGTGTCCTTCCCCTTTCATTGTGTAAAAAACTTAATATGGGAAAACTTAAGGGTACCACTATGACGCTCCAAATGGTTGACCGTACTATTAGGTACCCATTAGGTAGTTTAGAGGATGTCCCTGTTCGAGTGGGTAAGTTTTACAACCCTGTTGATTTTGTGGTGCTTGACATGGCTGAGGACTCAAAAATCCCCATTATTTTAGGTAGACCCTTTTTGTGCTATGCAGGGGCATTAATCGATCTAAGGGCGGGAAGTATCACATTGAATATTGGGATGAACATGTGACTTTCAATCTTAACATGCCTCGTGAGAGCCCTATGCTTAATAGTATATGTTACAGAGTAGAGGTCACAGATAAGACGGTTCGTGAATTTGCAATCCTGAAGTGTCCAGGGGACGATATGAGACCTGAGCGATTATAGGAGCCAGGTGATAGTAGTACTAATGTGTTTATTAAAGAGTTAGCTGGAGATGAGTTCCCACGAGTTACTGATGGCCGGCTCTACCCATGGGATGGTGGTGGCGGTACTAAGATCAAGGAGAAGGGTGTTGAGGTTTAGTTGAAGAATTCTACCTCCAAGCACCACCTTCACTTGGCAATTGAAAGAGGTAAACGGTCGTGGGGTACCTTTATATACCAGCGCTAATCGGAGGTAATTAACCCGATTCTCTACATTTTTTTCTTATTTCTTTTTGTTTTATTTTTATTTTTATTTTGTGGAGTGGTGAAATTGTGGCTTTTTATGTCTTTGGAGATTTCTTTGTGCATCATTGTATGAGAAGGAACTAAAACAACAACAAAAAAAAAAAAGAGCGCGAACACGTACTGCCTTCGCTCTTTCCTTCCTTCATTGCAATGAGACCATTGCCGAGTTCAGCGCGGGGGGAGTTTTCTGTACATATGGTTTGTCTCTTTATCACTCCTTAGATAGTTTATTTCTTTCCTAGTCTTATTTAGCGTTAATTAGTTTATTTAGTTAAAAAAAAATGAGTCCAAAAAGAAATACAAAATACAAGTCATTTGAAAATAAGAGTCAAGTTGAATAGTTGTTCCCCTGTGCCCCGTATCATCATATTACTATTTTGATTTTGGATTATTGATGGACATGAATTAATGATTAATCAACATAGCATGGCATTTTTGTACTTTGATCTATGATAAGAATCACAATTGTGGCACTCCCTACGTTCTACAAGCATGATTAAGTTTAATTGTGAGATTTTGTGGCTTAAAACTGCATATATTGCAGTTTTTTTTTTCGTTCATATGTGTGCCCACTCCCTAAGGGATGTTAGAACTTGTGTTTTTCTCCATTGATGCATTGACTATATGATGGCTAAACAAAAATGATTATAATTCTCATAGGAAATTGCACCACGGAACCAAATGGCCTTCCCTATATTTATTTCCATTAGTTAACCACTCTGAGCTAAGCCTATTTCTTTTGATACCCACGCTATGAGCTCCTCATTTTCCAAAAATACATCCTTCCACCCTTGGTTGTGAAGCATTTAGGAATTGTGTGTCGGTTGATATTTGTTGGATGGAGTTGGTTATTGGTATGAATGAAAGTGAATGAGAAAAAATTTGTGTACAAGAAAAAAAAGGAAAAATTGATTCTAATAATCCAACATTTGACCCATTCGCTCAAATTAATCCTACGTTTTGATTACCACCTTCGTCCCAGAATAATCTGAACACTTTCCTTTTATGTTTGTCCCAAATTAGTTTGAACACTTGCATTCTTGGCATGGTCCCACCATTAATATATTATTTCTTTTACGCATCTTTGGCCCACACTCTACCCTTTATCAATAAAAAGTTACCCAACTTTCTCTCTCCTCTAATAAAAAATACCCCACCAACTCCTATCACATCTACTTTTTAAATAAAATAACATTTGATAACCACACCACAACTTATCACCTTAAACTACGTGTCCCAACAAGTGTTCAGATCTTTCTGGGACGGATGGAGTATTTTTTAATAATCCTACCTTTTAGCACAATCCGCTCATATTAAACTAGGAAACCGGTAACCTATTGAGATGGTAAATTTTTTTTTTTTCCCTTTTTCCTCTTTTTCTTCTCTAATCTCACTCCCTCTGTTGACTTCCTTCCTTGCCTCACCAGGAATCCCCATCCCCTCTGACCACCCCCTCCACCACCCCCTCCACCACCCCCCTGCGACCACCCCCTTCCGAACAATCCCCAACCCACTAAGTCTCCCCACAATTTCACTGATTTTGACTCCTCCATCACTCATCTCTCTCTCATCGAACCCACAAAGACAAGCTCGAGTAGAGAGAAAAAATGGCGGTGACGAGCCATTGGAGGCTGGGCTGCGCAACCCCATTTCCCCAAACTTCATCTTCTCCTTCTTACACTTGTTTTCTAAAGAAGCAGCAGCTGCAAATTCATGATAATAGTAGCACCCATAATAGTGTTTATCTCAGACAATTATTGGGTCATCACAAAATTTTCAATTATAGAAGAAACTCTAGATTATGTTGCCGTTGTAGTAGCAGCAATAATGATAATTATCCCAGTATTAGTAATAATTGCAGTATCAATAGCAGTAATGAATGGGATTAGAATCGATGGACTCGCCATTTTTCTGAAATTGAACAGGCTGAGAGTTATTCCTATGTTCTCAAGGTGATTAAATTTTTAATGCTCTTTCTTTCTTTTATGTCTATTTTTTGGTTGGAATTCTGGGTTTTTTGTGGAAATTTGAGTAATGGGGAGTTGGGTTTTTGGGGGGTTTTGTTTTCTGGGTTGAATTTTGGTTGGGGTTTCTACTGTTGTGAGGTTGAGGATGGGGGAGGTGGCGGAGGCGACGAGTGTTGTTGTTGGTGGCGGCAGATAGGGGGCAGGGGTTGGGGAGGGGTTTTGGTGGTGTAGAGGTTGTGCGACTGTATGGTGGTGGTTAGTGGTGGTGTAGGGTGAAACGGGGGTGGTTGGCAGTGGTGCGTTGGTGGTGGTGTGGGTTGTTATTTGTTTTAGTTAAGTTAATTAAAATTAAAATTGATTAATTAAATTTGAAAGAATTAGATCAAGACACGTGTGTAATTGACCCATTCTTGTGGTCATCAACCTATTTCACCAGGTCACGGTTCAATATGAGCGGATAATGCTAAAAGGTTAGATTATTAAAAAATAATCAAAAGGTGGGATTAATTTGAGCGCACGGCCCAAATGTTGGATTATTAGAATCAATTTTTCCAAAAAAAAGGACTCTACATTATCATTTCTGAGTCCTAATTGTTGTTCTCCTCTATCTTTCTTAGCTAGTAGCTACAATATAAAACTTTTGAAAATGAGAAAAGCAAGAATTTTTCAATAAAAGTAAAAAGAAAAAAATTGAAAAACATTGAGTTGAAATTCTTTGTTTGGATTCCACAAAAGGAGAAAGGAGATGTGAACGAAAAATAAAAACAATTGGTTGTAGTTGTGGTGATGCGTAATATATTGTGTGAGTTGTTTCATCAAAGTTGTCGTAATACTTCACTTCCTTGAACACCACAATACCAAAATATTTACGCGCCTACTACCATTAATCCCATTACAACCTCTAATGAGTCCTGTAATTTGTTTGCATGTATAGTTACCTAATATGGAGAGATGGCTCAAGCCTACTATGGAGTAACTTGGTGGAGTTTGTCAATTGAGTATCATTGATCACCCTTCAAACACATGATTGTGAGTGTTGGGAGGGAGCGCTTGGGGGTTGGATAAAAACAGTCATTTTAACTGCTTGGAGAGTAATTTATAAATGAGTGGAGAGCCCCATTGTGAAATTCTTCTCATTGATTTGTAGTGCATATCTAGTGGTCTCTTTCGATTCTTATCCACGATTGGTGCTTATATGTTGACCTTTACAGATAGTGATTTGTGGTATGCTTGGATTTGATCTAGAGTCACCTAAATGTCTTTTGCAACGATTTTATGTTGGGATGAAATAACTATTGCTTCCTTGAACTCTTGATTTTCAGACAAGTTTTGCTTACGGACAAGCAAAAAGTCTACCTTGTGGGAGTATAATGTGCCTAGTTTATATAGATTTTTTACCCCCGTTCCTCATTGATTATTGGTCTTAATTGTTCTCTTTAGAGCCATTTTTAGTACTAATGTGCTCCTTGTTGCGTGTTTCTAGTTTCAGGTTTATCATTGTAGGAATTAGCATATTTGGGTGCATTTCCTACTCATTTATACCACTACAAGAGATGACGCACTCTTGAGAGCACGCACATTGAGTTGGAAGAGTTTTGAAGTAAAACGAATAGTGAAAGAAGTAGAAAATGACTCCCGTTCACTCTTTTGATAATAACTGAAGTTAAACTTATCCAAATGAAGTGATTTCAATTGGATTAGATTTTGCACTTGAAGATATTACCAACGAATAGTCATTTGCCTCATTCCGATGAATAACAAAGAAGTTATGACCAATTGAAGATAGAAAATTGTGCAGGCTGATGACCTCCAGACCGTGAGGAATCCGCCCCGCAGCCCAGACGCCTTTACATAGCCAAATTTCATCGTTTGGAGAAGATTTCAAAGAAAATAAAATATTTTGTTGCGGGCCCTGTCGGGCGTGGCGCTGTTTCACTTCTACGGAAAATAACCTAACTGTCCGGTCGTCCGCCTGAGCTGGACAATTTTTATGCATTTTGAAGCGCGTGTTGCGCAGTTTATGACTTTAATATAAATAGTTCTCCTTTTAGTCGAGTAAAACTATGTTTAGATATTTTTTCAGTTCATTAGTTTTCTAAGCCCTCTTATTCTCTCAAGAACCCTAATTTATTCTACTTTGTGAGCGCATTCAAGATTTCAATAGAGTAATTCTTCAAGATTTGTTCTTCAATTGTATTTGTCTCTCATCCTTTACTATTCCCTTTTTAATGCTTCCTTGTTATTCCATCATTTTTCTTGCTTATTTAATTATGATTATGTTTTTCCCAATTATTTGTGAGTACTTTACTTTCTAGGAATTTTGGGATCTATGGATGCATATGTGAGATTGATTAAATGATTATTTAACGGTTTTTTCACCATATACCCCTGACAGTTTTTTTTTTGCATCGTATACCCTCGCAAGTTTCCAAATTCACCATATACCTTCCACTTTTCAAAAAATACATCAATTTACCCTTATGACTAACGGTGTTAGACTTCCGATAGTCATTATGCCCTAATCCCCCCTAACCGTAATTAACTAACCTAAACCTAAGTTAAACTCTAGCCCTAACCCCCTAATCTAATACCCTAACCCTAACCCTAACCCTAACCCTAACCCTAACCCTAACCCTAACCCTAACCCTAACCACCACCCCTCCTCCACCCCTAACCCCTAGCCACCCATTGCCCACCACCCAACCCCCTCCTCTTACCCCTAGCCACCCTACCGCCCCCCCACCACCCGGGCCCCCTCCCCCACCCCTTACCCCCTAGCCACTCACCGCCCCACCACCCAGCCGCCTCCCCCATCCCTTACCCCCTAGCCACTCATTGCCCCACCACCCAGCCCCTCCCCTCTCCACTGCAGCCCCTCTCCCCTCCCCTTCCCCCGTCTGCCGCGCCGCCCCCCCCTCCCCTTCCCCGTCCCGTCGTCGCCGCCCCCCCCCTCCCCTTCCCCTGCAGTCCCGTAGCCCCCTCCCCTCCCCTTCCCTCACGGTCGTCGCAACCCCCTCCCCTCCCCTTCCCTTCGTGCACCCCTAAAACCCCTGCAGTTGTTTTTTTTTCATTTCGGGGAAGGGGAGGGGGAGCGGGTTGCACAACGTTTGCGGGGAAGAGGAGGGGAGGGGGATGGGAGGCGTTTGCGGGGGAAGGGGAGGGGAGGGGGGTTGCGCGGCGGTTGCGAGGGAAGGGGAGGGGGAGGGGAGGGGGCTGCGGGGGGTGGGGAAAGGGGGAGGCGGCTGGGTGTGGTGGGGGGGAAGAGGTGGGGTGGAGGAGGCAAGGGGTGGGTGGGGGAAGGGGTGGGGATGGTGGGAGGGGTGGTGGGTGGGTGGCTAGGGTTTGGGTAAGGTTAGGGCATTAGATTAGGGGTTAGGGTTAGAGTTAGGTTAGGTTTAGGTTAGTTAATTAGGATTAGAGGGGGGATTAGGGGTTAATGACTAACGGTATTAGACTTTCGTTAGTCATAAGGGTAGGTTGATGTATTTTTTAAAACGTCAAGGGTATATGGTGAATTTGGAAACTCGAACGGGTATATGGTGCAAAAAAAAATTTGCCAGGGGTATATGGTGAAAAAACCGTTATTTAATTCGTTGATTTATTTGTTCTTGCTATTGAGTTATTTATATGACTATACAAGTTTGGCCAACTATGTTAATTATTATTGCAATACAAAGTTAAAGACCGAGAGGTAGGATTTTGTATAGGCTCTCAATAGTAGGCTTAGCGATCTATGACTATGCGAGAGCGGCTTAGTGAACTTCGAGGGAGGTAACGTTCGAGAGTAATTACATGTGTTTCTTCAGTCATTCTTGATTTCTTGAATTGGATACATGGTGAACCGTCTCCCTAGTTTTTCCCTTATTTGATTTTTCCTGATTGATTATTTGCAATTAGTTTAGTAAACCAACTCCATTTCATCTTATTTAGTTAGTATAATATTAGAGTTCAAACATTATAGAATAGTTATCTCCCTGTGGATTCGAAACTGACTTCCCTTACTACTAGTTAGTGGACCTTAGGTTATTTTTGATTAGGTGATACGACTTTAGCCTGTCAGTCCACTACCTCGCTTTCCCCTCACATCTTCTACTGTCTCCCCACCTACCAGCCTTGCCAGCCCCCTTCCTCTCCCCCAACTCGCCTACTACTTCTTCCCCACTCCCTGGCCCAACCCCCATGCACTCTTTCCATCCCTCACCTACTGCTTCCTCGCCCACATCCAGTCATGCTCACACATCCCCCACCCACCACTGGCATTATTACATAGTCCATGAACAACATCCATAAACCAAACCCAAACTATGCCCACCTCACAACAACTCAACCTCACCACATTGAACCTAAAACCGTTGAACAAGCTCTCAATGATCCCCTCTGGAAACAAGCCATAGAGTGCAATTGCAGCATTACGCACCCTTGGCACTTGGGACTTGGTCTCACTTCCTAGCTCTAGTAACCTAGTCACCTGCAAGTGGATTCTTAGGATTAAATATAACCATGTGGGTTCTATTGACAGGTACAAAGCTCGCCTTATGGCAAAACGTTTTCAACAACGTACCAGTATTGATTATACGGACACATTTAGTCATGTGGTTCGCCCGGTGAATATTCTAACCTTGCTAATTATTGCTGTCACCCATGGTTAGCATTTTCGCTAACTTTATACTAATCACACATTTTTGCAGGGAAGTTTACATGATGAGGTATATGTGTCTTAACCACCAGGGTTCATTGAGTCAGCTCTTCCAACTCATATTTGCAGCTCAACAAAGCAATCTATGGACTTAAATAGGCACCCTAGCATGGTATACAAAACTAACCAACTTCTTATTACTTGGGTTAGGTTTCAAACGTGCTATCTCCGACACATCATTGTTCGTGTTATCTAGCCGAACTCACCCTATTATTTACTTGGTTGTTTTCGTGGACGATATTATCGTCACCGGGTCCCATGCTCCTACTCTCAGTGCATTCATCCAAAGCATGGCCACTTAGTTTGCTCTGAAAGATCTCGGAAACTTATCCTATTTTTTTTTGGTGTTGAGGTTGTGCCCACCTCCAATGGTTTATTTCTTAGTCAACGCAAGTACATCATTGACTTGTTTGAGCGCATGGGCATGACAAATGTTAAACCCGTAACTACTCCTATCGTTGTTGCTCAACCTCTCTTGCTCCCACTGGCACACCTCTAGCAGTTTCCAAAGATTATAGAGCTGTTGTTGGTGGCCTCCAGTACCTAACCTTAACTCACCCGGGTGTTGCCTTCACCGTCAACAAATTAGCACAATATATGCAATTTCCCACCTCTAATCATTGGTCTGCCTTGAAACGACTAATGCGTTATTTGTGTGGGACTCTTGACAAACGATTTTCTATATATCATGACTCTCCTCTTCGTCTCCGCGCCTTCTCAGATGTGGATTGGGCCGGGACAAGGATGACTATGTCTCCACTATATGTCACGTACTTTTCCTTGGTCGAACTCCTCTCATTTGGTGGTCAAAGAAACAAATTCGATAGCTCGATCTTCGACCGAGGCTAAATATCGCGCCTTAGCTTCCACTACTGCTGAACTACTAGGCATTCGTAATTTGTTGGATGAACTTGGTTCCCTCTCTCTCTCTCACTATCCAGTTGTTTATTGTGACAATTTAAGTGCCACAAACGTGAGCGCTAATCCATTTTTTCACTCAGAAATGAAGCACTTGGCTATCTCATATCATTTCATTTGCGAACATGCTCAAAAGGGAACATTACGAGTCACACATTTGCCTACATGGGATCAGTTCGCTGATTTTTTTAACCAAATCGTTGTCTCAGTTACGGCTGGATGTGCTACTGTCCAAGACCCCCGTCTTGCTGGGGAATACTAGAGATAAGTGTTAGACCAAGTCTAACATTATCTTAGATGAGCGATATAATATATATCTTTTTTTGGCAATTAAAATTTCATATATTACCAAAAGCAATGTGATTACAAAAAGCTAATCACACGAGTACAGTCAAGCTCTAGAAAACAAACAAAACAAGAACAATATAATTACAAACCAATGAATATCAATTTCTTCCTATCCTCCTCATTACACCTTGCTACAACTCGAAACAAAATTTCTTTAACAACATGGTTAGTATCCTGTCTAACTTTGCTGAAAATTTTGTAGTTCCTTTGATTCCATATAGCATACAGAGCCTCTTAAAATAGAGTGACATACAATTTGCCTTTAGCCTTTGTAGGCGTGTTTTTATTTCGCCTACGCGGTGTGAGCGGGTTTTAGATTTGACTGCCACATTGTTAAGGTTTTATTGAAAATTGATTTGTATTGAAAGAAGTCGCTAACAATTCTTTTTAGGAAGAATCATAAGCCTAATTGGATATAGGAGAATCATAGGGACAAATTATACAATGTAGATTTCCCCATCATGACTCCATATATGGTCAAAATGAACCAGAGATTGAGTTCGGGAGTGAGGGTACAAATATAGTCATTATGAACCACATTCGCCCAAAGTTGGCCTCTACTAAATATCAATTAATTACAAATTTTATGCCCAAGAATAATCATATTACGTTTTAAACACCCTAAAAATATCTAGTCTAAATTGGACCAGGAAACACATACAAAGACTATTTTTTAGTGACATGTTATTACGCAATCAATGTTACAGGGAACCTAACAGGTTGTCCAAATTAATCTGATTAATGTTAGAACAATTCTTTAGGTCTTTGATTAACAAAAATAACATGTGGGGTGATAAAAGCAATAAAACAGGGCAATCATATAATACGAATAGTGCAATCAGGCAAGTATAATAATATAAAAAAAAAATAGAAAGAAAGAAAAGGGTTTAGAATATACAGTAGAACATTTTTATATCAAAGATCTACATCATGAAATAAATGGTTAGTAACTTCAATATAAAAATAGAGAATTTATTTAAGGACCCTCAGGATTATACCGTGGCTTGGGTCTGCGAGATTGACAACCTTCGGGACGAGCAATCGTGAAGCCTGAAATCTGAATGTCTGAAAGTATGTAGATTGAATGTATTTTGTTTGAATTATGAGTTTTTTGTAGGGAAGTTTTGTAGTTCGTAGAGAGGTTCGTAAAGTATTCGTCGAGTCTTATGTGAAAAATCCGTCCTTAAATCTTTTCGGAAATCAAGCCTATTTATAGGGAAAACGGCACTGCGCCTCACGCGCTGACTGCGCCAGACACAGCTGACGTGGCAAGCGTATAACGCGGCATGACCAGTAAAAAGTGTACACGTGGTACGTGCTTTTGAAAAAGATAAGAAAGAAATTCCGCGTCTCAAGAAGAGAACTGCACTTGACGCAGGACTGTACATGAAACCGAAGTCTACGTGGCAGTTCTGGTGCGCTTAGCACAACCTGTACACTTCGCGCAGCTTACGTGGAAGTCCACGTGGCATGACACGTGCGCTCGGCACAGCAACTGCGCCCAGAGCAGTACTTGTTTTTGACATGTTTTGATAGTTTTTTTGATAAAAACGCGTTCTAAAAGATTTTCTTTTTTCTTTTAACTACGGATATCTGATTTTACGGGATAAAATCTGATTTTGACTTGAAAAAATATATCTTTTGAAAATATTTATTTATTAAAATAAATCAATCAATTATCAATTAATTGGGCTTTTCAAAGAATTGGGCTCAAATACAATTAATTATCATGAATAATTAATTGGGCTTTAAAATAGGACTTTAACACTTTTCGAAATGGTTTTGAATAGCTTTTCAGTCTGCTCTGCCCTTGGATCGGACCAATTATGACCACGTTATGCTTCATCATCGGATCCTTAAATGGGGAGACACGATTATGTGTCTACAGAAGCCCCCACTTTAGCTGAGGTTCAGGAAACCGATAGTCAAAGTATACAGTGTAGGGACGGAGAACAATTTTAAATGCTCTGTAGTTTAGAACTGATCTATATACGTCGGTCTCTGCAAAACAAAGTTAGTATGCAGGACAATAACTACAAGCAACCGAATTACCAGCAGAAAAAGATGTCAGCAGACAGGTGCAAACAACTCAAATAAAGAACATAATGATGCAATAATGCAAACTTAGACTCTCTAAGGATGCATGAGACGCAATGCAAGGATTAAGGTTATGCAAAGCTAAAGGGTAACACGTCATGCCAGGTCAGGGTTATGCAAGACTAGAATGTATGAAATTCAATGCAAGGTCAGGATTTTGCAAGGCTACAATGCAAGGTCAGGATTTTGCAAGGCTACAATGCAAGGTCAGGATTTTGCAAGGCTCGAAGATGTATAGAATGATAGACTGATTAGAAATGCATAGAATGATTTTCGAAAATTTTTTTTAGTAGATGATCGGGGTTCGTAAACGAGGACCGCGGATTACAACTTTTCAGGAGTTTGATTTGAATTGGAGGAACCACCACACATAGGAAGCCCCCACTTTGGGTGAGCTTGCCTTGAATTAGGCATGAGCCTTAATTGAAATGTACTTGATCTGATATTGAAATGTACTTGATCTGTCTTGAAAGTTGTCACTGGGGATTCTTCGTTGGGAAGTTGATTAGGCAAAGTCAAATATCGCCAGAAGAAACTATGAAATTATCGGAGAGTCCTTCAGGGACAAGGAGAGCTTGGATTGAAAAATAAAAAGTTTAATTTGTGACTTAAATAAATGTAGGTGGGAAAAGGCTTTAACGAGGCTAGGTGCAGACTCGAGTCTATGTCGGGATCTAGAAAGAGATTAAGCTTCTGAACTCTAGAAAATCAAATCATTAGATCATGACTAATTTTATTTTATTGAAGCGGTCGGACCTCGAGATGAGGATTTCTATGTATCCTTGCGGAATCAGACCACTCGTAGTTCTCGATCTAATTATCATTTTTTTGTGCCCTAATTTTTTCCTAGGCCGCCCTTTCGGGTTTTCAGCCTAGCGGGCTTGGACATACCTTGAAAAAGGAGTTATGGTTAATGAAAGGTTGAAAGGTTTAAGGGTTGAGGTTTCGATGAAAGTTGAATTGGTTAGGCTAAATTAGGATCATAGATTTGAATTATATGGGCTAAGGTTTGATAGATTGAAGGATTTTAATGAGGGGTAGAACTTGTGTGCAAGCCCCGTAGCTTGACTTTTTATTTTGACTTTGACTCTTTCTTTTTTGCATTTTTTTTCTTTTTTGTATTTTGCGTTTTCTTTTACTTTTTTAATTTTTCGCACTTTGAATATATTTGCCTGGCATTGATTCTTTTTTGTATGTAGTAAGGCTTGCACACAAGTTTGGTGAAGATTTAAAGGTTATTTATGGAGCTTTGATGTTTAAGGGATTGTTTGGTTAATGTAGATGCTGGTTTAAAGGATTTTCGTTTTTCCTTGGTTGTATGAAGATGGGTTATGAAAGGTAATGGAAGGGAGAGGGGAATAACTCCTGATCCAATGTATGTCCTCTTTTTTTTTTAAGATTTTTTTTTGTTATTATTGTTAGTCAACTTCATTAGGTGATTTGAATTTCATAATTGAATTAGAAGCATAAATAAAATGATGGAAGGCCAATGAAAATGAAAATGAAAATGAAATTCTTTTATTAATCAGATTTAAATAGAACAAGGCTTATTAGAAATAAAAACCTAAATGACATAGACTCGACAAGAAAGGAAATGAAGGGACTAGGGGAGGGACTCTCCAATTCAACCTAGAAAACTAAACCCCGACGTTGTTTAGGTGCTACCCAAGGGGTTGCTGCTGTTGCTGACTTTTGTTGTAGGCAGAATTGGCAATCTACCGTCTTCAACCATACCCTGCAGGTGATTCTTTAAGGTCCAACACGCAGATGCTGGGTGTCCATTCCCCTGGTGGTACTTGCAGTAAGCATTAGGATCCCACCTCTTGGATCTATTCTCGGGAGCAGGATCTGGAGTAGGGCCAATAGGCTAAAATGCTCCCTTTGCTTGAAGTCTAGTGAAGGCTTCTTGTAAGGACATGCCTAAAGGTGCGAATGTTCTTTGAGGCTTTTGGTAGCATCTCTTTTCAGCAGCAATGGCATTGACCTCATTGCTTTTTGAGCTAGAAGGGCCATTGTTACTCTTCTTGAAAGAGTTGTTGTTGTTTGAACCCTTGTTCTTGTTGGCCTGTACCTCTTCTTCAATCAGTAGGCCTACCTTATAGAGCTTCGTGAAAGACTCTATAGGTTGGAATTTGATATGATCCCCATACTTCGGCTGCAGGTTACGGATCACCAGTCGGACTTGATCCTCCTAAGATGGTCTGTTAATCATTTGTGCAGCTTTGTCCCTCCATTTGTTAAGGAAGGTGTTTTGTTTAGTTAACTCTAACTCACGAAGGCCAATGGGAAGCTGAGTATTGTATATGTATTATTTATGGAACTCCTCTATGATGTAGTCCCAGTCGTTCAGCTTAGCTTTGTTCAGTGATCTAAACCATTTGGATGGATGCGCATCCAAGTTTAAGGGAAAGACATAAGCAAACAGGTCCTTGCTCATGCCCTTGAGATCCATAGAGGTGGAAAACGCTCTCAAGTGGTCATCTGGGTCTTCGACCCCCTTGAATTTTGGGAGGGTCACCCAATGTTACGTTTTTAGGGAGTTTTTCCCTTAGTTCAGGATCAACGATGTCATGGCCACGAGCCTGATTCTCGAGTGCAGGAATTGACTATATCAATTGCTCGAGTTTTTCAAACCTCAGTTCTGTGTTGGTTTTGATGGTGGTAGAGTGTCGCCTTGCTCGTCTTCCTTAGCGTGCTTCTCCCTTAGTGCCTTGATCTCTTTGTCTTGTTCCTCAAGACGAGAGTTCATTAGTGTGAGTTGAGCCATAATGGCACTAAGTTGCTCATTAGTGTCCCCTATTTCGGATGATGATTTAGAAGAGTAAGAGGATTCGTCTGAAAAAGTTAGGATGCGCTTGACGAGTCTGGGAGTAGGTCGACCTTGTTGCCTCGCAGTTGGACGTTCCCAAGTTATAATCTCACGATCCAACCTGAACAGAAATAGAATGGACCTCGTGAATTTTTAGAAATGACGCTTTCGAAATGAGAAATGGAGATGAGAAATGGGAGATGGAGGTGGAAATGGAAATGAAATGGAAAGTGATTTTGAAATGGAAATGGTTATGGGTTTTGGACTCGTATAGACTTGACCGTGATGGAGACATGGGCCTAACTATATGCAAATGCAGACATGGACTGGACTGGGCTGTGCAAGCAGACTGGACTCTACGATTGGGTTTAGGAGAGACTAGACTTTGAACTTACGGGTGAGCAAGCAAGCTAGACTTTAAGAAAGGTTTGACAATAAGGGAGACTAGACTCTCTTAACTTAAGGCAAGCAGGCTAGGCACCTAGACTTTGAACTTACGAGTGAGCAAGCTGGCTAGCCAACTAGACTTCGAAACTTACATTAGACTAAGCAGGCTAGACTCAAAAAATTGCCTATGGACTTATGGGATGCTAGTTTTTGACCTTACGGGTGAGCAAGCAAGCTAGACAACTAGGAGGGCCAAACTCTTAACTTAAGGCAAGCAGGCTAGGCAACTGGACTTTGAACTTACGAGTGAGCAAGCAAGCTAGACAACTAGACTTCAGAACTTACATTAAACTAAGCAAGCTAGACTCAAAAATTGCCTATGTACTTAAGGAATGCTAGACCTTGAACTTACGGGTGAGCAAGCAGGCTAGACACAACAATTGCCTATAGATTTAAGGAATGGTAGACCTTGAACTTACGGGTGAGCAAGCAGGCTGGACTTTAAGGGATGAACTTTGATAGTCCTAAGACAGGATTTTTATAGTCCGAAGACTGACTAGGGCCTACATGGAAATGCAAACTAGACCTAGGATATGAATTGGGCCTAAATGGACCTAAGATTTGGATTGGACTAGATTTAGACTTTGATTGGAATTGATTAGGGATAAACTTGGACTGGACTTCACATAAAGATGCAAATGGGCCTAGCTTTGACTTAAACTAGACTTATATGGGCCTAAGATGGACTCTAATGCTAGCAGGCCTAATATAAATACAAAATGGACTCTAATGCATATGGGCCTAGAATGAATGCAAGATGGACTCTAATGCATATGGGCTTAGAATGAATGCAAGTGAATTGGATTGATTAGATTGGATTGAATGAATGTGTATAGAATGGGCTTAGAATTTTCAATATTCATTTTTGAAAGGAACCCCTTGTTTTTATCTTTCGATAGGAAAAGATGATGGATTGATTTGAAAAATATACATTTTTTCTAAAATGTCGTGTATGATGGAGTTTAGTAAATGCTTTTAAAAAAAATAAAGAATAGAATATGGTGTAGGATTGATTTTTTTTTAAAAATGTAAGTTTTTGAAATTGATGAATATGGAAAGGTAAGATTCACAGGGATGAAATGGGAAGAGGTAGACATGCACAACAACTCTAACTCTATTATGAAACTTTAGATGCAATTTTTTTTAGGACAGACTTAACCTTGCATGAAAAGACTGATTTTTATATGTTGAATTAGGTGATAAGCCTAAATTACCAAATTAAGCGAATGCAAACAGACAGATGCACAAAGGACTGAACATAGGATCGACAATTAAGACGGCTAAATTGGGGAAAAGTGTGCGATGCACAGACTGTGTTCCACACACAACCGTGCATCTGGCGCGGGAGTGGTGCGTCAGGCGCAACTCAATGCGCTTGGCGCACTATTTCCCGACAGGTTTTTCGGGGATTTAGGCGACGAATTGGCCGATTGACGAATATTTTCTTGTTTGTTTGACGCGATTTTAGGAACAACGCATAATAATGACAATTTGACATGATAATAACAGGCAAAGGTCATATGACATGGATGCAAAAGTTCCAACCTAAAGTCCAGTTCTATGTTTGAAACTATTGGTCAGGTTTAGGTTAAGGCTGAAAAGGGTCCATGACTAAGAGATTGATCCCACGCTTCGTACCCCTACTTAAAGAGGTGGCCATGTGTAAGACACACTCCAGTATCAAGTTAGGAAGAAGAGAACAATGCCATGGTTGGGTAGGTTTGCTTATGACTAAGATCCAACACTATCGCTCAGGAAGCTTTTTGGAAGGACAAAGCGCAAACCTCCCGTGGGTGACCTCACACATAGAACATGTGCTAATGAGGCAAGGTAGATTATCCTTATGGTGGCTGAACAATAGCCATGCATATGCAAAACAATATATTATTCAAAGGCATAAAATAAGAATGAATCGTATTTTTCAAGTTTCACCCACTCATTTAAAAAAAATTAATTTTTTTAAAATCCTCCCCAGCGGAGTCGCCAAATTGTAGGCGTGTTTTTATTTTTCCTACACGGTGTGAGCGCGAATTAAATTTGACTACCCCGTTGTTAAGGTTTTATTGAAAATTGTTTTATATTGAAAGAAGTTGCCAACAATTCTTTTTAAGAAGATTCATAAACCTAATTGGATATAGGAAAATCATAGGGACAAATTATCCAATGTAGATTTCCTCGTCATGACTCCATATATGGTCAAAATAAACAAGAGATTGAGTTCGGGGGTGAGGGTACAAATATAGTCATAATGAACCATATTCGCCCAAAGTTGGCCTCTACTAAATATCGATTCATTAAAAATTTTATGCCTAACAATAATGATGTGGCGTTTTAAACACCCTAAAAATATTTAGTCTAAATTGGTTCAGTAAAGACATAAAAATACTATTTTTTAGTGACATGTTATTAGGCAATCAATGTTACAGGGAACCTAACAGGTTGTCCAAATTAATCTGATTAATGTTAGAACAATTCTTTAGGTCTTTGATTAACAAAATAACATGTGGGGGTGATAAAAGCAATTAAACAGGACAATCATATAATATGAATAGCGCAATCAGACAAGTATAATAATACATAAAAAAATAAAAAGAAAGAAAAAGGTTTAGAATATACAGTAGAAGGATTTATATCAAAGATCTACATCATGAAATAACTGGTTAGTAACTTCAATATAAAAATAGAGAATTTATTTAAGGACCCTCAGGATTATACCGTGGCTTGGGTCTGCGCGATTGACAACCTTCGGGACGAGCAATCGTGAAGCCTGAAATCTGAATGTCTGAAAGTATGTAAATTGAATGTATTTATGTTTGAAAGTATGAGTTTTTGTAGGGAAGTTTTGTAGTTCGAGAGGTTCGTAAAGTATTCGTCGAATCTTATGTCAAAAATCCCTCCTTGAATCTGTTCGGAAATCAGGCCTATTTATAGGGAAAACGGCACTGCGCCTCACGCGCTGGCTGCGCCAAACGGAGCTAACGTGGCAAGCGTCTGACACGGCATGACCAGTAAAAAGCGTACACGTGGTACGCGCTTTTGAAAAAGATAAGAAAGAAATTCCGCGTCTCAAGCAGAAAACTGCGCTTGATGCAGGACTGTACATGAAACAGAAGTCTACGTGGCAGTTCTGGTGCGCTTGGCGCAGCTTACGTGGAAGTCCATGTGGCAGGACACGTGCACTCGGTTTACTGCGCTCAGCGCAACACTTGTTTTTGACATGTTTTGATAGTTTTTTTTGATAAAAACGTGTTCTAAAAGATTTTCTTTTATCTTTTAACTACGGATATCTGATTTTACGGGATAAAATCTGATTTTGACTTAAAAAAAATATATCTTTTGAAAATATTTATTTATTAAAATAAATCAATTAATTATCAATTAATTGGGCTTTTCAAAGAATTGGGCTCAAATACAATTAATTATCATGAATAATTAATTGGGCTTTAAAATAGGACTTTAACACTTTTCGAAATGGTTTTGAATAGCTTTTCAGACTACTCTGCCCTTGGATTGGACCAATTAAGACCACGGTATGTTTCATCATCGGATCCTTAAATGGGGAGAAACGATTATGTGTCCACAGCCTTCCTAGCCATTTTAGCTGCAAATTCCACCTCACTTTGAAAATTGCCTCTTTTTCCCTCAAAATTCATTTTACTGCCAATATCATTCCATAATGCAGCAACATAACTACAAAAGAAGAACATAAGCAGCATATAGTATGACATATTATCCCCCGAGTACTCAGTCTATCCACAGTCGGTAGTCTGTTGTGAAGAGCAAGCCACAAAATAAATTTGCTTCCAGGAGAAGTAGGGTTGTTGCAAATTAGGCTCTTCTAGTGCTTCCTTTCGGAATCTCCCATAAGCAGCTTCTACACCTTCTTGATAATAAACTGTCTCTTTTAAACTCAATAGCCCATAAGAGCTTCATCATATATAGTTGCCTTATTCCAGTTGTATATATTGATCAGATTCCAACCAACACCACTCTTAGGCATTTGCAAAGTAGCCCATGCAACTGAATCTTTTTTCCTTCTTCAGAAGATCCGGTCCATAAAAACGCCTACAAACACTTTCTACAGCTTTTATCAACTTTTTTGACAAAGGAGAATTGTGCGCCCAGTAGTTATGCATACTACTAAGAACACTTCTCACAAGTTGAAGTCTTCCTGTATAAGATAAGAGGTGAGCCATCCAAGATTGAGCCCTATTAGTGATTTTCTCAACCAAAGGCTTACTTTGAGCATAAGTAAGCTTTTTAGAAGTAAGTGGGAGCTCCTAAATATTAAAATGGAAGATTACCAATAGGCATTTGAACAATAGTAGCTAAATCTCTAGCTAACACACCATTCACCCCACTGGAGTAAATGTTACCCTTCTCAACACTATCAGCCAAGCTAGAAGCTTTGGAATTATTTTTGAAAAGCATCAAACATTAACCTAATAGAACTAGCATCAGCTCTATTTAAAAGAAGTAAATCATCTGCAAACATCAAGTGGGTAATCCTAAGCTTCTCACATTTGGGGTGATAATTAAAATTTGGATAATTGTTCAGCTCATTAAGACACCTGGTTAATTATTCTATAGTTAAGGCAAACAAAAAAGGAGAGAGGGGGTCTCCCTGTTTGAGCCCTTTTCTTAGCAGGGAAAGGCTTTGCATGAACCTAATTTACCAAGATAGAGTAGGAAACACTCCTCACACACTTCATAATCCAGCCAACAAGCCTGCTAGGAAAGCCAAGCTCCTTCAATAAACTCTCCTGGCTTTCCTAGGGGACATTCTTGCTCTGGTATAACCTCTGATCAACTCAGTAGCCAGTAAAATATTATTAGTTACATGTCTATTTGGAATAAACCCTGGCTGAGCATCACTAACCACTTCACCAATCACACTCTGTAATATGTTATTCAAAATTTTGGATACGATTTTATACATAACAGAACAACAGGCAATAGGTCTAAAATCCTTCACCTGAATAGCATTACCCACCTTAGGAACCAGAGTAACAGCAGTGGTATTCATAGGACCATGCAAGAAAGAATTCTGAAAAAATTCCATAATGCCATCAACCATGTCCTTCTCTATAACCTCCCAGCTTTTCTTAAAAAACAGAGCATTAAAACCATCCAACCCAGGGGCTTTAGAGTTATCAATTCCAGCTAAATCTTGTTCAAATTCACTTTCAGTGATGTCTCTGATTACTAGGAGAGCACTAGAGGCAGAACATAGAACAGGACCAGCCCTCACTGTAGGCAAAACAATACTATGTAAAGAGTCCGCACGAGAACTAAGAAGATTTTTATAAAATCCCATAATCTCTGCTGTAATATCCTGATGCTCAGTAAGAGCATTCCCATTATTATCAATAAGAATTGAAATTCTATTTTTTGCATGTCTAGCTTTGGTGACAGCAAAGAAAAACTTGGTATTAGTATCACCAAGTTTCAACCAGTTTATTCGAGCCTTTTGTTTCAAAATACTTTCTTCCACTTTAGACCAATGCTTTAGCTCACCCAAACACTTTTTCAGCTTGATGAGCTTTAGTATCAGTAGTAAAATTCTACTGGTTATGAATGTGATTAAGCCTTCTTCTCGGATCCACCACTTTAAGGTGAGCTTTATTAGTTGTTCATAGCATCCTTGATAGCCTGCAGCTTAATCCAAATATTCTTAAGCATGAAATCAATACTAGCAGAATTCCAAGCTCGAGCAACAGTAGCTATAAAGTCTTCATGCTCAGACAAAGCATTTACTTATCTGAATGGTCTTTGTAGATACATAATAGCGTCTCCGTATTTAGTACCTATGATGATAAATACCCCACTCTAATTGGTCCAGATCGAGGAAAGAATAAAGAACAAGTCTAAAATAAAATATTTTAAACCCAAATCCATTTGCTAACTCTTTTTATTAACCCATTTCCAAAAACCTTTTTTATAAATAGTTTTACTAAGCCCACTTTCCAAAACGTTTTAAAATAACCCATGTTCTAAAACCTTTCAAAAATATTTTTATGACAACCCAATTTTTTAAAACTCCTTTTCTAACCAATTTAATTAATAAAATTAATTAATTATATTAATTAGTTTTATTGATAAACATATCTTTTATAAAAAATATCTTTCTCCAAAGTGTTTTCAAATATCTTTTATAAAATCTTTTCTAAAATCTTTGATAAATAACTGTTTCGGGTATGAAACAGTGGACGTCAAGGATTTGACGGCCTATGGAGGTAGGATCAGGCTTGGCGTCGCTGAATATGCCGGTGTTGAGTGTTTTGGATTGTCGGGATACCTGCACAATGAGCAAGGATGACTGGCCTCGGGGAGTTGCCGAGGAAGCCCCCTCCGATGCCTAAGTCAGACAAAGTACGATGGATAAGTACAGGTATAGTAGGTGGGTGAACAGTGATTACGTCCCTTGGAATCAGTGCAGGTGGGCTATTTATAGTATGATATTAGTAGGTCGATTCCCCATGAGGGGGAATCCAGGTTTTACACATGTACTAAATGATCAGAATCGTACACGTATACGTCACATCTCAGGCATACTGTCAGACCGACAACCTGAATGGTATTTGTCAGGCCGCCAAGTATGACTTTGTCAACTATGTTGGCAATTCACTTAAGGGTGGCCTTTGGAGTACACCATCAAACACTTGCCGGCGCACAATTGTCTACCGACAAGTATGAGGGAGTTTGTAGGCTCCCGTACAACTAGCCCCCCAAAATGATGGCGGCCGACCGTCATTACTTTGCCGAGATTCTGTCAGGCTTTTTGTTCAAAAAATGGCGCTGCAATTTCACGTGGGTCATGCCACGCGTCTTAATCTGCTCATGGCAGTTGGAGTATGCACAATCTGGGCCGTTCATTGTTTGCCTTAATTACTACGGTTATCTCTCTCTCATCTTCATTTCTCTTCTTCTCCAAACGACCCTTCCTCTTCTCTGGTAATTTTTCTCCCTCCTCTCACTTAGCATTTTCACTCTTGCTTTCGAAATTTTGGGTCCGCTTTTCTTTTTCTCCTTTTTGCATTTTGTGCTTTTATCGACATTTTCTGACTGGGTTTATTTTGGTGAATTCTAGTTTTTGTTTTCGTGAGTGCTCGAGAGGAATTTCGCTCATCTTCCGGGTTAGGGTTCTTTCTCTTTCAAGGTAAAGCTTCAAACTTTTCTTAAAGTTTTAATCTTCTTAGGCTCCCCTTTTCTTTTTCTCCCCGAAATTTCCTTTTCTAGAGTATAAGCATGTCTAGTGTATATGAGGATAGTCAAAATGAACCGGAGGATTACACTCGGGCCCTTTTTGGGTCCGACCCAGAGTCTCCGAAAGTTTCTTCGAAAGAAACTCCCACTCCGGAGGTTGGTGCTAGCCCCCTTGTTGGTGGTGGCGACACTTCTACTCTCGAGGACGGTGGTAGTCGGCCTTCCTCTACCGTCCTTTCAGAATCGCGCACTTTTTCAGTGACGCGTGAGGAAGTGCGACAAGGTCTGTCGGATATCCCGGCTGGGGATGCAAAGGGGAAACGCCCGGCAGAGGCGTACATCTCTCCCGAGGTACTTAAGAAACTTCGCCATGGGACCCTTGGCGAGTTGATTCCTACGCCGCCAAACGCTCCTACTGATGCAGTGGAGATTGAGCCGATCAGTCGGGAGTATTGGTTGGCGACTGATGAACAAGCCAATTACGAATATGCTACCAACTTAGGAGGGGCGGAAGTTACTTTGGCGGTCCCTCCTCCGAGTAAGGATGATGCCGGCATCTCCCATGAACCGGCTGACTGGGATGACGCTCTTAGTAGGGGCAAATTATGCCGGGAGGAGAGATATCGGTGGAGGAAACTTGGCGGCCGATCTAGGGCTGCTACCAATCCTGCCTTAAGACGGGCCGATCCTCCAGATTATGTCGATCTAAGTTCGTCTCACTCTGAGAAGACGCCTTTGGAAACGGCCAAGGATAAATCGGCCACCCGAGTTGTCGAGAATTTAAATAGGGCCCCTGAAGCTACCAGCTCCGCCATCAGGGATGACGATAGCGAAGATGGTGATGACGAGAGGCAAAGCGGTAGTGATGATGATGATGATGACGTTGATCTGGGGGAGGAATATTTGCCGGAGGGTAAGTGTGATGGCCCTATGAGTTTGAAACCTGAAACTTCTTGGTTGAGGGATGCTCAGAAGTATGACTACTGTTCTGCCGCCGCCAAGCTATACAAGTTGCCGGCTGAATATGAGCTGATTTTGCCGGGTCGTGACGATGTTATTATTCGGCCTCCTGAAGGATGTGTGGGAGCGTATAGTTATCACATAGAATTTGGGTTGCGCTTCCCTATGGATCGGCATTTCACGGACCTACTTGTCGGTCTCAACGTTTGTCTTGCCCAGCTCACTCCTTTGGCCATTCGTCGCCTTATCTGTTATATATGGACTTGTCGATTTTATAACTTTCCTTTGACTTTTAACTTGTTCAAACATCTCCACAACCTGAAGCATGATGGATCGAATCATGGTGCTAAGGCGAACGATGCGGAGGCCGGCAAGAACAAAGGGTGGTATTCTTTGTATACTACCCGGGGTAAGTTGACTGTCTTTCCTCAAATGACCTCCTTGAAAGGTTGGCGGCAGAGATGGTTTTGGTTGCGGGTTCCTGAGTCATATCCTTTGCGTCGTTGGTTCACTAAACCTCGACGTAACTTAGAACATATCGATATTGCCCCCTTAAGTGAGAGGGAACAGAGGGCTTTTCCCATTTTGATACGGTACCTCCCCCTTCCGGCAAGAAAGGTAGGCCCTTACCAAAAGTTTGGTTGCCACACCCTCGGTATGTTTTGGGGAATATTCCTTTGTCTGCCACTGGGATGTGTCGTACTCATCCATCCGGTAAGGATGGTAAGGACCGACATCGTTTTTATCCTTTATTATAATTATTATATATATATATATATATATATATATATATATATATATATATATATATATATATTTTTTTAGCTATATATATTTTTATTTTTTTGAGTTTTTGACTCTTTTGTGTATCTTTTTCAGCTTTAAAAGCTTTGGATCGCAAGTGCTTAGGCGTGAACCAACGTTGGGTCCCTATTACCGCTATGCCTGAGATGCCGCCACCTGGGAAGGAAGCTGAGTCTATTGCTGCCTTCGCCAAGGCACAACATGCTGGGCAATCCGGATCCAGAAAGGATAGCAAATCCTCCTCTCACCGTCAGGCACCTAGGAAGGATGCGGCCGGCAAGACCTCTGGTGTTTTGCCGGTCGTGAGGGGTGGCTTGACTAAGAATGGTGACAGTAGGGCTCAGTCTGATAGCCGCCGCCAAGCTTCTGATAAGGCACTTTCTCCCATGGAGGTAGTTAAGCCTGTCAATGCTGATTCTGCCTCTGTCAACAGTTCTGGCTCGTCGAATGACAATAAAAGGAAATTGTCTACCTCCTTATCTGACATGAAGCTTGCTGAAATCTCTGCCGGCAAGCGTCCTTCCTTGCCTGTCGAAGAGAAGGATGCAATTCTTTCCCAGATTCCTTCCGGCATATCGTTCAAAAGTGGTAATTTCATTGAACCTGGTCAGATAGTAATTCCTCCTGGCCATCCTTTTTTCAAACATGATGGCGTTCCTGCTCAGCCAGTCAGCAATTGGCGGCCTGCTATGGATGCCGAAACCAATGAGTCTCTTCAGTTTTACTTTCCTGAACTTGGCGGTAACCTGGGTTGGCGAATGTTGCAGACTTTGCAGCTTCCCCTTGACAGGCCTGTGGAGGTTGTTCATACCCCTGCTGCTGTTACTTCTCATAAATTTATGGAAGTAAGTCTCTTTTCCCTTCGTTTGTTTGTTTTGTCGTTAGTTTTTTGTTGTTGTTTTCTCTGTTTTTTTTATATGACCCCCTTGGTATTCTTGGTTCTTAGGCCGCCAGCGCTTTGAACAACTTTACCCGGTCTTACCAACTGGTGTGCGAACAGAAGGATGCTTTTGCCGATGTTTGCAGCACACTCAAGCGTCAATTAGAGACTCAAGACAAGGCTAGGGAGGATTATAAGCAGAAGCTTGATGCTGCCTGGAAAGAGCAAGTTAAGAAAAGGTGGAGAAGCTTAAGAAGGAACAGGCTAAAAATGCCGAGTTGGCCGCCAAACTGACAGCCGCTGAAGAGGAGCTCGCTAATGCTAAGCAAACGACCATTGAAGAATATCGAGACTCTGACGAATTTGTCAATTTTCTCGTTCAACGACATGCCGGTGGGTGGTCTGCGGCTATGCGACGTGTTTTGCGGGAGCATCCTGATTTTGATTGGGAATCTGTTGAGAACGCCTATGGTTCCGGCAAGCATAAGCGACCTTTGCCCGAAGAGAAGGAGCCTGTTGCTGAATTCCATGTTTGTAACACTGATCCGCGCTATGATATGGAGATTGAGGAAGAGGGTGAGGCCCACTCCAAGAATGATCAGATGTTAACTGATGATGTTGCCCTTGGCGGCAAGTAGGAGTTTTGGCGGTTTTCACCTGTTTCTTCAAATAGCCTTTAGACTCTGTGCCCCATATGTCTTAAAAACTATGATGGTTTTTGTTTAATTCGGTAAACTTTTGCTCGCATATATGGATATATACTTTTATTTTTGTTTTGTTATTTGGCAAATATGCCTTAAAACACTTGGTGAATGCGGCCATGCAATGATACGTTTCTTTTGTTGACTAGTTCTTTTGCTGACTAGTTCTTGTTTTTTGTTACTGATAAGTTGTAGGGTATTGGCAACTTATTAATACCTTATATGCAAGGTTCTAGTTGTTTTGTAAGTGTTGGTTAGCAGCCATAGGCACTTGTTATGGCTTTTCTTTTTTGTTGAAGATGTATGATTAGGAATCATATACACCTCTAAGTGTTAGTTGGTAACCATATACACTTTGTAGAGAGCCTGAGAGGATACTTGCCGGTAAGATGCTGCCTTGTAGGTGGTCAGCCTTTTTTCATTACTATGTGCTAGCCCCCTTGTTGGTGGTGGACTTAGACACTTTACAGCCTATTTCAAAAAGACTAAGATAAAAATGTTAAATACATCATCTTCCTTTTTAGACAAAATATTTCTTAAGTACATTCGCATTCCAGCTGTTGGCCATCAGTTTGCCATCCCTCTTACTTAGTTTGTATGCGCCTGGCACTATCTCTTCCTGTATGATATATGGACCTTCCCAATTGACGGTGAGCTTTCCCTCGGTGTGGGCCTTGCCAGTTGCCGTCGTTCTTCTCAAGACTAGGTCGCCAACTTTGAAAGGTCGATGATTCACTCGCTTGTTATAAGCTCTTTTCATTCTATCCTTTGAGGCTACCAAATTAACCTCCACCGCTAGCCTGACTTCTGGCAGAAAATCCAGGGCTTCTTTTTGTAACTGGCCATTGTCCTGCTCCTCAAAGTGTCTACTCTGAAGTTCGGCAAACCCACTTTCACCGGGAGAACGGCGTCTATTCCAAATGTTAGCCTGAATGGACTTTCTCCAGTTGACTCTTTTTCTGTCGTCCTGTTTGCCCATAGTACCTCGGGTATCTTCTCGGCCTATAATCCCTTCAAATCATCAAGTTTCTTCTTTAGTGCGCTGAGAATTTGCTTGTTGGCTGCTTCTGCTTGGCCGTTACTTTGCGGATGACATACCGAGGAGTAGGCGAATTTGACCTTGAAGTCTGCCAAGTATTTCTGTACCGGCTTGCAATCGAATTGCACGCCATGGTCGAAAACAATAGCTGTGGGGATGCCGAACCTGGTGATGATGTTGTGCCAGATGAACTTGATGACTTGTTGAGCCTTGATCATGGCGGTAGGTTCAGCCTCTATCCACTTTGTAAAGTAATCGATGCCAACAATCAGGAATTTCCTACCGCCAGTGGCCGTAGTGAATGGCCCTAGAATGTCCATGCCGCATTGTGCAAACGGTATAGGGCATAAAATGGGTTGTAAATCATTTGCCGGTAGGTTGATGATTGGTGCGAATCTTTGACACTTATCGCATTTACTTATGTATTGCTGCGCATCCGCCACCATAGTCGGCCAGTAGAAGCCTGCCTTGAGAGCTTTATGAGCCAACGTCCTGCCGCCAATGTGATTTCCACAAATGCCTTCATGGATTTCTTCTAAGATCTTTACTGCCTCGTATGCCGTGACACACTTAAGCAGTGGTAGAGACAATCCTTTTTTGAACAATTCTCCTTGATATATGATGAACCAACTAGCCCCTTTTCTGACCTTGGTTGCGGCTCTCTTTTCTGTCGGCAATTCTCCAGTCATCTTGTACTTAACTATATCAGAGTACCACTCTTCTTGGGTGTTGATCATGGCCACTGGCACTTTTTGATCGATGCTTTTTTCTTTTAGCACTTCTACCATGACGGCTCTCTCGATGTCGATCAGTGACGAGCCTGCTAGCTTGGACAAGGCGTCTGCTTGGCTGTTTTCTGCTCTTGGGATGACTTTTATCTCGAAACTCTGCAACTGCGAAGCCATCTCTCTTACCATCTCGAGATATTTAATCATCGCCGGTTTCCTGGCCTCGTACTCGCCTCTTATATGACTGCCGACAAGCTGGGAGTCTGTGGACAAATGAACTTTTTTGGCGTCCGCCGCCAAGCGTAGTCGTAAGCCTGCCAATGTGGCCTCGTATTCTGCCTCATTATTTGAGGCCTTAAATGAGAACCTGATGGCATATTCAAACACATGCCCTTCTGGTGACGTCATGACTATGCCGGCACCTGATCCGTGCTGAGCAGATGAGCCGTCCACAGATACTTTCCAAATGCCAACTCCTTCAATCTCTTCCTCATATGTTGCCTCAACAATGAAATCCGCCAAGGCTTGGGCTTTGATTGCCGATCTGGGTTTAAATTCTAACTCGAATTCCGACAGCTCTATAGCCCATTTCAACAACCTGCCAGAGGATTCTAGCTTGTGAAGGGCCTTCTCCAGGGGGTGATTTGTCAAGATTTGGATTGAGTGCGCGTCAAAGTATGGTCTTAACTTCCTTGCCGCCACCAGCACCGCATATGCTAGTTTCTCAATGAGCTGATATCTTTGTTCTGCCGGGTTCAGGACGTGACTGACAAAGTAGACCGGCAACTGTTCTTTGCCCTTTTCCACGATGAGTGCTGCTGCTACTGTTCTCGGCGTGGCCGATACGTACAGCTGTAATTTATCTTGTGGTAGTGGCCTGGCAATAGTAGGCAGCTTGCTCAAATGTTCTTTAACCGTGGTGAAAGCTTTTGCCTGCTCCTCTCCCCATTCAAATTCTTTGTTTCCTCTTAGAATCTTGAAGAAAGGCAAAGCCTTGTCGGCGGACTTGGAGATAAACCTAGTCAATGCTACCATTCTCCCTGTCAATTTGTGGATGTCTCTCACAGTTTTGGGCTCTGGCAAATCTATGACGGCCTTTATCTTGTCGGGGTTGGCGTTAATTCCTCTTTCACTAACTAGGAAACCCAAGAACTTTCCAGATTTAACACCGAATACGCACTTCTTTGGATTCAGCTTCATTTGGAAACGCCTCAATGTTTCAAATGTCTCCCGCAAATCTTTTATGTGATCTTTCTCTGTTTTTCTTTTTACTATGGAGTCGTCAACATATACTTCCACATTCCTCCCCTTTTGAGCCTCGAATACCTTGTCGACCAGTTTTTGGTATGTGCCCCCTGCATTTTTAAGCCTAAAAGGCATAGCTTTATAGCAGAATACCCCGGCATCTGTAACAAATGTCGTCTTCTTCTTTTCCCCTTCAAACAAGCTTATCTGATGATAACCGGAATAAGCATCCATGAAGCTTAACATGGCGTGTCCGCTGCTCGAGTTGACAAGCTGGTCAATTCTTGGAAGTGGGTAGTAATCTTTTCGACAGGCTTTGTTGAGGTCTGTAAAGTCTACACACATTCTCCACTGTCCAGTTGCCTTCTTGACCATTACTACATTCGCCAGCCATGACGGGTAGTCGCACGGTTCGATGAAATCCGCCGCCAAAAGTTTTTCAATTTCCTCCTTTATGGCCTTGTTCTTCTCTGATGAGAAATTTCTCTTTTTCTGCTTGACAGGTCTAACCGCCTCGTCAACGTTCAGATGGTTGACCATTACTTTTGGATCTATGCCCGGCATCTCATCTTGAGCAAGGTTACCAAATTTACTTTGACCTCTTGGTCCATGTCGGCTCCAATCTTGACGGTTCTTTCTTTGTTGCCGCTGATCAACTCTACTTCTTCAGTTTCGCCCGCAGGCTGACATGTTTCAAGTGGTCGAGGTTGCAATTCTTCACTGGTTATTTTCTTATCTTAATAGACTTGTCGGCTACATGCTCTCTTCGCGATCTTATCGCCGGTTTCGCCTTCCGCTTTCCTTTTTTTGGCTTGTCCCTTTCATCACGGTGTGATAGCATGACCTAGCCGATTCTTGGCTGCCTTTGAGTCTTTCTGGTTGCCCGGCATTAGACATATATATCATGGTCAAGTGGTACGTCGACACTACTGCTTGTGCGTCATGAATTAGCGGGCGTCCGATTATGACATTAAATGCTGTCGGAACGTCCAATATGAGAAAATCCACCATTACATCTCTGGCCTTCTCGTGGTAACCGATTTTGACCGGAAGTTTTATGGATCCTTTTGGTATGACGGAGGCCCCTGTGAAGCCCTTACAGGATAGCTCACTCCTTTCAAGTGTTCAATGCCTATGTTCATCTTGTTGAAGGCAACCATAAACAATATGTTGGCCGAGCTCCCGCCATCCACCAGGACCCTATGAATGGCGCAATTTGCCACATTTAAGGTAATGACGAGAGGGTCGTCATGTGGGAAGATTATGCCTTCTGAATCTTTCTTTGTGAATGTCACTGTTGGCATAGTTGGCGGCTCTGGCCAACGATGAGTCTCGTGTAGATTAACCTGATGACGGTATTCCTTCAAACTTGCCTTGGCTCCACTAGCTGTCCCGCCATAAGTAGGGCCGCCAGCTATGACGTGGATAACCGCCAGCTATGACGTGGATAACCGCCAGCCTGTCTCGGACTGGGGTGTTCCTCTGAATTTCCTCAACGGGGTTCTGATCCTGATCATGCCGGCTTGAATCATGCCGGCTAGCTTCTTGCCTTGACTTGTATTGGGTAAAATACCCTCTCCTGATCAGATCTTCCAGATTATTCTTTAAATCCTAGCACTCTTCAGTGACGTGACTGTGATCTTTATGAAAATCACACCACATATTTCTATCACGGCCCTTATGGAACATCTTTCGGGGGCGCTGCCACTTGTCATCATCCTTGTGCATGGCGAATATCTGCGCTTTGGGCCTAGTGAAGGGCGTATATCTCTCAAATTTTTCTTTCTTCTCCTTGCCCTTAAGGACACTGGCGGAGGCAACCTCTTTCTTTGTCTCCTTCTTGCCTTGGCTACCTCGCCTTTCCTCCTTGGCGGTTTCAGAGTCGCCTCTCCTGATATTCGAGGCTCGGTCAAACTCTTCACTTTTTATGAAATCGTTGGCCTTTCCCAGTACAGCCGCCAAAGTCTTCAAGCTTTTTCTTCCTAAATAGCTTCTGAAATCGCCATCTTTCAAACCTGACATTAGTGCTAACACGGCAACTTCCTGTTGCAAGTTAGGTATTGTTACCTCTTCTCCATTGAATCTTCCCAGGAAATCTCTGAGGCTTTCATTTTCGCCTTGCTTTAGAGCCATGAGTTCTCCAGTAGTTCTCTCCCGCCTTCTGTTATTGACAAATTGCGTTTGGAATTCCGCTGACAGCTGGTAAAAGTCAGTGATGGATGCCGGGGGCAGGCTTCTGAACCACGTCTGTGCTATACCCGACAGAGTTGCCGGAAACACTTTGCACCAGATGGCGTCTGATTGAGTGTACAAATGCATATGCCCCTTATATGCCGACAACTGATCAACCGGGTCTGTTGTGCCGTCATACTTACATGATGGCATCTTGAAACGTTGCATAGGTTCTTCTAGAATTTCTCTGATGAAAGGTGAACCCCTAGGTGTGATGGGAGCTCGTTGCCGTCCTGAGTAGGTACTGAATGTCCTACCGTGTAGGCTAGTGTTACTTCTTGTTTCCCTCACAGTGCTTTCTCTGTCATCGTAAACGGGTTCAGTATACTTGTCGGTTTCTCCATCTTCTTCTGTCTGGAGAGTTTCTTCATCATAACCTGCTTCCGCCATTTCCCTTTCCAGGCGACGCCCGTCGTGAGTGAAAGGCTTCATTCTTCTCAATGGGTTGCCATCATGATCGCGGCCAACGACCATTCCAGGGCGCTTACTTGATGAGCTCTTAATCTGATTGCCGGAAGCTATGGCGTCGAGTACCGCCCTGGCAGCTTGGATTTGTTCTGGAGTGAATTGAGCGATGCCAGAGGATGGCGCTCGGTGGTGTGGACCCGTTGGGGTTATGGGATCAGGTTCAGGTGAGTCAGGCTCTTCTTCCCCTACATAGACGGGATCAGGGCTGATGATAGGACCACCATAGTCCGTTGTGACAGGGTTGTTGCTGGGATCAACGTTGCCTGTGGAGTTGGGATCCATCCCCCTCCTTCTAGCGCCAATTGTTTCGGGTATGAAACAGTGGACGTCAAGGATTTGACGGCCTATGGAGGTAGGATCAGGTATAGTAGGTAGGTGAACATTGATTACGTACCTTGGAATCAGTGCAGGTGGGCTATTTATAGTATGATATTAGTAGGTCGGTTCCCCATGAGGGGGAATCCAGGTTTTACATGTGAACTAAATGATCAGAATCGTACACGTATACGTCACATCTCATGCATACTGTCAGACCGACAACCTGAATGGTATTTGTCAGGCCGCCAAGTATGACTTTGTCAACTATGTTGGCCATTCACTTAAGGGTGGCCTTTGGAGTACACCGGCAAACACTTGCCGGCGCACAATTGTCTACCGACAAGTATGAGGGAGTTTGTAGGCTCCCGTACAATAACCTTTTTAGAAACCTAGTTGTTTTCGGAAACCTATTGTCTCCTAACTACCTAACCCTATATAATACCCTCATCTCCCCTCACAAAAATTGGCACGACATCCTCATAACTCCATACGGCATCCCTCATACGCTTCACCCTCATAATCTCACAAATACTACACACGGACAACTCACAAAAATCTCTCGGCAACCTCACGCCCATAATTCCTCAATGAACTCCACAACAAATTTCTCAAGGCACCACTCCTACCGATTCTGCCTCGCTCGCATATATTACCCATCACCTGCTAATTCATAATCACCCCCTACTACTACTCATCAACAATGCATATCAACGCTGCAATAGTAATCACCACACCTAATTCATCGCCATATAATCATCATCCTACTTCTAATCTTCACCCAATCTCACGCCTAACATAATACTCATACTTCAACCTTTTATATTTCCATCATCACATTATCAACATCGTGTTGTGCAGCTTACGCCCAAATCCTAATACACATATACAAATACAATACCCTATGCCTAATACAGTAACTTAACCCAAGACACAAAGTTTATAAAAATGCTTGTACAACTTTCGATCCAAGATCCGTACAAATCAACGACACCAGACAGTGGTATAATTTCCGAGCGTCAACTAAATTAACAATCTTTATTTTCTTTCTTTATTTAACTTTTTTACTATTTTATTGAAGTTACTAACATTCTATTCATGATGTAGATTGTTAACATAATCCTGCGATTGTAAGTATTGTATATATTATACTAACTCCCTGCAATATTTTTTATTTCTTATAATGAATATTATTTTTTATGTTTGATTGTAATATTTATCACCTTGTATATTATTGTTAATCAAGAACTAAATAAATGTATAACTAAATCAGATAACTTGGACAACATGCTAAGAACCTAGTAACATTGATTGTTTAATAACTTGTCACAAAAAAAGTAGTATTTTATGTGTTTCATGAACCAACCTAGACTAATCTTTTTAGGACGTTTTAAAACATTATCAATTTATTTATCTTTTGCATAAAACTTGCTATAAATCGTATTAAGTAGAGGCCAGCAATGGGCTAACGTGGTTCATGACCGTGTTCGTACCTTCACCCCCCAAACTCAATTTTTGGTTCATGACCATTAATGAAGTTATGACGGGGAAATCTACATTGGATAAGTCCCACAGTTGTCCCTATGATTTCCCAAATATCCAATTAGGTTTATTAGTGTTCTTTTAAAGACTTGTTGGAGACTTTCAGAAACGTATTTTTATAAAACCTTAACAATGGGATAGTCAAATACGCGCTCACACCGCGTAGGCGAACTAAATCACGCCTACAATTTGACGACTTCATTGGGGAACATTTTAAAAATTAATATTTTTAATTGAGTGGGTGAAACTTGAAAAATACGATTCGTTCTCGTTTTATGCTTTACAATAACATACTGTTTTGCATATGCATGGCTATTGTTTAAGCCACCATAAGGACAATTCTTCCCTGCCTCATTAGCGCATGTTCTATGCATGTGGCCACCCCCAGAGCCTTGTGCTTTGTCCTTTCCAAAGCTTCTTGAACGATAGTGTTGGATCTTAGTCATAAGCACATACCTAACCATGGCGTTGTTCTCTTGTTCCTGACTTGAGAAATGGAGTGCCTCTTACATGTGGCGACGTTTTAAGCAAAGATACGAAGCGTGTGATCAATCTCTTAGTTATGGATCCTTTTCAGACTTAACCCAAACCTGACCATAGTTGAAACATAGAACGTGACTCTGTGTGTGTGCCATTAATTGTTTTCTATTATCGATTTCTCGATTCAAAAACCTCAACCGAATTTATGTGACGAAAAAATGAAAAATAAAAAATTTCGAAATACTGCATGTCGCGCAATGGGTATGTGTGCCGCGCTCTGGTCTGCGTCTATCGTAGCCTTCCCGCATGTCGTACACCATCCGAGCGTTCCGCGCTTGCTCCAGCGTATCGCACATCTTCTGCGTGCAGTGTTACCTCTTGCGCGCCACGCGTTCCTTTGGCCTGCACCGTATATGTCCTTGCATGTTACTATTGCGTGCCCATTAACACTTGTTATTAGGCTTATCCTCCCACTTTGTTTTACCATCTTCTCTTTCTTTCTTTTTTACTCTTTTTTCTCATCTTTTTGTTTTAAAAAAGGAAGAAAAATCCTATCTTAAAAACCCATTTCATATCTTGCCATCTCAAAAATATCTTACATCCATTTTCAAAATCCATCCTCATATTTTTTCAAATTCTATCACCCATCTTTTTTCGAAAATTGTTCTCTTTTTTTTTTTTTTCAAAATTTCCTCTCATCTTCTATCACCTATCTTTTTCAATAATTCATCCTTTCATGTATATCATCTCATCTTTCATGTGTACATCATTTAGGATTCCCTTTAAGTGTCCATCTTATTGTAAAAATCTCATCCACTTAGGAATTCTAACTCCATTAGAAGTCCATCTAGCCCATATGTGTAGGTTCATGCCGTTTCACTCAATTTAGAGTTTTTAACCCCGTCTAACTCTATTCAAGTTAGGAGTCTTAACCCCGTAGAGGTTCACCCATCTAAGAAGTCTAGGGTCGTTAGAGTTCTTACCATCTTAGGAGTCTAATATCCATATAAATCCATGCATAATAGGAGTCTAAATCCGTTAGAATTCCGTCTGTAATAGGAGTCTAAATTCGCTAGAGTTCCACCCGTCTTAGAAGTCTAGAATCCATAAGAATTCCATGCATAATAGGAGTCAAAATTAGATAGATTTTTGTTCATATTAGGAGTCTAAAATCCATATAAATCCACGCACAATAACAATCTAAATCAATTAGAATTCCGTCCATTTTAGGAGTTAGGAGTCTGACATCCTTAAAAGTCTATTAAGTTTTGAATTCTAAGGTCATTAGAAGTCTATCAAGCCTAGGATTCTGAAGTCCATCCCCATTATTAGGTTTGCATTCATACTAGGATCCCTTTGCATTTCACAGTGCATCGTTTATACACTTCATGCATAACTAGAGTTCATAGGCATTAGGAGTCTCCTTGCATACAAACTCTTCATATCAGGCATTCCACATTTAAGTCCAGAACTACAACCAATATGATTCCCTGTTTGGGATATGTAGGAAGCCTTTACAGGTTCGAACGCATAGATTGTGTCATGCGTACATATATTAGGTCTAGGTGTATCCAAAAGAGTCATGCATACATGTATTAGGTTTAGGTGCATACAAAAAAGAAATCCAAAAAAAAATCCAAAAAAAAAATCATCATTCAATTAGGATACCCTGATTCATTCCTAAAAGCTCAACTTTTTCATTCCATTTCTCTCTCTCCACCATCACTCCATTTCTAATCTTCCACTTGATGATCGATTGTAGGAAATACGCAACATGTCAAGCACACTTCAAGAACAGATTAATGAGATGAAGAGTATACTAGTAGATCTTGTAGCATGTGTCGTTAGACAAATGGCAAACTACACTGTTCTTCAAAAGAATCATAGTGCGGATTACAAGGCACTGTATAACTTCGATGCAATGGTAGCTGACCCACAAAGGATCAATGAATTGGACGACATTATACTACATAGCTCAGTTCTAAGACCTTCAATCAAGTTTGACTTCAAAAATCAATCTCCTTTACAAGAAAGTATGTTGTTTTCCACCGGAGGCAAATAGGTTATTAATAATTCACCCAACTTTCAAACGCCCAATAAAATAAGGAAAATTGTTATGCCAATCGTAATACTTCCCAAACACGTTCCTGTCGCTGTCTCACATGGACCTATATTTAATACCACTAAGCCTTGAAGAAAACGTAAGAGAGAGTATTGCCCCATTAGGAATGAATCATGAGACTTCTTTTGACCGCCTTCATTCTAAATGGGCATTTTCTCCTATTGGGCCCACTCCAGATTTAGACGAAGATAAACAGGGGCCAAATTGGGACAAAGATGCTTATTACAAGTACTATAGAGGCCATGGACATAATTAAGACTGACAATTGCTACCCATTGCGAGGCCTTATTCAGGACATGATCGATGTTGGGAGATTTCCAGTTTCTCTGACTGCAAAAAAGCCTCAGGTTTAAGATCACTTCTCACGCGCAATGTGGGAATCTAGATTTAGGATTTTATTTTCTGTTTCATTTCTCTTATTTTGCCTAGTCTAATATAGGATTTTCCCTCTTATTGCATGTACTCATAATTTTCAATCAATAAATGAGTATTTATTTATTTATTCCCTCATCTTGCATTAATGAGCATCAATGAAAATCACGATTGTCGCCTTAAAAGAAATAAATTTATAATTCTCATGACTATTCTAGTAAAGGCAACAAATATAATTGGCATAAAAGAGGTATTCCTCCCTTCGTTACAACCATTTCTCCAGTCCTTATCACCCATTTCAACTTAAACACATAACATCCTTCTCCCTTTAACCTACCTCATGGGAAGTAAAATTTTCAATCATTCAATGTAAAGGGCAAGCAAAAAAAAAGAGACAGATCAACAACACTACATCGAAAAAAAAAAGTGTTGCAAATAAGCCTATCAATAGGTTTGTCAAATGTACTTCTTTCAAAACCTTTAACCTTCAACCTAAAACTCCAACATTAACCAAAAGGCCTTGACCTCCATAACCAAAAACCATTACAAGTCAAATCATACCTCTATCAAAAACCTTCTCATAAACAACCCTCAACCATATTACATTCCAATAAGCCATAAAAGACAAACCAAGGCTCGTTAGGTCGGAAACCCACAAGGGCGACTTAGGCAAAAGTCAGGGTATCTTCCTATTCATTAGCCTGAACTATAAATGGTATGATTCTGCTAAAGATAAGTAGGAAACCTCACCTTGAGGTCCGACCGCTTTAAACCAAACCAAACCTACATCATTATCCACCCTTGTCGAATACCTCTACCAAATCAATGCCTAATTCATTGCAAATGGCTCCAAGCAAAATGCTCGGCCACCAATTAAAATGTTAAGAGCTACGACTAGGCCTAATTCCAGTATGGATACGTAGGCAACCTCTTTTAACGCCCGACCATTTTAATCCAAAACAGATTTTTGAGGCTCACTTAGGCCCATGAGAAAAGTGCGATCGCCCAAATCATGAATTTTCAATGCTCATCCATACCTTTAGAACTAGACTGGGATTAGAATCTGCATCATTAGCCTACCTCATTGCGTGAGTCAATTCATTATGGCTTCGTCTTTTTCTTATTCTTATCCCTTGCCGTTTTCTTAACTACATTATCACCTTCTAAGCCAACCTTAGCATAACCTTTTAACGCTGAGCGCTATAACCGTGCCTCAGCCTTTGAGCGTCCCTTTCTTTGGCCTTTCTTGTCTTTTTCACCTTAGGAACCCTATATGGAGTCTTTGGTCGAAACTTCCACTAACCGTGACGAGATATCTTCGGAATCAAGCATTTAAGTCTGATACTACATCAACTCCATCTTGCTGGGGGCTTCCCATTTCTCCTCTTTCATAGGCTCCATGTTACCTTGATAAGGACTTCATTACGAGTCCATACAAAAGATTGTGGGCTGCAGACCCATACTAAAAATTAACACGAGATCCTATCACTTAGGCCCGTAACAAACTAAAATCGAAGATTCGTTCTATAACACATTTTGAATCAAACATAACATATATGGATTATCCTTGAGGGTTTCTTATTTCTTCTCTTTTAAAAACTATTTCTAAAAGAAAAATTGAGCTTGAAGAGGAACAACAAAGCATCATATCATATCTCTACATTAGCATTGTATCTCTACATTAGTGTCATACCTCTGCATTAGTGCCATATCTCTGCATTCGCATTACATATCTGCATCGTCCAAACACTATGTCAAGCATTGCATGTAAATTTTTCAAAAGAATTTAAAATGTATTAAGAAAAATATAGTGATAATTATATTTTGATTTAAATGGTACTCCCTTCTTTTATATTTATGCTTCTCTATTAGGATGTTGTAGAACGTTTCTTTAATATAGAGAATAACAAAAAGTAATTAAAAGAGAAGTATCAAGTTGTGAAAAACAAATATAAGAATGTAAGAGAAAAGTTCCAAAAATAAGAGAGAAATTCTGAAAAAAAAAAAGAGATAGAATGCCAAAAGTGCATTGAAAAGAAGAACTAAAAATAGAGAGAGTATTAGCTTAATTAAGTGTGAAGATAACTATGAAAAAATGGTAAAGGAAACGTAGCAAAATCAAAGAAAAAGTTTAAATAAAATTCTTATCTTGTACTCACCTCATTTCCTTTTAAATCAACACATTATGTACTTTGACACTATTCATCAGTTTCACTTTGACCATCATTTATGATTTACATAAATAAGGATAAATATAATATCACAAACCTTTGTGTGTATGACAATTAATTAACTATCACGCGCAGCCCAATAGGCCCAACCACTAAAAGCAAGACCAACACCCACTACCCCCCACTTTACTTTTCTCTCTCTTCAGTGCTTTTTACTCTGACTTCCTATTCTCTCCTCTCTTTGAGCTTCTCCTTTCTACATTTACTCCTTGCTCGATTGAATTAGAAGCTTCGTACAGGATCTTCAAGTTTCAAGTTGAACTCTCTTGTATCCTACAATAATGGAACCCAACTTCGTACCTGGATCCTAGGAAAAGAGGTTAACTGATACTCCTATATGAAAATCATGACAATTACTCCTTCCATTTCTTTTTAATTGCTACATTGTATTATGCACAAAATAGTATTTGTTGGTGGAAAATAAGAAAAGCAAATATAATAGCATTAATTTTTCGTGAGTCAAGAACTTTAAATAAGAAAAGTTTAAATAATGTAGCAATTGAAAAGAAACAACCATTTAAGGAAAATGTGCAATTAAAAAAAACTGATGGAGTAATTAATTAAATTGACACCTGGGATCTGACAATGGCCTTGTTTGGTAAAGAGTGATTTGGGGCAAAATTAGAGGTTTGAACTTATATTAGCGGATTTAACTAGTTAATCCTCTAATTTGGGTGTTTGGTAAAGAGATGTTTCAATTAGCTTCTTGAGCCCAAAAAGCTCTTTTTTAAAAAAGCTATGGAAAGGACCAATTACATTCATGTTCTAAAGTTGTTAAAAATTACATTAATAAATTATAATATGTACAACAATAGATTATGCACATGTCCTTATTGGTCATTTTACACAATGATGTAGCAATCAACTCATCTACTTACCAAACACCATTATACAAACAACTAATACAATCAGCTAGTTGTAGACACCTAATCATGTCTCCCAATTTAAGGGTCCAATGATGAAATATACCATGGTTTTAATTGGAGCAACCCAATGGAAGAGCAATCCGAACAGCCAACCCAAAATAAAGTTAAAGTGCATTTTGAAATCTTATTCGAAAGCCCAATTATTTATTCATGATAATTAATTGTATTTTAAGCCCACAAAATAATTTGAGTCCATTTAAAATATTTTAAAAGCCCAATTGATCATTTATTATTTTTAAGGAAAAATTGTTTTAAATAAGTCAACCTTTGCGCGGTCTTTCCATTTTAAGTCTACCTTTTGATTATCCCTAATTGAGTTAGGCTTGTAGGGCTATTTTCTTCTATTGAGTTTTAACCTGTTTGTGACCTATTTAGTAGGTTACATGTGCCATGCGTCGCCATATAATGGATTTGGAATTTTTTTTTGTTTTATTTTCTCTCTACTTCCCTCCTCCTCCTGTCATCTTTCTCTTCCCTCTCCCTTGAGACCACCCCACCCCAACCCCTCTTACCCATACCCCCACAGCCCCCACCCCCACCCCTCCCCCCCACCCCCCCCGGCCCTGCATCCCCACCGGTAGCATCCCTCCACCCCAATCCACCCCCACCCCTCCCCTACCCCTTATCGTATTTCCACCAGCAGACACCCCCCACCCCCACCCTACCCCCCCCTCTCCTCTCCCGCTAGTTGCGTTCCCAGCCCACGACGCAGCCCCCCCGCAGCTGCCACCCCCTCCTCGCCTCCCTCGCCTATTCCCCTATAATCTCCTTTCGTCCCAGCCCAAAACCCCATCGCCCAACACTAACCTTGCTCGGAGAAGGTGTCGAAGACAGAGAGAGGAGAAATAGGAGAGAGAAGGGGGTAGGGGAGGTGTTCGCAGGGGGTGGGGGAGGTCGCAGGAAGAAGGGGGTGCGGGATGGGCGTTCGCGGGGGTGGGGGAGGTCGCAGGAAGAAGGGGGTGCGGGAGGGGCGTTCGCGCGGGCGGGGAGAGGGGGGGGGAGTGGTGTTCGCAGGGGGTGGGAGAGGTCGCAGGAAGAGGGAGGGTTCGAGAGGGGCGTTTGCGGGGGTGGGGCGGGGAGGGGTGTTCGCGGGGGGCGGGGAGAGGGTGGGGAAGGGGTGTTCGCAGGGGCGGGGAGAGGGTGGGGGAAGGGGTGTTTGCGGGGGGTAGGGCGGGGAGGGGGTTTTTGCGGGGTGGGGAAGCGGTGTTTGCGGGGATGGGTCAATGGGTTTTTTTTGGGTGGGTTAATGGGTGGGTTTTCAGTTTTGGGTGGATTTTCAGTTTAGGGTGGGTTAATGGGTTGGTCAATGGGTTTGTTTAAAGTTAAACTTTTTTATTTAAGAAAAATTGACAATAGAGGTCTCAACTTTGGGTGATAATTTTTAAAAGGTCTGAACTATTGATTAACCTGTGTAAGTCCCAACTTTAGGGGGTCTTAACTTTTAGTGGGCCTTAGTGAATTGAAACTGGCTTAATAGGTCATAACTTGTAAAACTTGGGTCACACCAGAATGGTTGAGGGAGGGAAGTAAGAACTAGGTGAGATTTTAAAAAAAATCGTCAGTTTTAAGTCACCGAGGCCCGCTAAAAGTAAAGACCCCCTAAAGTTGGGACCTACACAGGTTAATCAATAGTTCAAACCTTTTAAAAATTATCGCCCAAAGTTCAGACCTCTATTGTCAATTTTTCCTTTTATTTACCTGTTTATCAGATTACCGATCATTTAGCCTAATTAAAGTTAATGGTGCTACAAAGTTGACTTGACTAGGAATAATCAAAAGTTAGACTTCAAATTGGAAGACCACGCAAAGGTTAACTTATTTAAAACAATTTTTCCTATTTTTAATAAATATTCTAATATATTGAAATCAGATACTTATTCCGCAAAAGTCAATTTCCGGATTTTAAGGGATAAAAACAATCGTTTAAAAACGTGTTTAAGGAAAAAGCCTGGCAAATAAGCTTAACGCAGGCGGTGCTCCTAGCGCGCCACGTGCGCCCAACACATTGGCCAAGCTGTGACTGGCGCGCCAATATGCGCCTGACACGTGGATATGTGGTTCACATAGAGTCTTTCGCCTAGCGCACCACTCTGTGTGACACACAACCTTTCTTTTTTATATTTTTAAACACGCGTACCACGTGTACGTTTTCTATTGGGCTTACCACGTCAGGCGCGCCAATGTGTGCCTAACACGTGTATTTGTACATGACATGTAAGCATGCGCCTCGCGCAAGTAGGCGCGTGAGGCGCACATTCTTTTTTTCTATAAATACCCCTTGATTTACCGAATCAAAGGACGACTTTTCAATTTTATTTCTCGAGCACTTTAAATTCCGAATACTCACGTACTTTATTTCGAACCTCCAACCACTTCAAACACATCAAACACATTAATCCTTTTTAAATTCTGAATCATATCACACTTTTGGCTTCAAGATTGCCCCTCCCGAAGGTCGTTACGCTCTTAGGCCTAAATCGCACAGGTATACTCCTAAGGACCCTTGAATAATTCCTTTATTTATATTGTCATGAAGTTACTAATAATGTATTGTCATGATGTAGATAATTAATCCAATCAACATATTATTTGTACATTCTAACCTGTTTTCCTCTTATTTTTGTATATAATATTCATGTTACTTTGATTGTCCTATGCATATATATTTTTTATCACCCACATATTATTATTGCTAAACAAGACCTAAAAAAACTGTTCTAACTAATTCAGATAATTTGGACAACCTGCTAGTACCTTGTAATATTATTGCTTAATAACTTGTCGCTAAAAAAACAGTCTCTTATGTGTTTCCTGAACCAATTTAGACTAATATTTTTAGGGTGTATACAAATATTTTGTGGTTGTTCTTTTGCGTAAAACTATGATATGAATCGATATTTAGTAGAGGCCATCAATGGGCGAACTTGGTTCACTATGGCTATATTCATAGCCTCACCCCCGAACTCAATTTTTGGTTCAATGCCATCTATGGAGTCAAGACGGGGAAACCTATATTGGATAAGTCCCGCAGTTGTCCCTTCACTTTCCCAAATATCCAATTAGCTTTATGAGTCTTCCTTTAAAGACTTGCTGGCGACTTCAATATGAATTTCAATAAAACCTTAACAATGGGGTAGTCAAATACGCGCTCACATTGCAGTAGGCGAAAATAAAATCATGCCTACAATTTGGCGACTCCACTGGGGAGGATTTTAAAAAATTAATATTTTTTGAAATGAGTGGGTGAAACTTGAAAAATACTATTCATTCTCTTTTTATGCCTTAGAATAACATACTGTTTTGCATATGCATGGCTATTGTTTAAGCCACCATAAGGACAATCTACCTTGCCTCATTAGCGCATGTTCTATGCGTGAGGTCACCCCATGGGGTTTGCGCTTTGTCCTTCCAAAAAGCTTCCTGAGCAATAGTGTTGGATCTGGATCTTATTCATAAGCAAACATACCCAAACATGGCATTGTTATCTTGTTCATGACTTGAGAACTGGAGTGCGTCTTACATGTGGCCACCTCTTTAAGTAGGGGTACAAAGCATGGGATCAATCTCTTAGTCATGGACCCTTTTCAACCTTAACCTAAACTTGACCATAGTTGAATGTGTGATTGCAAGTTTTTGCCTGCTGCTTTATTAACGTATTGATATGCCTTGCGCTTAAAATTCGCGTCTAAAATAGATCGTAATTTTCATTCGAACCTTCATCAAATTGCCCATACGCATGTCGTGGAGTAGTGCGCCAAACGCATTAATTAATTTGCGCATGGCGCACTATGCCTGCACCCGAAGCACTCAGTTGGTCTAAAAAAAAGGAGGGCCTGTCAATTCGCAAGTCAATGTTGGTATGTCAAAATTGTTGTTATCATTATGTCAGTCGTAGCGTCCCGAAATCATGTCGAATTCCCTAAAACATAGCCTAACTTGCAAAAAAAAAACGTGTCTGGGAACAGTGCGCTAGACGCATTGTCTTGTGCCTGACGCACTGCTCCTGCAGCTGACGCACAGTCCCGCATCGCGTACACCTTTGCTGCGTGGCACGTTTCTTGTGTGACTCATGTTTTTTACCAATTTAGACGATGTGGTGGCCGATTCCGCATTTTTTCCTGTTTGCATATATGTAGAGTTGTTGACCGTTCAGTGCGTCCTATGGTCTAAAATTAACTTCACCTAATTACAGGAAATAACAAAAAATGAGTCTTTTCCTCTTTTTTGAGTCTCACTACTATTAGGTCTCATTTAAGTGAAAGGTCATGTTTAGGGTCTTCCTTTTTATTTTCTGTTTCTTTTTAGAGAAAGTCGGATATTCCTATCGCCCTATCTTACCCCATACTTTTTTAATGAAAAAAAATTTCACTTTGTTTTCACAAAAATTCCTCATCTTTTTCAAAACCTCATCATTTTCATGTATATTATCCATATTTTCATGTGTACATCATTTAGGATTCTTCTTAGTGTCCATGTTGTTGTAAAAGTCTCATCCGCTTAGGAATCCTAACTCCATTACAAGTCCATCTAGCGCAGATGTATAGGCTCATCCAGTTTCACTCCATTTAGAGTCCTCAACCTCGTCTAACCCAATTCAAGTTAGGAGTCTTAACCCTTCTAGGTTTCACTAGTGGAAAAAACGTCAAGGGTTACGGTCAAAATAGCCCTAAGGGATGCATTTTTTGCCCGCAGCCCTTGGCGTAGCATCCCTTGGGTAAAATGGAATGGCTACGATTTTCGACCGCAACCCTTCAACCCCAAGGGCTGCGGTTTTGGGCCTAAACCGCTTCCCATTTTACAAATTAAGGGTTGCAGTTTTGATGAAAACCGCAGCCCTTGTGATTTTTTTTTTTGCATTTTTACTCCTAAATGATCCCCAAACAGTTATATATATATATAAATATCATTTTCCATTGCAAATTATGTTTTTTTAATACAAATATAAGAAATTTACAAAAATATAGATGCTAAAATCTTGGATGATGTTCTCTGCTTGCCTTTTCTAGTGAAACATTTTCATCCCACCTCCCATACAAAACATGTTGCATAAGCAAATTTATTGTAGCAGACTAGAATATTATTCATATTAGGAGTCTAGCATCCTTGAAAGTTCACCAAATCTAGAATTATAACGTCATTAGAAATCTATCTGTGGTATTCGGTTTTTGACTGTCTTAATTAACGGTCTGAATCCCACGAAAGTCTCTCATTGGACTATGAGTTTTAGAAAACTTGGAAGTCGAGACCCTATTAATATCTGAATAGGGACAGATTTATCTAATAAATCATTTTAGAATTAATTTCAAGAAAAATCATTTAAAACGATGATGACTTCATATGGATAAGGCTTTTTTGAAAATTGGTCTTTCATACCATTAGATAGGGTTCAGGGTTTAGGTTAAGAGGTGCGAACGTCTGGAACTCGTCCCCTCTTCCGTTCTAAAGAACGAGCTCTAACTAAATGCGTTATTTTCTATTTTAAAGTAATCATGGCTATTAAAATGAAAGAAAATCACATAATTTGCACATATACAAATCAACCATTTTTATTTAGGACCAATATATCATTTGTACATGGTAGGTTTGAGCACTGAAGTTGCACTACGTACCAATCATTGCGGGATTGGAATCCACTCATGGATCGAAACCGTCGTAGTTCGAACATATGTCTCACCCTAAATGGCCAATTCCATTAGGGAAGAAAAGGGGATAGATTATGAATAACTCACCTTTAGAATTAAACAAATCTATTGGAAAATGAAGTAATCACTCCAATTAGTGATTAAAATGGGGTAAGATAATCACTTTAATTAGTGACTAAATATGAAGGAGGATCAAGATAATCACCTTAATTAGCGATTAAAAATGGAGGTTAAGATAATCACCCTAATTAGTGATTATTCAAGGCTTAAGATAATCACTCTAATTAGTGATTAAATGAGGAAAATAATCGTCCTAATTAACAATCATGAAGGTTTAAGATAATCACTCTAATTAGTGATTAAATGAGAAGAATAATTGTCCTAATTAACGATTATTAGGGTTTAAGATAATCACTCTAATTAGTGATTAAATGAGAAGAATAATCGTTCTAATTAACGATTATTAGGGTTTAAGATAATCACTCTAATTAGTAATTAAATGAGAAGAATAATCGTCCTAATTAACATTTATTAGGGTTTAAGATAATCACTCTAATTAATGATTAAATAATGATTGGAGATAATCACCCTAATTAGTGATTAAAAGAAGTTTGAGTTAACCGCTCTAATTAGCGATTAATCGAGGATTGAAATAACCACCTTAATAGTGATTACGTTTATGATTTTCCAGAGGTCTGTTTGCTTCATAATTGAAGGCTTTTGAGAAATAATCTTAATTGAAGATTATTAAGTCACTCTAAGACCCTATTCTTTTGGACTTATGTTCAGCAAAAATAAGTTCAGTTCAGCAAATATAAGTAAGAATAAGTTCAGTTCAGCAAAAATAAGTTCAGTTCAGCAAAAATAAGTTCAGTATTACTATTAATGTTGTAATTATTATTTTTGTTTTCAATATTACTATTAATATTGTTATTATTATAAATATTATAATTATAATAACGATGAATTTGTAATTTTTTTTATTTTTTTATTTTTTTATTTTTTTATTTTATATAATTTTTTTATTTTAATATTTTTATTATTTAGTAATTATTATTATTATTATTAGTATTATTATTATTATTTATTATTTATTATTTATTATTTATTATTTATTATTTATTATTTATTATTTATTATTTATTATTTATTATTTATTATTTATTATTTATTATTTATTATTTATTATTTATTATTTATTATTTATTATTTATTATTTATTATTTATTATTTATTATTTATTATTTATTATTTATTATTTATTATTTATTATTTATTATTTATTATTTATTATTTATTATTTATTATTTATTATTTATTATTTATTATTTATTATTTATTATTTATTATTTATTATTTATTATTTATTATTTATTATTTATTATTTATTATTTATTATTTATTATTTATTATTTATTATTTATTATTTATTATTTATTATTTATTATTTATTATTTATTATTTATTATTTATTATTTATTATTTATTATTTATTATTTATTATTTATTATTTATTATTTATTATTTATTATTTATTATTTATTATTTATTATTTATTATTTATTATTTATTATTTATTATTTATTATTTATTATTATTATTATTTATTATTATTATTATTTACTATTAATATTGTTATTATTATAAATGAGAAGAATAATCGTCCTAATTGAGGATTGGAGAAATGATCAATTTGAGATCGAATTTGGAAATTTGTGTTTGACTAATTGGAATTTGGCCATTTAAAGCGAGACATGTGAAACAGCCTAAAATCAATTCGGAGATCATAATTACCAATCTAATTATTTCAAGTTATATGATTAATCCATTTGAATATGGAGAACACATTTTTAAAAATGTAAGATGGATCATCATACAATTTAACTTAGTTAGATTTGCAATTTTTTCTCTTAATTGAGATTGGGTCATTTAATTCATATACTATGATGTACTCCCTCCGGTTCCTAAAGATCTTCCTTGTTACTGTTCATACAGATACCAAGGAGGATTCATTGATGTGGGGTCTAGGGTGGATAAAGTATAATAAAGTAAGACCATAGAGGAGAGAGAGGGTAATAAAGTATAATAAAGTAAGATCATAGAGGAGAGAGAGGGTAATAAAGTATAATAAAGTGCAATTGTGGACCCATATGATAGTGACATGAGAGGGTATATAGGGAAATTTATTTTGCCAAATAAGGAATAAAGCAAAAGAGGGAAGATCTTTTGGAAACGCACTTAAACGGAAAGAGGGAAGATCTTTAGGAACCGGAGGGAGTATTGACCTAACATGCAATATTTGTAACATTGGTTGCTGATTTTATTAGAAAGAGTTGTAGAATTATTTCTGAAAATTATGCATAAACATCTCCATGTTTTTTATTAATTGAGTGATGTAATAACCATTTACAAAGAATCATTATTACAACAAAATGTACAAAACCTATGATCTATACAAATCTTCAATCTTGATCTTCACCATGATGCTCCTTGATCTTCATTTCCTTGAATGGGCTTTGGAATTCATGTTTATTTATAAACTTGTGAAAAATTAGAGATTAATTAACCTCTTTGATTTTGAATTTTTTTAATGAAAATCTTTATTGATTTTTATTTATATGATAAAATGAGTCATTTTAAGATAAACTTAAAATTTAATGACTTTTAATTCACATTTTCATACGAAAAGAATTTTTTTTTTTTAAAAGTAGAGTTAATCACTTTATTGCACTTTCCAGATTGCCTTTTTGTTCTTGTACTGACTTACAAAATTCATAACTTTCTGTACAAAGTGTTAAACCGAGCATATGATACATCTATGGATAGATCAGTGAGTTCTTTATGTTGTACCAAAATTGTACAAGCTTTTAGTGACAACTCAAATTATGGTGAATTTTATGTCAAAACTGGTCAAAATAGGACCTTTATTCAATTTGTTCTTTGAAACCTAACTTATTGAACTTATTTTGAAGTGGAAATTAGTATGAACATTCTAGACACATTGAAAGACTTGACTAGAAATTTTTACTTGAATTGAACATTTTTAAGACCAGTTTTTGTTTATTTTCTTAACTGAAGAGGAAATCATTGTTCTGGAATTTAGTGATTTACAAAAACATTTTTGTAAAAAATATGTAAAATTGTATAAAATTCATATGAACATTATTTTTATATTTTTGAAAATCCACTTATGTTTTATTTAAACTTGATGTTTTTAGTTTTGTCTAAATGACTTTATTTTTAATTTTATTGACAGAACAATCCTAGGTGGTACTTGACAAAATCAGTTTTGCACAAGACAATTGTATGATTTATAATTATTTACATAAAATTTATTTTTTATAAATTCCAAAGCCTCGTTTCTGGAAATATCTTGCACTTCATAAGAAAATTATTAAATCCCACTAACTAATTAATTAATGGAGACGACAAAAATGAAATAATATACGAAATTAAAACTGACCATAATTACAACATCACTTTTTTTTTTATGGAAATGTTTATACACAACTCTTCTTGAACTTTTTTATGAAAATTTTTTTTTTTTTTGTGATGAACAACAACTTGATTAAATAAAATCATATAATCACATTGTTTCCTAATAGTCACCCCATTAGAGGTGACTATTCTAGGTGGGGTGATTTAAGGTTGGGAACCTATTAGGACTTCCTCATACCTAAATCACTCCAAAATTAAAAAATAAATGATGAGAAGAAACAAGAAGAAAGGTTAGTAGATGATTGAGGAGATAATCAAAAATAATAAAACATACAACTTTACCTTGAAAGCTCAATGATGCACTTCCCTTTTGCAAATTTTTCTACCTTTTTTTGTGATTTTCTTAATTTCTAGGTGAGTTTCTAAATCCTCTTAATTACTAGCTTAAACTCTTTTTTTTGTGTTTTTTCCTTCTTTTGATGAACTTCTTTGCTTACTAATTATCTTACTAATGTTTACTTCTTTTTCTTAAGCGGGATTTTTAGAGGAGAAGAGCACAGAAGATGAGAGAATTAGTGAAATTAAGTTGAATTTTTTTTCAACTTCTTACTTACTAATTAAGACTTTTGCTTAGATGAAAAGATTAAGGAGGAGAAGAGTAGTAGAGAAGATGAGAGTAAAGTTGAATTGTGTTTTTTCCAACTTGGTTTTGAAGTGAAAAGAGGAGCGTATTTATAGAGAAATGAGGGAGGTGAACTAGGGTTTCAAACAAGGAGAAAATCTGATTTTTCACCCAAAAAAATCTGATTTTCTTCATCCTTAATCACCTTAATGACATCACTCTAATGAACTCACCCTAATGACATCATCAAATCTCTTTGGAACACACAAATATTCTTATTCTTTTTGGATTTTCTCATTAATGAGGCAAAATCAGATTTTCAGAAAATATTCTTCCCTAAGCATCCTAATACGTAAAAAAAATACATCGAAAAACGTGCAAAACAAAACTGATCAGGACGCTACGCCTAACACAGGAAGTTGCGCTAGGCACAGCGCCTTGCGCTAGGCGCAAGGCTCTGCGTCTGGAGCAGAGCATGCTTGTGCGCTAGGCGCACAATCATGCGTCCGGTGCATGATTGTGTGCTTGGCGCACACTTGATTCTTCTAGAAAAAATCCGGATTTCCCCCTCTTATACATGGGATTTGATTCTTATTCTCACATCTTTTCATGATTCTTATTCTCTAAGTAATGGATAAAGGATGTGATTAGTGGATAAAGAATATATTCTTATTCTTTATCCAACGAACAATGACTTGTCCATCAAGAAAACTGATTATTACCGATTTTGGGATACGACTCAAATCCCGACGCCTAATCGCGACTCGTTTTCTTTTGTTTCCAAAAGACTAACTTAAAACAATTAACGAAAACTCATCAAATTAATAAAGACGAGCATGATTATACTACAAATCACTTTATTGAAACGGTGGTTGTAGTTATCGACTACGACTCACGAAAAATATATTTCTAAACCGCAACCGTAAAAACGGAAAACCGTACGACAGAATAAAACTCACGCTCCGGGGCGAAACATGCATTTTGACGGGGCGCTTGCTCCATGATGCATGACGATTTTCGTTATTTTATTTGTTTCAAATTTTTTTATATATCCGAAAGAGGGGTTCAAAATTTGGTGTCTACAGAATGTCTCACATTGGTCGAATTTCGGAGGAAATGATGGCCAATGTTTGAAAAGACACAAAATTTTGACAAAAAATTAATTTTGAGATAACATATTCTCCATTAAAAAAAATTATCATCAGTGCTATAATTCGCGTTGCTTCTATAGAAAATCCCAATTAATTTTCTAAAAATTTTTAAATGCGACTTTTGTCTTAGATAGAAAATCCCAATTAATTTTCTAAACACTTGAAAATGCGACTTTATTGTCGTCTTAACTAGAAAATCCCAATTAACTTTCTAAAAAAATCTTTTAAACGCGACTTTATTGTCGTCTTAGATAGAAAATCTCAATTAATTTTCTAAAATTTTGAAAACGCGACTTTATTGTCGTCTTAGATAGAAAATCTCAATTAATTTTCTGATATTTTGAAAATGCGACTTTATTGTCGTCTTAGGTAGAAAATCTTAATTAATTTTCTAAAATTTTGAAAACGCGACTTTATTGTAGTTTTTTTTTTCAGTCTTATGAATTTGTCTTTTGTTAATGCGAGGGGATCCGACAATTAACAGATTAACTCTAGTCTTTTCTTTTTTAGAGTTTTCATGGTCTTGATGACAAACAAATTGCCAAATTACCATCACTTACTTTTTATGACTCCATGTGTTATCATGTCACCTTAAATTAGGACATTGTCATGTCATGTCACCTTAGATGTATTGTTATATCATGTCACCTAAAAGGGCTGACCAAAGGTTATTACCCTCTATGATGGACCAAACCTCATATGGCAAAATTTTATCTGTTTTTTCCGAAATCTTTCAGACAATTTTTCATGCATAATGCTTATTTGCTTTTTTAGAAAATGATGATCACTATATAGAACATACTAATAATGGTCATTATTTTGGATGATTATTAGGAAAGGATTGTATCAACGTTCTTGATTCATCATTGACACTGTTTTTTTTTATGCTCGGCTTTAGCAAAAAATTGCCATACCACAAATGCTTGGTCATTAACCATTGTGAAGGATGCTCCTTATTATCCTATGGACAATACTCAAACCTATTGTCCATGGCATGAATCATGGATGATCATTCTTTCCATCTATAAAAGGTGCATGGCTCTTCATTTCCAAATGCACCACTTCCACTACTCCAATCTTCTCTATAGAGAGATTTCTTTCACAAAATGATTCTTACGTATGAAGAAGCTAATGAAATGCGGAGTCGGGAGAAAAAACAACTCTCAAGAGTCACAAGAAACTTGGAGCGACCAAGGCAATCCTTTTCCTCTTCCCGCTTCACTAAGGTGCTTATGGCTTTGCTTTCACTTTCTGTTTGTTACCACATGATTCATGCTGCTTCCAAATTTTGGGATGAAACTCTCCATGTTTTCCGCTTTGGAGACCGAGAGATTGTGCCTCTTGTTGAAGAGGTCGAAGGTTTGCTAGGCTTATCATACAATGGTCCAGTTGTCACACCTAGATCTCCTACTAGGATCTCGATAGATTTATCAATGATTTTATACCTTCCCGAAAACCTTCATGGAAACTACCTACAATATGGTGAGGTATTTCTTCTCAACTTATTGTTGACTTTCCAATTTGGCACTTGGCAATTTTCTAACAATGTCAACTATAGAATTGATAGAGAAAATGCTTGCATTCTTATGATTTTGGGGAGTACCCTCACTAAATGGTCTTTAAACACATGCTATGTTCGGTGTCTTTCACTTATTTCTCAAATTATTAGTGGGGGTCGTCTTGGACAACTTATTTTGAGGGAATTGTTCCTTGGCTTAGATGAACTCAAAAGAAACCCTCAAAGCTTTGTGAAGGAATGTCCATTAATCTTCATTTATGGCTATTAGAAAAAATTTCTCTCATGAAACCCCACAAGAGTCTTACTTACAAAACTAGTCATGTCCGGGAGAGAGGTCTTCTTCCTTTCGTCTATCAACTTAGCAAAAATGGTGGGTGGGAGGATTTTTTTCTACATCAAGACATAAAGTGGGTCACAAGCCACCTTGGCATTAGTGCAATTGTATATTGCAATTCTGGTCGCAGAGATGTACAATTACCCGGGCTTTGCCAAGTCACTTTCTACCTTCCATGGAGATGTACAAGGCAAATTGGTTGGAAGCAAGAGCACATTCCTGCCATCTAGGTTCTTCCATCTTGTACCACTTATGAGGCTGATATGAGTGGTATTCAGAGAATGCCTACTATATGGCAGGGGGCTAAAATTATATCAGCGCCACCGGAACCTTCCTTTCTACTGATTGATGAAGATTACGTTCAATGGCTTCTAGCGGATATTGGTCAAGATAAAGATTCAGACGGGACGACCATGAAGAGGAGAAGGGTTTGAGAGAATTGTCATGTTTATTTTCTATGTTGTTTTTTTTAAGTTTTTAGGAAAATGAAGGCTTTATGTTTTTTTATGTATGAAATGAAGTACCCCAGTTGGGATGAATATTCAACGTCAGAATTATCTGCTTGTGAGAAATTCAATGTGAACACAATTCTAAACACGTGCACATTTTAACATTAAATATGATATGCAAATCATAATTAACTAATCATATGACACATAAAAGCATAACATATAAACCTTAACAATCGAATACATGTTTCATCATTTTCCTTCTTCATTTTTTTCATCTTTTCCGTTTTCCTCTTTTCCTTTTTCCGTTTTTTTTCTCTTTTGTTTTCGTTTTTTTTCTTTTCTCTTTTTATTTTTTTTTTATTTTTTGCATACATCATATGAACATCTAGAAACTCATGGCATATTTATTAAGAATAACCAAATAGGATACAAAACCCGCTAACTACTTGGTTACTTGATCATGACAATTACAATTACTTTGATGCCTAAGCGTAATATTCCTTCAACTGATCAAGATTAGTGATATGGGTGAACTCATTTCCATCAAAATCCATTAGCTTCACTGCTCCAGCCGTGGTGACATGCTTGAACAGGCATGATCTAGACCAGTTAGGCTTGAATTTTCCTCAAGGATCATGTAGTGGAGCTCTATTTTCCTTTAGGACTAGATCACCTTCTTGGATGTCTCTATCTCGAACCCTTTTGTTAGATGCATGAGCAATTCTCCACTGATAGAGTTGAATGTTATGCAATGCTTGTAGTTGGCGCTCATCTGCGAATGCAAGCTCATCATAGCGAGTTTTATGCCACTGGTCTTCCGAGATTTCTTTTTCTGCTATGACCATGAGAGATTGTATCCCCAAAGGGCATATGGTAGTTTGTCATGCCATTCCATAGTCTTTTCAGTCATTTTGGCAACAATAGTCTTGATTGTCTTATTGGCTGCTTCCACCGCTCCATTTGTTTGGGGACGATAAGGTGAGGATTGATGATGCTTGATTGCATATTTTACGAGAGTGGTCTTCAGATGACACTCAAATTGTGATCCATTATCAGAGATAATTTCAAAAGGTATGCCATACCGACAGATAATGTTGTTAATCACAAATTTCGAGGCTTGATTTGCCCCTAGCTTTGAAAATGATGCAGCTTCAACCCACTTCGAAAAGTAATTAATTGCTACAAGAATATATTGATGCCCATTTGAAGCCTTTGGATGAACTTGTCCGATTATGTCTATGCCCCAACTTGAAAACGGCCAAGGAGAAGTCATATTATGTAACAACACAGGTGGCATATGATTGAGGTTAGCAAATATTTGACATTCCTTGCAGGCGCGGACAAAGCTGATGCAATCACCTTCTAGAGTGCTCCAATAGAAACCTGCTCGCAAAATTTTACGAGCCAGCATTCTTCCATTCATATGGGGTCCACATTCCCCTCCATGAACTTCTTCCATGATGACTTGCTTTTCCCTGTCATTTACGCAGAGTTGCAGAGTACCATAAAACCCTTTGTGATACAATCTGCCTTTTATTATGAGAAAATGAGCAGCTAGCCTTATGATAGCTATGCGGTCCTTCTTACCACTTCCCTCTGGATATTGCATAGTTTCCAAAAAATTCTTGATATCCTTATACCAGACATCATCATCATCTTATTGAACCAACGTGGAGACAATTTGTGCTACAGTCACTGTTTGTCCCTTCCTTTCTTCAATTAAAAATGACTGAATCTTTGTACCATTTTCCCATGTTAAATTAACAGCGAGATTGGCTAAAGCATCAGTGAAACTATTTTGTTCTCGAGGAAGATGTTTGAAGCTGATATTATCAAAATAAGGGATCAATTCTTGAAGGTACTCTGTGTAAAGCTGAAGTCTCTCATCTCTAACCCTCCAAATTCCTACTGTTTGAGATATGATGAGATTAGAATCTCCATACACAATGAGATGTCTTGCCCCTGCTACCAAGGCGGCCTTTACTCCATATATGCAGGCTTCATACTCGGCTTTATTGTTTGTTGTTGGGAAATCCAGCCTGACAGCAAATGAAATATGGACTCCATCGGGATCTACTAACAAAACCCCTGCTCCATTACCTCTCCTATTAGAAGCTCCATCAAAGTACATGCACCATTGTGGACTGTTAATGAATAATAAGTACTCATCAGGGAATGCATCATCATATTCATCTCCTGACACTGGTCCTTCAGATATGGCTCACATTGAATATCAAACTCATAAAGCATAGCATGCCATCTTGCCAATCTTTCACTAAGGATGGATTTTTTAAACAGATACTTGATTGGATCAAGTCTTAAGATCAGATAGGCAGTATGAGCTTGAAGATGATGCCTCAACTTCTTCATGGCATGGACCAAGGAGATACATGCTTTTTTCCAGTGGGGTATATCTTGTCTCATACTCAAGGAATTTCTTGCTGTGATAGTATATGACAACCTCTTTCTTTGTTCCCTCTTTATATTGGGCTAAGAGAGCTCCCATAGCCGTTTCTGTGATAGTGAGGTATAAAATCAGAGGTTCTCCTGGTCTAGGTGGCATTAGAACAGGTGTATTTGAAAGGTATTCTTTCATAGAATCAAAAGCTTCCTGACATTCTTCATTCCACTCATGGGATGCCCCTTTTTTTAGCAGCTTAAATATAGGTTCACATCTCATAGTGAGTTGTGAGATGAACCTGCTGATATATTGAATTCTGCCGAGAAATCCTCTTACTTCTTTTTCTGTTTTTGGAGGAGGTAATTCCTGAATAGCCTTCACCTTTTCAGAGTCCACTTTGATGCCGTCTTGACTGACAATGAATCCCAACAACTTCCCCGAAGTGACGCCCAACACACATTTTTGAGGGTTCAGCCTTAAATTGTATTTCCTGATTCTTTCAAAGAAGGACCTTAATGCAGGAATATGTCCCTCACAATCTTCACTTTTCAAAATCATGTCATCTACATAAACCTCCACAATGTAGTGGATGAGGTCATGAAGGATAGTGGTTGCAGCCCTTTGATATGTGGCTCCGACATTCTTGAGACCAAAAGGCATAACTCGGTAGGAAAAAGTGCCCCATGGAGTGATGAAAGATGTCTTTGTCATGTCTTCTTGAGCTATGAGTATTTGATTATACCCTGAGAATCCATCCATGAAGGAAAACATTGATGCGGGGCCGAGGAAAGCAATCTTTTGGTGATGCAGCCTTCAAATCTCGAAAATAAATGCATACCCGAACTCTTCCATCCTTTTTGGGTACAACCACTATATTGGCGAGCCAACTTGGATGTTTTACAGCTTGGATGAATTTGGCATCAAGCTGTTTCAGGATTTTCTGCTTTCACTTTCATACTAACCTCTGGCTTCATTCGGCGGAGCTTTTGCTGCTTAGGCTTGCTTTCAGGATGTAACGGAATGCGATGTTCCGCAATTTCTCTATTAACACCAGGCATATCAGCATAAGACCATGCGAACACATCTACATACTCTTTTAATAATGCAATAATCATAGATTGTTCAGTTGGGGAGATGGATGATCCTATTTTGACTTCTTTTACAGCATTTTCTGTACCAATGTTAATTACAATCGATTCCTCCATGGGTTTTATGTATGTTTCAGTTGTATCAAGTGACTCATCATTATTAAGTTCACTGTCAAAAATAACATCTTGCATGCAACTGTATTTAGATAAAGGTTCACATTTAATTTCCTCACTGTCAGAGTCTTCTGACTGGGTATGTAAGGTAGATTGGCTAGAAGATGAGCTATCGGTATGATATCCATCTGAAGGGGGTGAAAAAGTATTTTCATGAGATGGATGTGGAGGATGGTTTCCTAAAAACATTTTAAATTCTATAGGCCCGTCTTTTGCCTGACACTCAATACTCCACTAATGTTCAATGCTTTCGCCAAAAGGTATCACCAATAACACCAGGTCAAAATCCCCTTACCTAGAGGACTTAGAAGCGAAAAGCTTCTTAAGCACTCCATGTTCCAGATTATCCACCCAGTCATTTTCTTTTTTCATGTTTTGTTCTCGGACAATAAAAAAACTCAAATGGACCCGGTGCACACTAACTTAGTGTACACCGGGTTTGTAAGATATTAACTTCATATAGTGAATTCTACAGAGATATAGTGAACTTATATACAATATAGTATATTTTATTAACGAAAAACATAATGTGAAATTATATGCAATATAATAGAGGAATTAATTAAAATATTTTAACATACAGGAAGATCTAAGTTGCGTAGTATATATCATGACACATATTCTAACATATGGAATGATTTAGTTTCTCCATGATATAATGAGTGTCTGAATGATATAGTGAGTTTTTGCTTGATATAGTGTGTGTTTGAATGATATAGTGAGTTTCTGCATGATATAGTGTGTTTCTGAATGATATAGTGAGTTTATGTATGATATAGTATGTGTTTGAATGATATAGTGAGTTTCCGTATGATATAGTGTGTGTGTGTTTGAATGATATAGTAAGTGTGTCTGAATAATATAGTGAGTTTCTGCATGATATAGTGTGGGTCTGAATGATATAGTGGATTTCTACATAATATAGTGGATTTTCGCATAATATAGTGGATTGTTCAGTAATGATACGTTGTTTTGCCTGGTGCACACTAATGTTAACGTGAACCGGGTCCACACAAGTCAGATTGCTCGGACAAACCAACTTTCGATTAAGTCAAGATTTCTAGCCTCATTGAAGAATATTTCCAATCTCGGTAAAAACCTTTGTTCTTTCCTACTAAGCCAAGGTTATGGAAACTCATAGTATGGCTCAGTATCACCTTGCAGGATGAACTGACCATTGAGGGTAAAGGAAGGTTTTTTGGTGTTTTGAGAAGTGCTGCCCGGATCATATCCTAATCCACGCCGGTTCTGCTTGTCTACTATAGGGATTGGTTGCTTCATTCCCCTACCATCATGCCCTAATCCGGCTCCTTGAGCATAACCCATCTTCATCATGATTTGAAATCCTTTGGACAGAGGTTGCATGGCAATCCCTACAGGCTCTTTGACCGCATTCGTGGGTAGGGCTGAGGTGTTTGTTTCTAATGGTAATTGGTCATCCTTAGAGAAGGGAAAAATTTCTTCTTTTTGGACCTAAAGGTAGAGAAAAAGAATTAAAAGAAAAGAAAAGAAGGCTACATATTGCAGAATGCATTGCAGAGTAAAGAAATTTTTCGAAAACAAATTTGACATTTTTTGACTGGAATGGTCCACCTTAGCAATTTTGCATTTTTATTTATTTATTTATTTTTTTGACTTTATTTTGACCTTTTTAAATGATTTTACTGTCATTGGGGTTGAAAACAGATTTTTTTCATTCTTCCATTTCCTACTTAATATTTGAACAAAGACAGAAAATATAGAGATTAGGGCCTGTATCCCCATTGATGTGTCAATTCAGCATTCTGAAATTGCTCCTGTGATGACTGGCATCTTGAATTCTGATCACATTGCCTGAAATACAATGGTTAATATATATTTGAGTCGAACCCGAAGGTTGCCTACATATCCCCATTGCTCCAAGTGCATTTTATGGGGAATCAGACTCAGCGTAGTTCGTTATTTTAGAAAGAACTAAAGTTTTTTATTTAATAAAGCAGCTGCACTCATATTGAGCTACCTATGTACCCCAGGTGTTACATAGGTGGAGTGATCTCGCAGTGCAAGTGTAAGTGATAATGGGGATTCAACGAGCTGAAAGATTTTTTTTTATGGGCTAACCTCCTACAAGACTTTTACCGAAGACTTTTCTCTTTCTGGGAGATGATCAAGTAGCTTTGCGGTAGACAAGAGCTATGTTGGTGATTTGTTTGATGCGATAGCTGAGAGCATGACATTGGTTTGTGCGGTGACCATGCAACAGATGATATTGGCAATACTTGTGGAGATCTGAACCTACCGAACTTGCCCCTGGGCGTCTAGGAAGTGGATGTATCCGACCTTGCTCGACTAATTTGCGGAAGATATCAACTTGGGATTGAGGTTGGGGGCGCGCCGACACTTTCCTTGCAGACACTTCCTTATGGTTTGGACTAATGATGCCTCGATCAATCAGGCTTTGCAATTTATAATCAAGGTCATGGCATCGATCAGTTTCATGCCCAATTTAACGACAAGAATAACAGAATTTGCTCATGTCTGTTCCAAGAAGGGGTAAATAGTGCACATGCACTGGAACTTGAAGTATACCTTGCCTCCAAAGACGATCATACAGCATACTCAATGGTTCATCCATCTTAGCATAAACCCTTGGATTTGTATTGGGAGTTTCAAGATTTTCTCGGGGCCGTTTTTCTTGCAATTTCAAAGCATTGATGTCAAAGCCATGTTGTTCCATGTGGCTGAGGGAGGTGTATTTGATAGTGACCATGTGACGATAATAGAAATCGTTCAGGTTTCGCAACAATATAAGCATGAATTCCATATTAGTAATAAGGACACAAAGCTGGACGCGAATGTAAGCGCATGTTGAACAAAAGTGCGAGAAAGTTTCCAAGCCTTGACGCATAGTGACTAGCTTGAATTTTTTGACATCAGTTTGTTTATGCTCGAGAGCCCAATTAACAAAAGCTTGACTGGCATTTTCCCAATTGGCTCTATCTACACAATCTGAAGATTAGTACCAGTCCAGAGTTGGTCCTTCTAAACTCTTGTCAAACAGCATGGGGTAATCTTCCTCTGGTATGCCCCATGGATGCAAGGCATTTACAAATCCCACTAAGAGGACAAAAGGATCACCGTTCCCATCAAATTTTCTGAATTGGGGTAATTCACGATAGTGATCTTCATGTTGATATCCTGGAAATAGAATTAGTGATTCGGTGTGAACTTCTCGGATAGGACCCACCACATTAAAGTCCAGATCAAAATCATTTGTCCTAGATCTCTTCATTGAGTCATTATCATCATCTTGAGGATTGTTGACACATAATTCTTTCGGTGCTCCAGATGACGTATTATGTGTGTCGATGCTTGGAGCTCCTACCTCTTCTTCATCATCCTCACTTGGTTCATATTCTGGTTCTGTTTCTTCAACACTTTCATCTGGTGTGGTTGCTGGAACCTCATTCATCCATGAATTTTCAGGTGCTGCTAGAATACAGTGGATAGTATAACCATCCAACCTAGTGCCCTCTACTTCGTTCAGATACAATACCAATTTTCCGACGTTGGAGATGGTCATAATTTCTGGATCACCAGAAATAGTCACAGCACCTTGATCAGTGAGAAGCTTTACCTTCTGATGTAGAGTAGAGGCTACTGCTCTATTTTCATGGAGCCATGGTCTTCCTAATAAGAAGTTAAAACAGGCTTCTATGTCCATGACCATGAATTCCACCTTCCTTGCCACGGGACCACATTCAATGAGGAGGATGATCAAACCCAATACTTCTCTCTTAGCATTATCGTATGCTCTGACCACCTGGTTGGATGGTACCAGATCTTCTTTTGAATTCCCCGATCTTGTTAGCACACGCAGAGCAAACATTGATTACGGAGTCATTGTCGATCAACACCCTATGTATCTCCCATCCATTACAACGTATAGTTATGTGCAATGAATTTGTTGTGGTTGATATTGTCCGGGAGATCATTGTTTGTGAACATGAGAGTTCGATCTACCCCATGAATGAGCCCCACCATCTGGTCAGGTGTTATAGAAGAGCTTACAGAGGCTTCATTAAGATGCTTTAGAACAGCTACCCCATGAGGCTGGGAATGCATTAACAATTTCTAGATGGAAACATTAGCATTTACTTCTTTTATGCGCTTGATAGCATCATCTTCCTTGTTACTTTCCTCTGTCATTGGCTCTTTGCCCTTTTCCTTTCTTCTAATACCTCCAAAGGATTTTCATCCTCCAAATGGGATGCTTTAATATGGCGACCTGCTCTAGTCAAATGAGATATATCCACGTACTCCTCATCACTAAGATCATCGAGGCAGATGGGGCGCTGATATGTATTTGGAGTAGTGGAATGTCCTCCAGTGTTTTTCTCCACAATAGTAAAGACGAGGCATCTTCATCAGCATCAGAGTCCAAAATGAAGAAGGCACCATCATAATCCAAAGTTCCACACATGTCAGAGAATGGATCCTTGTTGAGAGTGAAGGTGGGGTCTTTACAAGGCATCATTTTGACTTTTTCTTGAGTGGAATAGTCATAGACCAGGCACTTATAACCTACGGCTGTCAGCATTTCGTAGATTTGAGGAACTATCTTGCGGATTAACTGAATTGAATCGCATCTGTCCGAAGCAGCAGAGATGGCATTAATAGCGAATGAGGGTTTATGATTAGGAAGGGGGTTTTTTGTGATGTTAGGCTGAGAGTCATTTGATTTATTGGAGATGGATCCCAGAGAAAGTTTTCCATCATCCACAAGGTTTTAAATTTGATGCTTTAGAGCCGTGTAATTTTCAGTATTATGCCATGGGCTTTGATGGTATTCATGGTTTTGATTTGGGTCATAACTAGGGTAAGGATTTTAGGAGGTGGGCGTGGATTCAAGGGTTGAATGAGATTGGCCTTTTTTAACTTAGAGAGAGCTTGGCATGGATCGCATTAGTTGTCTTAGGAGCTGCTGAATCATTGTTTGGGGCTCTTTTGTTATTTCCAAATTTTGCATTGTAAGTAGTTCCGCCAATAGGTCCATCTTTCTTGATGTCTCCCCTTTTCACAGCATCCTCAACTAAAGTTCCCGTAGCAATCAAAGTTTTGAAAGTCGGGAAATATTAGTATGCCATATGCTTCTGATAGACAGGAAGAAGGTTCTTCACAACCATTTGCAGTTGTTCCTCCTCATTAGGCCTACTCATCATTTTGGAAGCCTTGTTTCTCCATCGAGTGATGAATGAAGAAAATGTCTCATTGAGGTTTTGAGAAGTGGTCTCGAGATCCCTTCTAGTAACATCAATTTCTTCATTATACTTGTATTGGTTTGAGAACTCTCTTACTATGTCAGCCTAAGTGGATTTCTTTGTATTTTCAAAGTTGAGGAACCAATGTGCTGCAGCACCATCTAAATACTTTTGAAATAGTTGGGCCATCAAGGATTCTTCCACTCCCCAGGGACTCATTGCTCCTACATACATTTTCAGGAAATTGGTGGAGCTACCAGTCCCATCAAACTTTGTCATATTAGGCATTTTGAAACCATGGGGTAGTCGTGCCCTCGGGAAAAGAGTTAATCCATGAATGTCCATCCATGGTTCAGCTTTGGTCATGCCTTTTAAGACTTCTTTCAGCTTGACTACTTCTTCCTCGAGTTTAGTGGGAATTTCTCTCTCATTGTTCAGAGGCTCAAGATGAAAAGGCGAAGCTACTTCCGACTCCAGAGAAGGAGGAGGCATATGGGCTCTTTGGCGCATTATGCCCAACACAGTTTGCTCAATATTATCTTGTCGGTCAAGCATGGCTTGGTCATTGGATCAGGTGGAGGGGTAGAGTTTTGTTGGTGGTCGTTGTTCGGAATTTTAGACATGTTGTTGAGACGTGTAGCAGAGAATATAGCTGGTCTAGACAATGATGACAGTATTACTGACAGAGAACGTTCACTATGGTCAGAACTTCGGTGAATCAGCCTAGATCCTGAGCGGGCCCAGGCAGAGTTCCTGTGAAATGAGATGAAAATTTAGTACAGAAGTTTGTCCAAACTTCGCTTCTTCTTTTCTCTTTCTTTTTTTTTTTTTTTTTTTGTTTTTGCAGGGAATGAAAGAAATGATATCTTTTAAAATTCTCTCTTTTTTTTATTTTACCCCAATTTCAGTTATCATTTATTAAAAGGTGAACCTTTACTCTATCATTTGTTTTGAGATTTTTCCTTAGATTTCTTTGACTTGTTTTTTTTTTTTGACCTTTTATTTACATTTTAAACTTCCACTTTTTAGACTCATATATTTTTCTCGGGATAATACACAAACATTTTTCAAAATCAATTTGATGATATCCTTCTATTTCCTGCTGCTACAGAAATAAGAGAAAAGAGGTATAGCGAGGCATGTGTCCTCATTTTGGCAAATTATAATGGCCCAGATAATGTTCTTCTTTGTGGTGATCTGCATGTATTGATTGCTTTTAAGCGCTGAAATCATAAAAGAAAATATCAAATGCAAAAGGGGTCGCACCCGAAGGTTGTCTACGTATCTCCATGACTGGATTTGGATTTGGGGAAGTTTTTTTGTGATGATTTTTTTTTAATGGAGAATCAGACCCAACGTAATTCTGATATATTAAAAATAAAATTGAACATAATATTTTTCTTTTTTTTTTTTTTTTTTGCAACTGCACTCAGAAAATGAGTTGCCTACGTACCCCTTTTAGTACAATACATAGTAGAGAAACTAAGATAGATGCATACAACATTAGATTTTTCTTTTATATATATATATATATATATATATATATATATATATATATATATATATATATATATATATATTTTAGGGGATCAAGTCGCACGTAGCTCTACCTACAAAATACAATATAAAAGCAATTAAATGGTTCCGGTACTTCTGAAACTTTTTCAGACTTCAGTTTGCTGGGCGCCAAGCCATGTATTCTCCTGTTTGAATACGTATGTTCCACCTCTTAGGATTAGACTGATATGAAGTACTCGGGTTTTTCTCAACCTTTTTCCGAGTTCACTTTCCTAAGCGCCAGACCATGTATTCTCCTGTTTGAATACTTCTATTCAACCTCTTAGGATTAGACTAATTTGAAGTACATGAAATGTACACACTGACAATGTTAGTCAATGACTTTTCTTTATATATGTTTTTAGCAGGAAATGGAAGAATTTACCCTCTTTTTTTAAAAATGTGATTATCCCTTTTTATTCAACACATATTTTTTTTAGTCAATTTTTTTTAGACTAGACTTCTCGTGTTTTAGACTATACAGTTTTAATTACATTCTAATTCCTAAACATGACACGTTTTGAAGTCGTGATTATGACTCTTTTCATTTTTCAAAATTTTTTATTTTGGGATCATATTTCCAAAACAGGACTTTTTTTTCTTTCTTTTAAAAAAAAAATTGATTTTCAAAATTAATTATGAAGTAAATGTGAGTTTTTTTTTTTAAAAAAAAAAGTGAGCACATATTTTTTTTACATGACACTTATGATATAAACAAAAATAATTTCAATAATCATTTTGGCAGCAATTCAGCTTCAGTTAATGATTACTGAAATATTGACTGACTGAAAACGGGACTGAAGAATTTTCGAAAATTTTTCACATTATTCAATAGCTAAAATAAATAAAGGACATTTGTGCATTGATCCTTGTGTCCTAAAACTCAACTAAAAGGTGATTCATTTAGGGAGATATTATGTTAAAGTGGCCTCGAGTCACTTCCATTGTGTCCATCGAGGGAGGATGCTCCTGACAAAGCCGGTAGCAATAGCTCGCGGATACAGGTTTTATGCCCTTAATTCATTAATTTGTCATTCTAAAATTCTGACCCTTGCTAATAGACAGAGGTATCAGACCTAATAAGAAAATGGTTAAAAAGAGTGCACGTATATGGATCGATAAACTACCAAGCACACATAATTTTCACATAAGCATGCTATATACAAAAATTAAATTGTGAGTAGCCATGATTAACTTTTTTTATTATTATATATACATATCGAAAATAACGTATTGTTCAGGTTTAAACCTCATATACTTCTAGTGGAAGTATAGTACCCAGTGAAGTCGCCAGCCTGTGGCATCTGATTTTTTACTGTCTTAATTAACGGTCTGAATCCCAGGAAAGTCTCTCATTGGACTATGAGTTTTAGAAAACTTGGAAGTCCCCACCCTATTAATATCTGAATAGGGACAAATTTATTTAATAAATTATTTTAAAATCAATTTCAAGAAAAATCATTTAAAACGATGATGACTTCATATGGATAAGGCTTTTTTGAAAATTGGTCTTTCATACCATGAGATAGGGTTCGGGGTTTAGGTTAAAAGGTTCGAACGTCTAGAACTCGTCTCCTCTTCCGTTCTAAAGAACGGGCTCTTACTAAATGCGGTATTTTCCATTTTAAAGTAATCACGGCTATTAAAAAGAAAGAAAATCACATAATTTGCACATATACACATCAACCATTTTTATTTAGGACCAACATATCATTTGTACATGGTAGGTTTGAGCACTGAAGTTGCACTACGTACCAATCATTGCGGGATTCCACTCATGGATCAAAACCGTCGTAGTTCGAGCATATGTCTCACCCTAAATGGCCAATTCCATTGTGGAAGAAAAGGGGATAGATTATGAATAACTTACCTTTATAATTAAACAAATCTATTAGAAAATGAAGTAATCACTCCAATTAGTGATTAAAATGGGGAAAGATAATCATTTTAATTAGTGACTAAATATGAAGGAGGATCAAGATAATCACCTTAATTAGCAATTAAAAATGGAGGTTAAGATAATCATCCTAATTAGTGATTATTCAAAGCTTAATATAATCACTCTTATTAGTGATTAAATGAGGAAAATAATCGTCATAATTAACGATCATGAAGGTTTAAGATAATCACCCTAATTAGTGATTAAATGAGAAGAATAATCGTCATAATTAACGATTATTACGGTTTAAGATAATCACTCTAATTAGTGATTAAATGAGAAGAATAATCGTCCTAATTAACGATTATTATGGTTTAAGATAATCACTCTAATTAATGATTAAATAATGATTGGGGATAATCACCCTAATTAGTGATTAAAAGAAGTTAGTTAGATTTGCGATTTTTCCTCTTAATTGAGATTGGGTCATTTAATTCATATACTATGATATATTGCCCCAACATGCAATATTCGTAACATTGGTTGCTCATTTTATTATAAAGAGTTGTGGAATTATTTATGAAAATTATGCATAAACATCTCCATGTTTTTTTATTAATTGAGTGATGTAACAATTATTTGCAAAGAATCATTATTACAAAACCTATGATCTATACAAATCTTCAATCTTGATCTTCACCATGATGCGCCTTGATCTTCATTTCCTTGAATGGGCTTTGGAATTCATGTTTATTTATAAACTTGTGAAAAATTAGTGATTAATTAACCTCTTTGATTTTGTTTTTTTTTTTATACGGATTATGAGGCGCCAAGTGTTACTAGAAGTGGTAAAGCATTTAGCAAGACATTATTGGCCAAGACAACTAATGAAGAGCTTGACATGGAAGATTTGGGCGCATTAGAGCTTGGATTATCATTTGGACAAGGACCGAGTTGTTCTTGTGTAACTTGGACTGGTCTAGAGTAGACGTGTTACTCTAATAGTTTCATTTCATGTTTTGATGTTATTTTGTTTTAGTATGAGTCATGGTTTTGCCTACGTTCTTAAAACGATGGATTTTACATGATTCAAGTTGGTTAGGAGTCGTTGTAACTAATCCAATGTGGATTAGGAGTCTAGTTATTCTAATTCTGGTTGGATTAGACTTGTTCTAACTCTAGTTGGATTAGGACTTAGGATGTATTATATATTCGTTTGTTTTCATAATAATAAGATAGACGTTGTTGAATATTGATTGAGAAATATTGAGAGTATTGCTGAGCATACTTGAAATAAATTTTAGAGACTAGCTTGACTAGTGGATCAAAGTCGTTGCCTTTGTTCCAAACTTGAAGTCGTTGCCTTCAAGATTCACTCCATCTTCGCCTTCAAACACAATCCATAACCATTTCTTTTAATCAAGAAACCTCCATAACTATCTGGAACATCAAGTTCCACATCAAGTGGTATCAGAGCTTTGCCTAAGATCCCAGGGTGACACTTGTTTTTATAACCGAATTCATCCCGAATTTGCTGTAAATTTGGGGGCCTCGAACTCCCAGAATATTTCTAATTTTTTGATGATTTTTGATCCTAAACTGGACTCCATCTTGTCTGGTTTATTGTGTCAAAATTTCACGAAGTTTCGAGGAGTTTTGATATAGTTTTGAGACCGTTCTTTGAAGGCGTGCAAGAATCGCTGGAATCAAGAACGGCGATATTAAAACGAAGATTACCAGAGTTTGAGAACGAATTTTACTACGAAATATTAACTGGAATCTTAAAACATACAAATCTAGATTGTGTTCAAATTTCACAAGTTCTGGCCGTGTTTGGAGGAAGTTACGAATTTCCGAAGTTAGTTCAGTTTGTTGAGAGTTTCTTGAATATGGGGACTCCTATAACTCGAAAAGAGTTGCAGGAGATGATGGCGAATATGATGAGGGATTTTAATGAAAGTTTTACCTCAATGAGTGAAACCATACAAACTACCAACCGAAAGGTTGAATCTTTGGCTGGGAATTGGGAGGAATAAGGAGGACGAGAGCGTCCAGTTAGGGAGCCACCAATAAGAACTCCTGTAGAGAGTGATAGAGACTTCAAACTCATGGAGTTGAAGGAGTTTACTGGTGAAGGAGACGTTGAGGATCTCCAAGAATGGATTCAACAATTTGAAAAGCTTATGGACTATAAAGGCTTCGATGAACAAAAGGCTTTCAAAGTTGCACACTTGAAGATTACTAGATATGCTAGTATATGGTTCAAAAGCTTGAGGAACAAGAGAATCAGGGATGGTGATCCAAGGATTGATACTTGGTCCGAATTGAAGAGGCAACTCAAGAAGAGATTCATCCCACGTGAATATCTTCAAGAACAGTTCTTAAAACTCAACCAAATTCAACAAAACTCCAAGAGTGTGGCTGAGTATAACAAGGAGTTTGAGAAGTTGTGTATATTGTGTGAGTTGGATGAGAAAGAGGAGATGAAGATTGGACGTTTCATCACTGGATTGAGGCCTTCCATAGCCAATAAGGTAGAAACGTCTAACTACATTTTTTCCGATGATGTGCTTAGGTTGGCCGAGAGATTTGAAAAGCAAGAAAGGGAGGTGAGTAAGGGTAAGGAGAAAACATACTCTAGCAGCTCCTGTTCCACTTCCTACAAAAATAAGCCTACCTATAACCAATCTACACATCCTCATCTAAATTCGACCCTAAACCAAAGCCAAAAAAATTTATTAGCCCGGAACATGCTGCCTTGGCTAAGAAGCAATGCTATAAATGTCAAGGTCGTGGTCACATCTCACGTGATTGCCCACAAAAGGTTACTATTTCCTCTAAGGACCATAGGACCCTAGTTAACTTCCTTGCTCAATAAAGGGAAGAGAAGGAACGTGCATGCCTTGAGGAAGAGGAGGAAAATAAAGAAGGGGAGTCCGACTTTGAGGATGATGAGAGATGGGATGATCAAGAGATTCAAGAGGCTGTTACAGACAAGGATACATTGATTTTGAGGAGATTGCTTGGGGTAGAATCCCAACCATTGAAGGAAGAAGAGGAGCAAAAGGAGAATTTGTTTTATACAAGGGCCTTGGTGAATGGTAGAGCGTGCAACCTTATCATTGATAGTGGTTCGTGTGCAAATGTAGCTTCTTCTAAGATGGTGAACATCCTCAAACTGCCTACTAGGGATCATGCAAAGCCTTATGCTTTGAATTGGCTTAATGATCATGCGTCAATTAAGGTGAAGAAACAAGCACTTGTAGCCTTTTCTATTGGAGATTACAAGGATGAGTTATGGTGCGATGTTATTCGCATGGATGCTTGTTCTATTTTGTTGGGAAGACCATGGCAATGGACTAGGAATGTTAATCATGCTGGAAAACGTAATATCTACTCGGTTAGGGTTGGAAATAAGCGTTATAGGTTGAAACCACTTCCTCCTAAGGTGGCGCCAACCAAGGAAATAAGCAAGACCAATCTCTTCTTACCTGGAGCCGAGTTTGAGAGGGAGATAAAGGATGGTTGCATAGGGTATGTGTTGTACCTTAGGGAGGCAGCACCACCCATGGATCCCCCACAAGATCCCACCTTGGCTGCACTTCTAAAAGCATTTGAAGATGTGTTTTCGGATGAACTCCCACCGGGACTTCCACCTATTAGAGGCATTGAACATGCCATTGATTTGGTGCCGGGAGCCATTCTCCCAAATAAGGCTGCATATTGATGCAATCTTGAAGTGTCTAAGGAGCTACAAAGGCAAGTACAAGAGCTAATTGATCGAGGGTATGTTCGTGAAAGTAAAAGCCCATGTGCTATTCCAACTTTGTTATTCCCTAAAAAGGATGGTACTTGGCGCATGTGTGTGGATAGTAGAGCTGTAAATAACATCACCATCAAGTATAGGTTCCCTATGCCTAGGCTAGATTATATGTTGGACGAGTTACATGGCGCCAAAATCTTCTCCAAGATTGATTTGAGGAGTGGATACCACCAAATGAGGGTGAGAGAAGGGGATGAGTGGAAGACTGCGTTTAAAACCAAGCAAGGGTTATATGAGTGGATGGTTATGCCCTTTAGGTTATGCAATGTACCAAGCTCTTTCACGAGGCTGATGAAAGAGGTATTACGCCCCTTTATTAACTCTTTTGTTGTTGTTTATTTAGATAACATCCTGATTTATAGTCAAACAAAAGAGTTGCACTTTGATCATTTAAAACAAGTTTTTGAAGCTTTGCGTGCACAACAACTATACGGCAAGATGGAAAAGTGTACGTTTTTGGTTCCTAGTCTTGTTTTCTTGGGGTACATTGTCTCGAGTGATGGTGCACGGGTTGATCCTTCTAAGGTAGAAGCCATTTCTTCTTGGCCAGAACCAAAGAATGTACATGATGTGAGGAGTTTTCATGGGTTGGCAAGTTTATATAGGCGTTTTATACGCAATTTTAGCACTATTGCAGCCCCTCTTACTGAGCTTACAAAAAAAGGTGAGTTTGCTTGGACGCACAATGCAAAGAGGGCCTTTGAAGAATTAAAAGCTAGCCTATGTAATGCACCGGTTCTTGTCTTACCAGATTTTTCCACATTATTTGAGGTGGAAACGGATGCTAGTGGTTTGGGAATAGGTGCTGTGCTTCTACAAGAAAAACGTCCCATAGCCTTTTTTAGTGAGAAATTGAATGGGGCTAAACTTAATTATTCCACTTATGACAAAGAGTTTTATGCCATCATTCGTGCACTTGAGCATTGGTCTCATTATCTTCGTCCTAAGTCTTTTGTGCTTCATTCGGATCATGAGAGTCTAAAACATATACATGGGCAACAAAAGCTTAATGTGAGACATGCTAAGTGGGTGGAATTTTTGCAATCCTTCACATTTTCTTCTAAGTATAAAGAAGGTAAGGAGAATGTTGTGGCGGATGCATGGTCTAGCAGGGGGTATTTGTTGGTAGTCATGGAAGCTCGTTTACTTGGGTTTGAAATTCTCAAACAACACACTATGGTGATGATGATGACTTCAAGGATTTGATTGCTGCTCCCCAAGGCTCCTATGCTGTTCAAGATGGGTTCTTATTTAAGGAGAATCGTCTATATGTGCCTAAGTGTAGTGTGCGTGAGTTGTTAGTGAGGGAGATGCATGCTGGAGGTATTGCTAGTCACTTTGGGGTGCATAAGACATAGGATTTGTTGTGTGAACATTTCTATTGGCCTAAGATGCTCAAAGATGTTCATCAAGTGATTGCGAGATGCGCCACATGCCAAAAGGCCAAGAGCACTTTCCACAAGGGTTTATACACTCCATTGCCTGTTCCTAGTGTCCCTTGGGATAGTGTAAGCATGGATTTCATTGTTGGATTGCCACGCACAGCGAGAGGTAAGGATTCCATTATGGTAGTGGTTGATCGTTTTAGCAAGATGGCTCATTTTATACCTTGCCATAAAACGGATGATGCTAGCAATGTGGCTGATTTGTATTACAAAGAGGTAGTACGTCTTCATGGTATTCCCAAGAGTATAGTATCAGATAGGGATACTAAGTTCCTTAGCTACTTTTGGAAGACTCTTTGGAAGCTTGTGGGAACTAAACTACTATTTAGTACTTCGCATCACCCCCAAACTGATGGGCAAACCGAAGTCACAAATAGAACATTAGGTACATTGCTACGAGGTTTGGTGAGTAAGACTACAAAGGATTGGGATGTGCATTTGGCTCATGTGGAGTTTGCCTATAATAGGGTGCCTTCATCTACAATAGGTTCATCTCCATTCCTTATTGTTTATGGTGCTAACCCACATATTCCTGTTGATCTTGTTGATTTGCTGCGAGGAGATCTTGTTACCTTTGATGCTCAAGCTCGTCAACAATCCTTCATGAAGACGTGTAAAGAAGTTAAGTTGCAAATTGAGAAAATGAATGAACGTTATAAGCAGCGAGCTAATAAGCACCGTAAGTCACAAGAGTTTCAAGTAACTGATCTAGTGTGGTTAAACCTACGCAAAGAGATGCTTCTTGAGAAACGCAAGAACAAGTTTATGCCAAGGGCTGATGGTCCATTTCCTGTGCGAGGGCGTATTGGTGACAATGCATATAAGAAGAACTACCTGATTCCTACGGGGGTGTAAATTCTACCTTTAATGTGGGTGATTTGTCTCCTTATGTACTTGACGAGAATTTGGGGACAAAATCTTTTCAAGAATGGGAGAATGATACGGATCATGAGGCGCCAAGTGTTACTAGAAGTGGTAAAGCATTTAGCAAGACATTGTTGGCCAAGACAACTAATGAAGAGCTTGACATGGAAGACTTGGGCGCATTAGAGCTTGGATTATCATTTGGACAAGATCGAGTTGTTCTTGTGTTACTTGGACTGGTCTAGAGTAGACGTGTTACTCTAATAGTTTCATTTCATGGTTTGATGTTATTTTGTTTTAGTATGAGTCATGGTTTTGCCTACGTTCTAAAAACGATGGATTTTACATGATTCAAGTTGGTTAGGAGTCGTTGTAACTAATCCAATGTGGATTAGGAGTCTAGTTATTCTAATTCTGGTTGGATTAGACTTGTTCTAACTCTAGTTGGATTAGGACTTAGGATGTATTATATATTCGTTTGTTTTCATAATAATAAGATAGACGTTGAATATTGATTAAGAAATTTTGAGAGTATTGCTGAGCATACTTGAAATAAAGTTTAGAGACTAGCTTGACTAGTGGATCAAAGTCGTTGCCTTTGTTCTAAACTTGAAGTCGTTGCCTTTATTCCAAACTTGAAGTCGTTGCCTTCAAGATTCACTCCATCTTCACCTTTAAACACAATCCATAATCGTTTCTTTTAATCAAGAAACCTCCATAACTATCTGGAACATCAAGTTCCACATCATTTTTTTATGACAATTTTTATTGATTTTTATTTATATGATAAAATGAGTCATTTTAAGATAAACTTAAGATTTAGTGACTTTTAATTCGCATTTATATGTTAAATCACTTTATTTCATTTTTCAGATTGCCTTTTTGTTCTTGTACTGACTTACAAAATTCATAACTTTCTATACAAAGTGTTAAACTGAGCATATGATACATCTATGTATATATCAGTGAGTTCTTTATGTTGTATCAAAATTTCACAAGTTTTTAGTGACAACTCAAATTATGGTGAATTGTATGTCAAAACTGGTCAAAATAGGACCTTTATTCAATTTGTTCTTTGAAACCTAATTGATCGAACTTATTTTGAAGTGAAATTTGGTATGAAAATTCTAGACACTTTGAAAGACTAGACTAGAAATTTTTACTTGAATTGGACATTTTTAAGACCAGTTTTTGTTTATTTTCTTAACCTAAGAGGAAATCATTATTCTGGAATTTAGTGATTTACATAAACGTTTTTGTAAAAATGATGTAAAATTGTATAAAATTCATATGAACATGATTTTTATATTTTTGAAAAGCCACTGATGTTTTCTTTAAACTTGATGTTTTTAGTTTTGTTTGAATGAATTTATTTTTAATTTTATTAACAGAACAATCCTAGGTGGTACTGGACAAAATCAGTTTTACACAACAAAATTGTATGATTTTAATTATTTATACAAATTTTATTTTTTACAAATTCCAAAGCCCAGTTGCTGGAAACATCTTGCACTTCAAAAGAAAAATATTAGATCCCACGAACTAATTAATTAATGCAGATGAAAAAATTGAAATAATATACGAAATTAAAACTGACCATAATTACAGCATCACTTTTTTTATGGAGATGTTTATACACAACTTTTCTTGAATATTTTTATGAAAACATTTTTTTTGTGATGAACAACAACTTGATTAAATAAAATCATATAATCACATTGTTTCCTAAGAATCACCCCATGGGAGGTGACTATTCTAGGTGGGGTGATTTAAGGTTGGAAACCTGTTAGGACTTCCTCATACCTAAATCACTCCAAAATTAAAAAAATTATAAGAAGAAACAAGAAGAAAGGTCAGTAGATGATTGAGGAGATAATCAAAAATAATAAAACTTACAACTTTACCTTGCAAGCTCAATGATGCACTTCCTTTTTGCAAATTTTCTACCTTTTTTGTGATTTTCTTAATTTCTAGGTGAGTTTCTAAATCCTCTTAATTACTAACATAAACTCTTTTTTTGTGTTTTTTCCTTCTTTTGATGAACTTCTTTGCTTACTAATTATCTTACTAATTTTTACTTTTTTTTCTTAAGTGAGATTTTTAGAGGAGAAGAGTAGAGAAGATGAGAGAATTAGTGAAATTAAGTTGAATTTTTTTTTTCAACTTCTTACTTAGTAATTAAGACTTTTGCTTAGATGAAAAGATTAAGGAGGAGAAGAGTAGTAGAGAAGATGAGAATGAAGTTGAATTGTGTTTTTTTTCAACTTGGTTTTGAACTGAAGAGAGGAGGGTATTTATAAAGAAATGAGGGAGGTGAACTAGGGTTTCAAAGAAGGAGAAAATCAGATTTTTCACCCAAAAAAAATTGATTTTTTTCATCCTTAATCACCTTAATGACATCATTTTAATGACCTCACCCTAATGACATCATTAAACCTCTTTGGAAACACAAATATTCTTATTCTTTTTGGATTTTCTCATTAATGAGGCAAAATTAGATTTTCAGAAAATATTCTCCCCTAATCATCCTAATACGTAAAAAATATACATCAAATAACGTGCAGAACAAAACTGATCAAGTTGATGCGCCTAACACAGGAAGCTGCGCTAGGCGCAAGGCTCTGCCTCTGGCGCAGAGCATGCTTGTGCGCTAGCTGCACAATCATGGGTCTAGTGCATGATTGTGTGCTTGGCGCACACTTGATTCTTCCGGAAAAAATCCGGATTTCCCCCTCCCACACATGGGATTTGATTCTTATTCTCACATCTTTTCATGATTCTTATTCTCTAACTAATGGATAAAGGATATGATTAGTGGATAAAGAATATATTCTTATTATTTATCCAACGAATAATGACTTCTCCATCAAGAAAACTGATTATTACCGATTTTGGGATACGACTAAAATCCCAACGCCTAATCGCGACTTGTTTTAGGTTTTTACCGAAAGACTAACTTAAAACAATTAACGAAAACTCATCAAATTAATAAAGACGAGCATGATTATACTACAAATCACTCTATTGAAACGGTGGTTGTAGTTATCGACTACAACTCACGAAAAATATATTTCTAAACCGCAACCGCAAAAAACGGAAAACCGTACGATAGAATAAAACTCGCGCTCCGGGGTGAAACATGCATTTTGACGGGGCGCTTGCTCCATGATGCAACATGGTTTTCGTTATTTTATTTTTTTCAAAAATTTTTATTTATCCGAAAGAGGGTTTCAAAATTTGGTGTCTACACTATCAAGTTTAGGATTATGAAGTCATTAGAATTTCAAATCATTAGGACTACATTCATATTATAATCCTTTTGCATTGCATAGTCCATCATTCATACACTTCATGCATAACTATAGTTCAGAGGAGTCACATTGCATCCATACTCTCCATTTCATCTCATGCATTCCGCATATAGTAGTCCTAAACTACAAGTGATCTGATTCCCTCTTTTGGGATATATAGGCAGCCTTTACAGGTTTGACACATAGATTGAGTCATGCATACGTGCATTAGGTCTAGGTGCATCCAAAAAAAATCAACATGCATTTAGAATATTCAGATTCGTTCCAAGAAGCTCAACGTTTAAAACAAAAATACATTCTTCTATTCCATTCCTTTCTCTCCACCATCACTCCATTTCTAATCTCCCGCTTGATGATCCATTGTAGGAAATGCACAATATGTCAAGCACACTCCAAGAGCAAGTTGATGAGTTGAAGGGTATACTGGTAGATCTCGTAGCACGTGTCGTCAGACTAGAGGCACACTACACTGTTATTCAAGAGAATCGTAGTGCAGGTTACACGACACTAGATAGTTTTGGTACAATAGCGACTGACCAACAAAGGATCAATGAACTGCATGACATCACACTACACAGTCCGCTGATAAATCTTTCCATCAAATCAGTCTCTGAAAGCTCGCCCCTTTCTAGAGGAGGCAAAACAATTATTGATGATTCACCCAACACCCAAGTATCTACGAAAACAGAGAAAACATGTGAGATACATTCCAGAACTGCACTAACTCTTACTATGCCTAAAAGAAAATCTAAGACAGAGTTCGTATCCTGACACATGAGTTATGGTGCCATATTCAAGTATCTTCATTTTAGAAAATTGCTCTATTCTATAAGACCCACTCCTGATCCTGAGGAAGACCAAAAAAGGGCCAAATTGGGACAAAATGCCTATTGCAAGTACCATGGAGGAAATGGACATACAATTAACGATCGATATAAGTTGAAGCACCTTATCCATGACATGATAGAAGATGGAAGTCTTCCAATTCTCTCGAATAAGGCCCTAAATAAGATAGATATCGTTGAGATGGGTACAAAGGATTATTTAAACCCCGATGGGCACAAAAGACCTTCACCCCACTAAAAATGACCTATACTCAAATTTTTCACCAACTCCGGGCTAAAAGTCCGATTTCCCTAATTGGACCCCTAGAAGACCCACCTAAAGAGGAAAGAAATCCGATGTGGGATAAAGACTCATATTGCGAATACCACAAGGGGAGGGGTCACCATACAGAAAGGTGTATGGGCTTTCAGGTGATTATCCAAGATATGATCGATGACAAAAGACTTCAATTGCTATCAGATCCAGACTACAAAGACACAACCCCAGTCCCAATAGCATATATTCACTAAAATGTTCGGACTCGCTTAGGTCCAATCAGCACGAAAAAAAATACACTTCTTCTCTTTTCATTTAGAAAGAGATCTCATGAAGCCGAAGCGATGAAGCTGTCTCGTGACGTAGGAGTCTAGACTTAGGATTTCGTTTTATGTTTCATTTCTCTTATTTTGCCTGTCTAATATAGGTTTTTCCCTCTTCTTGCATGTACTCATGATTTTAGATTAATAAATGAGTGTTTATCTATTTATTCTTTAACCTTGTACTAGTAAGCATCAATGAAACTCACGATTGTCACCTTAAAGGAAATAAATTTACAATTCTCATGACTATTCTAATATAATCTATGAACAAATTGGCATAAAAGAGGCATTCCTCCCTTCACTACAACCATTCCTCCTCACATAACACCCCTATCCCTTTAATCTACCTCACGACTTGATCACATTAATTCAATATAAAGGTTAAAAAAAAGAGCAACAAGAAAAATCAAAGCAAAAAAATGACAAAAAAAAGTGCAAAATATCGAAAAAAAGTAAATGTTGCAAATAAGCCAATCAATAGCTTTGTCAAATGTACTTTCTTTTCAAAACCTTCAACCTTCGATTCTAAACCTCCGACTTTAACCAAAAGTCCTTGACCTCCACAACCAAAAACCACTACAAGTCAAATCATATCTCTGTGATAAACCTTCTTAATAACCATGCATACCGCATCCTAATAAGCCATAAAAGACAAACCAAAGCCCGCTAGGTCGAAAACCCATAAGGGCGACTTAGGCAAAAGTCAGGGCACCTTCTCATTCATTAGCCTGAACTACGAATGGTCTGATTCTGCTAAAGATACGTAGGACACCTCATCGTGAGGTCCGACCGATTTAAACCAAACCAAACTAGCATCACTATCCACTCTTGCCAAATACCTCTTCCAAATCAATGCCTAAATCATTGTGAATGGCTCCAAAGCATAACGCTCGGCTACCAATTAAATTGTTAAGATCTACGACTTGCCTGATTCCATCATGGATACATAGGCAACCTCTTTACAGGCTCGGCCATTTTAATTCAAAAGAAACATTTTTTTAAGGCTCGCCTAGGCCCATGAGAAAAGCACGATCGCCCAAGTCATGAATTTTAAATGCTCATTCCTACCCTTAGAAATAGACTGGGATTTGAACCTGCATCATTAGCCTACCTTATTGCGTGAGTCAATGCATTATGGCTTCCCATTTTTCTTATTCTTATCCCTTGTTGTTTTCTCAGCTACATTGTCGCTTATAAGCCAACCTTAGCATAATCTTTCAACACTCAGCGCTATAACCGCGCCTCATCTTTTTAGTGTTCCTTTTTTTGGCCTTTCTTGTCTTTTTCACCTTAGGAACCCTATATGGAATCTTTGGGTCGAAACTTCCACTAAGCGTGACGAGATTTCTTCAAAATCAAGCAATGAAGCTGGGTATTTCATCAACTCCATCTTACTAGGGGTTTCATCACTGGTCCACCCAGAAAATCATAAGCTCCAAGTCCAAACCTATTAAAGGACTTGGAGCCTATGATGACCTAACGTGCTTATTTATTTGTTTATGATGGAAAGTATATTATGTTTCACCTTTCGAACGAGGTAAGATTGAAAAAAACTACTTGTCTGCTGTGAACACTAGATGGAGGGTTTTTAAAGGCAAATTGGTATCTGGTTGGATCACAATGACCAGAGTCAGATCAAAGAAAGAGAAGCAAGGTGATACTCCGCTAGATGTATACAAGCACATCAAGATGGAGGATTATCTTACCTTCAAAGACGCTATGATGTCAGATGAGGCTGTAGTAAGTTCATAATCTAATTAACTTGGTTTTATTAATTTAAATTATATTCTACTAACTTAATTTTTTTTTGCAGCAAAGCGAGAAAAGGCGATCGAGAGTGCAAAAAAGAACACACATCATCACCACTTAGGTCAAAGGAACTATGGGGATGCTAGAGAGTTGTGGAAGAAAGAGAACTTCTATACACCTAGTTTTGATTATGGATCATCATCTAGTACACCATCCTCCTCGGTGTCCTCTCATATTAACGAGGGTGATGATTGGCGATGCGCGATGCATAAGAAAGATCCTGTCACTAAACAGCGGTTTATTCCAGTTGAGGAAACAAAGATTGCAGCTGACAAATACGTATGTATATCACTATAACCTTTACTTTAATGCATGAATATGTTTTTTCTTTATTAACTACATTATTATTTGTAACTTGCTTTTTGGGCAGTTGGAGTACAAGGAGAAACAAGCTAAGGGCGAGTTCACTCTGGTACGTAACAAAGACACCCTTTTTATGGCTCTTGGAGATAAGCCATATCATTCGGGTCGTTGTTATGGTTTTGGAGGCATCAATGTTAGCTATAGGACGAATTTTGGCCATCCAACTCCTAGGAACTATTAGACCTCGAGCCAGACATTTGTGCCCACCCTGGAACAAGAGGAAGCATTCATGCAAAAAATGTCGGAAAGGTGGAGAAATGACATTGCCTCGTATATGCATAATGTGGCGCTTTCACAGCCCACTCAGCTACCTACTCCACCATTTGTTCCATCATCTGCTTCACCATTTGTTGCACCATTTGATTCACCATCTACTGAGCCATCTGCTTCACCATCTTCTCGACCATCTAGATTTTTCGACACTTAGTCTCATGGGTTGCAGGTACATATATTTATCATATATACATGTGCACCATACAAATAATTATCTTACACAATTAAAACTTTACTAAACTGTTAGGACGAAACTCCATGTCGATTGTATTTGATATACCCAACTAGTGGAGAGACTTGTCTCGTGGCAGATGCACATTCTTATGCTTTTGATGAGACCACTACAATTCATGGGTCTAGAATGATGAAGGATCACCTTCGAGTGAAAGTTCATCGTTACGTAGAGAAGTATGGTCATTTGCCACTACATGTTCTCGTCCCTACATATGAAATCGTCAATCCAGCTATGGCTTTGGGTATGTGGGTGCAATGGCCAAAACATTAAGTGCATATTTTAGGTGATGAGGTAATTGTTCAAATTTTATCCATTTTAGTAAAAATAATAGCAGTAAATTTAAAAATTACATAATCTTATGCGAGTTCTCAAAAATAATTATTAGGTTACACCGACACCTAAAAAACAAAAGGGGATTTCGGGGGAGGCTGCTAGATGTCCTAGCCAGCAACTTTCAGCCGGTTCGACTACTCGTTATAGTCCGGTTGTCGATGATGCATCGTTCTTGGAATCCCTCACTGAAGACTGTAGGGAGTTAGTAGATACGCTGGCCCTTGCCGTCGCAGACGATGATACCATTGGTGTTACCCTACCGAGCTCCTTGTTCCATTATTCAGAAGACTCCACCGCTTATCTAACCGAGGAGGATATTGCTCAGTTCTTGAAAGGGAGATGCTTAATATTTCTATTATCCAAGTGTACATGAGGTAACAAGAATCAAAGTTATGATTTTTTTACATTTGATTGTATAACAGTTGTTATTTTGCACATAAATTTTACATTTGTCTACTTTTTATAGGGCATCGCACACTGACTTGATAGGATTTGGGGATGCTGTTCGTGTTTGTTGGATGTGCCCGGAAGTACCGCAGATGTGAATGCATTGGAGAATGTAACGACTTACATTCAGTGTGCTTTGACTCGATTCGTCCTTAATGGTGCTAGTATCATCTTCGCGCCAATCTTTTAAGAGTAATATTCTATTTTCATAGTTTTACAAATGTTGATTGTTGCATGGTATGTTGATTTAATAGTAACTTTTGTTATTCAATCTTACAATAGCCGTCATTGGATGCTCCTTGTCATATGCCCCACGATAGGGACGATTTATGTCTTTCATTCCGCTAGCATACACAAGGAGCGGAAGTTAAAGATTAAACCGGCTATAGTAGCGTAAGTTGGTTTGATATATTTTAAATGAATTGAAATTATAGTAAAAAGCAAACAAAGTCTAAATCATTTGATGTTGTGTTATGTAGAGCTTTTAGGAGGTTTCGGTTGAGCGGCAACAAAAAAAACTTCTTTGGAAGGGTGTTGAGGTATTATAGACTTATTTTATTCAATTAAGCCTATGTTATTCTCATTATATGATAAATTTTCTCATTTCTTAAAACTTTTGATAAAGTGCCCACAACAAAAAGGAGGCGACGAGTGCGGTTTTTTTTGTCGTGCGTAACATTTTCGACGTACTCACTTTATATTCTGGTTAGAAGGATTTCAATGAAGTAAGTTTATGTTCAATTACAATTCATTTCATATATTATTTAGTGAAATATTTTCAGGTTTCTCGTTCCTTTACCTCCGATCCTTACACGGAAGATCAAATCAATGAGGTGAAAAATAAGTGGGCAAGATACTTTATTGATTATTGCATTGCGTAGTTTAGTTTATGTGAATTTGCTTTGTTTCTCTATCTTTACAACGAATATGATTTAGTGCAAATTGTACCAACCAACATTATCGTATTGACTTGGATTTGATGATATGTATATATATATACATATATATATATATGTTGGATTTGCATGATATCTATGTTGGATTGAATCGTATTTATTTATTAAATTCAAAAATTTAGCATCGGCTTGTTATAGACCTAGACATCAAGCAATGTTTGTATTAGAGGAAAAAAGACTAATACTTTTATGAAGTAGGAGACAGTAAAAGAGAGGAAATATGGGAGCTAGAGTTTATTCAGTTAGTCACCAAGATCAACTTGAAACATCATTGAATGCTCCTCCTCTGTAATTATGTTTTCTCTTTTGTTTTCTTCCATTTAAAAATAATACTCATTTCAAATTTTGCTATAGCCTATGATAATGGTTTCATGTTCAATTATTAGAGGGATGTCTTGTGAAGTACCATCAACTAAAGTCTAAAGAATCTGTCTATTTGAATATAAAAGTTTCATTCATAAATTTGTCTAGCTTTCCCGTCACTTTCTCCTTCTGGACCATGTCTTAATGCGCGAAAGTGGTGATTAAGCCCCCTAAGTTTGCACAAAAGTGAGATTAGGCCCCTCAAGTTTCACTTGTGGTGATTAATCCGTACAACTTTACCCAAATGTGAGATTACATACTTATTATAATATTCATCCATTTTCTCATTAGTAAATAACTTTTTTTTAATACTAAGATATTAGATTATACATATTTTTATACAATTTATTCTTCCTGACAAGGCTGTGAGGAAGATGAGAATAATTGCATAGTGATAGGGCCTAATCTGGCAAGCCTATGAGGAAGAAGAGATGCATGTTCAGTGAAGAAACTGTTTTTTATGTATGTATGTTTGTACTTAATATGTATAATTTATGTATTTAAGATATTTTATATCATCATAAATGATTTTTGAATTTTTTTCCCAGGTATATTTGCTAAAAAAATATATATTTATAAGGAAAAATGGTTATATATACTAATAAGTGTGTAATCTCACATTTGGATAAAGTTGCGGGGGTTAATCACCACAAGTGAAACTTGAGGGGTCTAAACTCACTTTTGAGCAAACCGAAGGGGCCTAATCATCACTTTACCCTGTCTAAATGTGATCAACTCATGGTCAACAATTTTTATTTGCAAATACTTTATTCTTGGATTTTTTTTCTATGAGTATATGAGATGCTCTACTATTTAGATTTTGCTTGAGGTGAACCTTCTTAATAATGTGGGTCCCTTTGAGCTGCGATACAATAAAATTATTGGGTGATTAGAAAGAATATTCCTAAAAATATTATCTTGTAATAGAAAATGAGTGAATGAAGAAGAGTGTAGAATTTGGAGACAGGTGAAATCGTATATATGTTGGTGTGGTCATATTCGGTGTTGTACAGACGTTTTTGAGAAAAGCATAGTCGGTGCTACGCAGAGTTAATATGAATTGCTTTCCCTAAAGCCTTGATGCCCATGATTGATAAAGTTGCGAACATTGTGAACGTCTTATAATAAGGAATTGTGTCTTTTGTGTAAGTATAAATAGCCTCAGGTAGTCATAATATGGCATACAAGTAAACCTTTTTTTTGATGATGTATAGCTTTAAGGTAATATTAAAGGACCCCACTAAAGCGGAAGCTTGGAAGCAGGGTGAATGGGTTCTAAATGATCAAGGATTCGATTTTAAGTCCAAAGTGGCAAAAATACATTATAAGTATAAATGAGCTGAGTCTGCATATGGCAATGTTGACATGCTACAATATCTCCTTTCCAATCTGAATTGGTAGTAAAATCAACGGATTTTTCACCAGGTACCCCTGAGGTTTCACAATATTCACCTGGTACCCTCGCGTTTTCAATAATTCACCAGGTATCCCTGAGGTTTCGAAAAATTCCTAACATGACCCTGCTGTTAAGTTTCCGTCACATTCTTAATTCACCAAATACCCCTTAGGTTTGATAAATTTCTTTTTCTCCCTCTACCCAAACAACTACCACCACCCAACCACCTTCTCCCTCCACCCCCACCCCCCCACCCACCCACCCCGAAACCACACCTCCCCACCCCCACCCACCCAACCGGAAACTACATTCCGTAACTCTCTAAGATCAAACCCGATAATTGAACCACAAGATCCAAGACAATTCACACTAATGTCATGATAGTCTTCTAAAGAACACTAAAAATAATGAAAACTCGAATCTGAAACCAGAGTACTAAGCACTGAGTTAATAGCTTTGCAAAAACTGGCATCTTAAACCACCATCACAGGTCCACAAATCTTCAAAGCATTGCAAAAATGGGGCATCTCAAACCACCACCACAGGTTCTAGTAATTCACTCTCTAGTCACATGTGAGCACTTGATACATTGTTACCATAACCAAAATTCACTCAAAACCCAAATTTAAGCAAACAACAAACAATTTCATCACAGAGGAGAAAGCATACAAAAGTAATTAAACTTCAAACCACAAATTCACTTATTTCCACAACGCCTCACCTTTCTACAAAAACTATTTTCCTCAAAAAAAAAAACAGCACAATCTTCAATGGAAATTGTGGCAGCGAACTAAAGGGGAGACGGAGCAGCAGCACCGCCGACACGCGAACAAGACAGTAGCGAGAGAGGAAGAGGATGAGAGGAGAGAGAAAACGCGATCGCGGCCGCAGCCTTCGACGAGCAACAAGGGGAAAAACTAACAATGGCAGATGGGTTGGCGAATAGATAGAGACACGAGGGAGACAAGGGAGGAGGAAAGATAGGTTGGGGAGGTGGGTGGGTCGTTTTCGGGGCTGGGGGTGGTTTTCAGGGGAGTAGGGTGGTGGGTATGGTGGTTTCGGCAGCAAGGGAGGTGGGTCGGTGGTTTTGGGGGGGCTGGGTAGGTGGGTCGGTGGTTTGGGGGGGTGGGGAGGTGGGTTTCGGGTGGTAGGTGATGGTGGGTGGAGGTTTAAAATAATTAGGGATAATTAAAGTTTAATTAGGTTTAATTAGGGTTAATTAGAGTTTAATTAGGGTTAATTTGGGTTAATATGAATGATTTGGATGGAAACCCAACGAAGTTGACGGAAACTTAATGGCAGGGGCATTTCAAGAATTTTTTCGAAACCTCAGGGGTACCTGGTGAATTATTGAAAACGCGAGGGTACTAGGTGAATATTAAGAAACCTCAGGGGTACCTGGTGAAAAATCCGTAAAATCAACTATTGACTTCTATATGTCTTTCTTTTAACATGTATTTGGATCTATCTTGGAGTTGCTTGTTTGTTGGCCTTGTTTGTTCAGTTCATGATATGTTCACTTGAGCAGGTGGGTTGAAGAATATCAAGTTGATGGCTTCCAGAGTTTCATTCGCTCTCTTCAATGATTTATACACACAATGGCTTCGCTACTTTTACTGGTGAATTGGAGGAGTATGTCCTTAATAAAGTCTTTGTTGACCAATTATATCATTGCCAAACATCTGCATTGCTTGATTAAGCCACATCCCAAAGTAGACGTGCATGAAAATTTGATGTTGTACATCTGTATCTTTCTTCAACTTTTAGCCCCTCACTTGGTCTGCTGGGCATACTTGTTGTTGCAACAATATTAATGTATTTGTGGGGAATCAAGAAAATAGAATAGTAAAAATGTCAATATTATCATGGTTTATGGATTTGAATATCATATTAAAGCTATTACATCAATTTGAAAATAATTGTCACTTTACGAATGTTGCAAAGAATGCCGCTTTCCTCTTCTAAAAGCACTTTACTGTTTCTATTTGTGTTGTAACTTATTCAAGCTTTATGAGATCTCTGGTTCTTGCAAAGGAGGCAATAACAATAACACAAGAACATACTAAAGGGTGCGAAAAACCCTCCACATGTTTTGCAGCTCAAAAATAGCTTGCACTAACAAGGGTTATATGCGTATATGCTTCGCTATCTAATTACTTTCTCTTCCTAACTACCAAGTTCGCATGCTTTGGTTTTGCTTAATCAATTATCTTAAAGTATGGGAAATTTGAGACGAACTAAATAATTACTTGGTTAGAGTTTCTAGAAATGTTAACGAGTCCATGTGATGGCCTTATTTCATGTGCAGTAAGTTTGAATTGGTGTTGCATGTTGATCTTTAGCTCCCATATAAAGGATTATCATATTGGATAAGCAATGCTTCATACAGTTAGATTGACAATCACTAAAGACAAAATTAACCCTATACTCTTTTGGTGTTAGGTTTGAGGTTTGTTTACCGAAAGTGGATGAAATGTGTCCTTGTTGTACGTAATTTCAACTGAACTATGCCCTATTCAATGATTTTGCTTTTACAATACATTTTTTTTCCCATTTGTTTTATTCAGCAACCGTACAACATGAATAGAAAAACTAGCTCCCTTCTTGCTTAAATAGCAAGATTATGGGGAGAAACTAATTTTGTGATGCAACTTTATAGCACTTGAAAAAGTTAAGGAGCAAACTCCTTTTGAGTGACAGCCAGGTTGCTACCAACTTCTTCTTACTTTCTTACACCAATGGTTTCTCATCTACTTTAATTGGTTCACAATTTGTTTTATTTCTCTTGCTCAATCTTTAATTGCTGCAGAATGAAGATGGTTTGCACTTTTGAGGTGGCTGATTTGAGAGGCACATCTAGCTCTTTTGTCAACAATGTGAAAGACAGTCTTTGATCAGATAATTTTTCTCTCGTGATTATATTTTCATTTTTCTCTCATGTAAAAAGTAATGTTTGTAGATTTTCTTATTGTAGCTCTTTCAAATATATAACAAGAAGCTACTATCAAGTAGACATGTGACAACTCCTGTCAAAACACAAAAAGTAGACATGTGACAACTGAAGTCTATTATAGCCTTAATTCTATAGGGAGCAATGGTACATTCTTGTATTTTTTATGTGCTCCATGTTGTAACAATCTCTAACCTTTATTACTGCGCAATAAGTGAACTAACAATATCAAATTGCTATATGAATTTGTTGCAGTTGAACCCTTATGAGTTATAAGGGTATAAGAGTAACTTAGCTTGGTGACTTAGTTTATGCTGTTTTCTTATGCTTCTCTCTGTTGCAAGTGATATCAAAGAGGAACATAAGAAATTGTATTGACTTTGCATGTGATGCAGGCTAAAGGCTGCAATCGATCGAATACTTTAAGATGGGGCTAGGTTGCTTCTTTGCAATATGGTTTGTAGTCAGTAATGTGTGGATCTTTGGGGGTCGTGCTTCTTCTTCTGCAGCTCCCAAATTTTATAGGTAACGGGTCAAATGAAGTTCAACCATCTTCGACACGGCACAGCATCTGCTCCACCTGCCTCATTGCGGGTCTTTTGCCCATTTATCTGGGGTAGGTGGGTGGATGATCCACTTACCCATTGATAATTGCCAGCTCTACTAACGACCTCAAGTTCAAGGGTTTAGATCTTAAGAAGTGAATGATGCTGGGAGGAGGATTTCCTTTATAATCCCCTCTTCTAAGTGCTTGGGCCTCTAGGTAGGGCTTGTGTGAAAGCCGCCTGTAGGTTATACATCTTATTAATCTAAAAGAATTGATTAAAATTATATATAATTCACAAGGATTTATTTATCGTAAACAAGTTCAACTATCACTTGAATTCTTTTTTTTGTAATAATTGCAAATCAATAATATATGCTAAGCAGGTTTGCTCCCATGGGGGACCATTCGCATTTATGTTATGCAAGTGACTTAACTTATGTCCTTAACTATCAAGTTTAGGTGCATTTGTTTTCCCTTACCTGATTACGCTTAAGCTTAATTCGAATATTGCAAATACAATTGCCTAATGATAATAATAATGAATTTACTAAAATAGTTACACAGGTGAGTTAATTCCCCAATATTCTCCACCTTGGGGTTCGGCTCGCATCGCGCGTCGAACAACAACTAGTAGATAAAAATGTAGAGATCAACTTTTCACATTTTACACAACTTACCTAAAATTATATATTTTGTTTTTTACACAACTTGAGCGAATTATAGTACATAATTTCGTAATATCTGAGAGAAGTAGGGTGTTTCATGAAATTGACTATTTTAGAAATAAAACATTATTTTTGGGTCAAAATCATGCCTTATTGCAAGTTTAATTATTGTTTTGCTAGATTTAAGACACTATTCTCAAGAAATATACTTTATCCTAAAAATGATTTTAATTTAGATAATTTTACGAGTAGCAATATCATTATTAAAATATATCCCTCCATTCCTATCTAGTCTTCCTATTTGACAAATAGGAGCTTAGGGAGTAGCAGACTGGTATTGTATCTGGTGAATTGGTGACTATTAAAACATATTGAACAAACAATATCAAAATAAATTTTACAGTCAATTGAAACGACTTGGTTAAGAAATGTATGATCTAAAACAATATTCATATATGTTCTTTTCATCTTTGCATACTATTTAAAGGCTTTGAATGATGAATTAAAAGAAGCTTGAAAAAACGAGGACAATACAAAAGAATAAAACTTTAATGATAAGGCATCTTATAGCTTATAGTTACTTTAACCATTTTTAGATGCTTGAGAAAAATGTATGACAAATTTTGAGTTACGCAGAATAACTAAATATATTGCGCGGTTCTATATTAATCTAAATCAGTCCTAATTGATTTAGGTGCAACAAATATTATTGCGGTTTGTGATTAGTTTAATACCCCATTTTCAAATTTCATAAGTAAACTTCGTCGATGACAACAACTCAATAATCATGCATGTAAACAGTTTCAAGGGAAGAAATTGAATAAAAAAGACAATCATACAACAATACTATATATTAGCCTTCTATACACGCGACACATGCGTCGATTGCTTTGGCATGTTCTTAAATTTCATCTAAATATAAATTTGAAATTGTAATTTGTAATAATTATAGTACAATGTAATGTAACTTATAAAGTATTTAGAAATTGTGATGAACATTTAGATCTAAAGTCTTATTGTCAAATTAAATTTGTAAAAGTTTTTTTTTTATTGAGTAACTATTTTTATCATTATGTCAAGTTACTTTGTTAATGCTTATTTAGTTTATTATTGGAATTTTAAGGAGACTCCAATACACACCATGACCCCATCTTTAAATTAGGAAATGATATAATAATTGTAGAAAATTTGAATATGCAATTATATATTTAGCTAAGGACAAAAAAGACTTTTCATAGGGGACCCCATAGCTCCCCTCTTGGATTATATAATAAAAATTAGCATGTAAAAAATGAAGTATGTATATTATGCTTGCAAAGTGCAACATAATTCAACCAAAATCACAAGGTACATGCCCTTATATAGAGATAACCCTGTATTTTGACTATTCTAGAAAGATAAAAGAATGAGTACAAAATTAATGAAGGGGGTCAATCTACTCCAGCTAAAATTCAAGTCTAAACTGCACAATTTGTGAAAGTGAGAGAGCTTAACTTGCCACATGAAAGATGCCATTAAATTTGTTTGTTGAGAGTTCATATCACGATAGAGAAAAAACAAAAGGGAATGTACATTATATGCATAATTTTTGTGGATAAAAATATAGTTAATTGTAATAGAATAAGTGATCAAAATTTTTTTTAAATCTTTAAACCTTCTAACGACATGGGTGAATTTACTCTAATTGAAACTTATGGAGACTAAATTGCACGATTGGTGGTTAAAGTGTGAAGGTTTAACTTGCCACACGAAGATAGCCATGTAATTTATTGGGTGACAACTAATAATAGGATTAAAAAAAAAAATAGAGAAGTATATTGTATATTTTTAACGTATAATTTTTTTAAAAAAAGTAATTAAAAAGTATAGTTAGACAAAGGAGCCGTTAATGTCTTTTAGTATTTAATAACTTATACAAATTTAAAAATAATACTCCCTCCGTCCCAGAAAGATCTGAACACTTGTTGGGACACGTAGTTTAATGTGATAAGTTGTGGTGTGGTTATCAAATGTTATTTTATTTAAAAAGTAGATGTAATAGGAGTTGGTGGGGTATTTTTTATTAGAGGAGAGAGAAAGTTGGGTAACTTTTTATTGACAAAAGGTAGTGTGTGGGCCAAAGATGTGTAAAAGAAATAATATATTAATGGTGGGACAATGCCAAGAATGGAAGTGTTCAAACTAATTTGGGACAAACATAAAAGGAAAGTGTTCAGACTATTCTGGGACGGAGGTAGTATAATTTAAGGGGAAATATCATTAGGTATATGATTCATTATCTTATAATTATCAATTTTTGACACAATCATGAAATATATGTATGTATCTAGCTTTGTTGGAATCTGAATGGAAGTCGGGGGACCTAGATTTTATTACCAAAATGGGAACTGTAGCAATGATTATGAAACTACATGCCTAAAGTAGTTTATGTTACAATTAATAATAACGAACTAAGGAATTATATACAAATGACATGTAGTGTTCCTTGACTAAAATATATGTTTTCACTCTATTCAATTTATTTTGACTAATATAAACTTATCTTATCTTATTTGAACTTGTCTTATCTTATCTTATCTTATTTGAACTTATCTTATCTTATCTAAGTTTATCTGAACTTATTATTTTACAGTGACTTATAGTTGTCTTTTGCAAATTAAAAAATTTATGTAATAAAAAAGTATTGCTTTTTTAGATTTGGAATTAATATGTAACAAGCTGTTACTAAACAAGATAAAAAAAAACATGGGCTTATATCTCCTTAGACCATTTTATTCTTGCCACAGTCAATTTCCTGAGGACGTTTTCAGAGTCTCACGTAAAAAGGGCTTGAAAATTCTAATTTGTGACAAAGGGCGTGGAGAATCAAATACTACGGCTAATGTAGTATACAAGAAAGTCTTTAGAGCCTATCAGTAGCAGGTAGTTATAAACCTACTTTAAAATTTTATTTAACAATCTCTTTCTATGTGCTATTCACATCATTAATGTCGTTTTAAAATAAAGTATAAATGTGCACCAATTTGAAAATTTATGACTTGGTACTCGAAATATTAATTTGAATTAAGTTCTTAGAAAACAATTGAATATAAAATGTATATGCAATTGGATAGTCTATTTAATTGGATGATTCAATATTTTGATTTTTTTTTACCCAAAATGATAACGTATTTTACCTTCCATTTTATTAGATCAGATTATGTTAATTATACTATTGAGTCGCTACTTTTTTGTAAATTGTACTTCATTCGTTTTTACAACATGATTGTGGACATATATAGATTTATAACTCTATAATGATACATTCAATAAAGTTGGAATATTGAATATACAGATCAAGCAAAAAAATTCCCGTGCAATTTGCACTAGAGTGGACATATAGATTTGTTGTCCCGCCTAATCCAGAGTTGTTGTGTAAGTAGCATGCACATATAAATGTAGAATGGTGCAACCAATCAAGATCGATCAAATATCTGAACAAGTATATCAATAAGGGTATGATAGAGTCACAGCAGCAGCATATCAGAATCGTCAAAACTATTATTATCCTAAGGAAATTGATGAAATCCAAATGTATTATAATAGTCGGTACGTATCCCCATGTGAAGCCATGTGGAGGATATTTGGGTTCACCATCCATTATAGAATCCCTGCTGTAGAGAGGCTAAGCTTTCATTTACCCGACTAGCAGAACGTCCTGTACACTGATGATGCTGACTAAGAATCGGTGCTTGAAAGACCTAACATTAACAGAACAAAATTTATGTCATGGATGGAGTGCAATAAAAAATATCCTGAAGCCAAAGAATTGAGCTAAGTTGAATTCCCTACGAAATTTGTTTGGCAACAAGGTAAACGTGAATGGACACCTTCGAAAAAAGGCTTTTGCATTGGGAGGATTTATCATGCAACCCCAGGTGCAAGTGAAAAATTCTATTTGAGGACACTGTTAAATTTTGTTAAGGGTACAACGTGTTATGAAGACATACGCGTTATTGATGTGTACAATATTCAATTTTCAAAGGAGCATGTTATGCTAGAGGTTTATTAGACGATGACAAAGAGTACGTTGACTCCATAATAGAGCCAGTTTCAGAGAATTAGGACAATATCTACATAATCTTTTCTGCATGTTGCTACTGTTTTTGCAGTTTGACAAAACCCGAGGCTCTTTGGGAAAAGACATGGCAATTGGCACCTTCTTTTATGATTATATACTATTCATGCAATGAAGACTTATCAAAGACGATGGTATATGAACATCTATATCCCTTAACCTAATAAATTTATTCATAAAAATTTACTGTTAATGAATTAGTTTTGAATTAGCAACAATGAAATGTTTTTGTTTTGTAGCATTGCGCCTTAGTGATGAACAATTGCAGAACTTAGCTTTGGCTGACATTGAAGCTAAGCTACAAAGTAACAGTAGCATCCTCTGTAAATTCACCGAAATGTCATTTTCAGATGATTTGATTATCTCAGATGGTAAAAACAAGCTCATAATGGATGAGCTATCTGATGATAGATAGCCATTAGAGAAGGAATTTTAATATATTTTTCGAAATTGACTGTTGAGCAGCGTGAAATTTATAATAAAATCATGTCTGCCGTATCAAGAGGGGAAGGGGGTGTATTCTTTGTATATGGTTATGGAGGAACTGGTAAGACGTACCTAATGAGATTACTATGTGCTGCGTTAAGGCGTAAAGGGGAAATTATTTTGCCAGTTGCATCAAGTGGAATCGCCTCTTTGTTGCTTCCACGTAGGAGCATAACCCATTCTTGATTTAGACATCCCTTAATGTCAGAGAGAACTCAATGTATTCAGGCATTAGGTCAGGATCAGAACTTACAACCCTCCTTATAGACAAAAATGATGATTTGAAGCTCCTATAATGTATAAATACTACTTTGAAGCTCTAGATAGAAGCTTAATGGATGTTATGCAATGCATGAATCCAGCAAATCAACATATCTCATTTGGTGGAAAGGTTGTTGTGTTCGCTGGTGATTTAAGACAGATATTGCCTATTGTTCCCGAAGGAATCAAACAAGATATTGTCTTCTCAGCAATCAACATTTATTGCTTATGGGATTTTTGTCGTGTAATAAGATTAACGCAAAATGCGCCTAAGAACATGTTATGTTAACTCGAATGTGGATGAAATCAGGGAGTTCTTAGAGTGGATTATGAACATCGAAGATGGCAAAGTTGGTGAACCGAATGATGGTAAAGCCGATGTAGAAATTCCTCATGAGACATTGATACGTGGAGGAGATGACCCTATTTCTCCAATAGTCGAGAGTACATATCTTGACTTAGAGGATCACATATGGGAAGCAAAATCTTTTCAAGACAGAGCTATTCTTGCTTCAACTAATGAAATCGCTGACATGGTTAATGAGCATGTATTGTCTCGCTTACCAGGTGAAGAAAGAACGTATATGAGTTCAGATGCAATTTCAGTCGAGGAAGGTAATTTTGGAGTTCATGAGATGTACTCTACTGAAAATCTAAATACGATCAAGTGCGAGGGATTGCCAAATTATTAAGATTAAGGGTAGGGGCATCGGTGATGCTCCTTAGAAATATTGACCAGACTTCTAGGCTATGTAATGATATCAGGTTAGTCGTCAAACATCTTGGCAATCGCATTATTGAGGTTGTTGTTGTATCCGGCAGTAATACGGAGGACACAATTTTTATTCCCAGAATGACACTTACACCATCAGAATCAACAAAGTTCCCGATCAAACTCTGGAGAAGGCAATTTCCATTGGTTGTCTGTTTTGCAATGACGATAAATAAAAGCCGAGGACAGGCTCTAGCACACGTAGGCTTATATATGTCTCCCTCAGTCAGTATTCAGCCACGAAAAATTCTATGTGGCTATATCAAAAGTTACAAGCAAAAAGGGTTTGAAAATTTTAATATGTGATAAAGATCGTGACAACTCCAATATTACTGCTAATGTAGTATATAAGAAAGTATTTCATAATGTGTAATTAGTATTGCAATACTTATAATTTATGAGTTAAGATTTTTCCTTTTGTTTATATTGTCACTCATAATTGTTTTATCGTCTAATTTGTTACATATTATATGAGAATTGCGTCTTTCTAATTATATGTGAATTTTTCTTTTGCGTATGTCACATTCATCATATTTATATTATTTTCAAAATGAACTTTAACAATTGACATCTCGTGTATTTTTTACACGTGTTTTGAAACTAGTATAAGATATTGTCAAATTATTTTAAAATATATTATTTAAATATAACTTTTTATAACTTTTCAGTATTGATAATTAAAGTTTCCCATTAACAAACTAATAGTCAAAGTGGTGTAGTTAATTGACACTGTCATACAATTGTGGTTTCTCTCCGGCGACTGGCGACATCTGGTTTTGGGAGGCGACAAGCAACTGCAACGTCTTCTCTGCTTAGTCTAGTGAGCATTGTCTCGTTCATCTCTCTTTGAATCTTTGATTTCTATTTATTTGCTTGGACAGTGGCGGATCCAGGATTTCACCCACGTGGGTTCGAAATCAACGAGTCATTAAACAAAAATAACCAAATTAACTTGATCAAAAAAATATATATGATACATCAATTAAAGTACGGAATTACAACCGATTAACTACAGAAATAGCTTCTTGAACTATGATATCATATTACACAACATAATAGCTTCTTGAACAATAAAATTACTAAGAGAACAGTAGAGAAATTAAAGCATCACAAATAGTTCTCTTAATCTACAAGGTTGACATGGTTTGGGTTAAACTTCAATAACCATCCACATACGAGACCCAAATGCACATCTTTGAACTTAAATATCTTTCATTATATATTAGTAAAAAATTATAACGATTGAATATTAATAAAGTACTAATTGAGATGAATCAAACAAGGCCCAACATGGCTATATCTATACTAATATATTAAAAGGCGTTCTGAAACAAGGAACGGTGCCACGTGGTGCTCTCCTTAAGGGTATTTTACTTCATGCAATCTACAAAAAAAATTAAAAATTGCATAATATAAGTTTATATACTAAAGTCTTAACCACTAGACCAAATGATATTTAGTGTTATAATCTCAAAGTATAATATTAATAAATGAAAATTTTTCTTACCCGGGGCTTAGCCCGGGCCTAATAACTAGTTTTTTCTTATAAATTGAAAAAATTTAAGAAGATTATCTCTAAGTATGAATAGTGTTAAGATTCCAAGTGAGAAGGGTAAAAAAAAATAGAGGGAGTACTTACTAACAAATTTTCATTCATTCACGTTCCACCCATTCAAAAAGTTGATGGTTATCCTCGAACACGCATCGCAAGAAGAGAGGAGAGGCGCCTTAACTTTCACGCGGACCACTGAACCAAACTCAACCAGACGGAAATACTTCATGCGGAAACTATTTATGATATATTCTATTTTTATCTTTTTTCGCAGATTTTTTCTCTTTTTTTTCCAAAATTTTGTGGGTTCAGTTGAACCCACGCTAGATCCGCCCCTGTGCTTGGATCTTTACAGACACCACACAATTTCTTATTTCAAACACTAACTAATATTTTGTCATTTTCTTCTTATTTAATCCCTAACTTTCAGACTTTATTAGACATTGCTGTTAATGCGGCTTTAATGGCTGTAAATTTGTTTTACTTATATGCGGCTAAAGATATGAGGAAGATTTGTATGAACTTGAATTAGTTTCATTGCACTTAAAGAAATTAGAATGTTAGAATCATGTTACTGGACAATTAACGTTATTTGTTTGTTGTTGAATTTACTTGTTAATGAACTAGCTGTTGATTTAGTGGCCTGTTATTGTGCCCAGTTTCACGGTACAATGGTGATGTTGATGCCACATGGAATTGAAAATCGAAGATTCGCATTGGTCTTAACCTAACACAGGTTTAATTTGGGGGCAGAGGTGGTTTTGTGGCGTGGCGGAGACGAAGGACAATATGGTGTAATTCTTTCATGGCGAAAGAAAAAAAGGCTATTGGCGATAATGATGATTTTGTTTCAAAATTGTAGACAATTTAGATGGCTTGTAAGTTATAACTACATGGTAAGATATGCCAACGTATAAGATAAAGTGAAGATTAGCATAGTCTCTAAGCAATGACGTAACACAAATCAAAGAAAAAGAAAAGGAGGATATAACACAAAAGCAACAGAAATTTTGTGAGGAAACCACGGAACACATTCTTGGGCGTGCTTTTGAATCATGGAACCAATACTCACTTTCGCTTTTGTGGTTTTGCTCTATGACATGCTCCACAATCTATTTACTTTGTACAATAATAGTCAAATTGATAGGTGAATATGTAGTTGTAACTTGTATGAGCTGATTTGGCATTTGCTTGCAGTAGTAACTTTATGCTTTTAGATTTTAGTGTTTGTATTAGGATGTATTTTTATTATACATTGCTTTTCTTTTTCGGTATGTAATATAATTTGATTTGGCTTTCAGAATGGAAGGAGAAGAAATTTTTTTGCCCAATCTGAATGATGAAGTGAGGGAGATACTAGCAGAATTTATGGTGGGAGTTATAAAGTTGGAGGAATTGGTGGAAGTTGGAAGACAGTTTCTTCTTAGATTTCGTCAGGGACTTGAGTTTCTCCGGCTGCCCTCGATATATGAATCATCAGAGCTTGTAAAGAGCATCATCAAAGGGAATGAAACCAAGAGGATTCACTCGTACGTTGAAGCTGGTTGTATCAATGCTTCTGATAGCAAGCAGAGTGTCATTCAGATGAACACAAGCTTGTGTGACCTTAAGGATTGTTTAACCAAAGCGAAAGGCATTATCAACAATCTTGAAAATCTTATGGTTAAGGCAGGGAATGCTTTATGTATGAACTCAGAAGACCAATTAGACACGGAGTTCAAAGGTGCAGAAAAAGAAGTAACTGCTCCTAAAAAGCTTGATTCTGCCCATCATGCTTCCTTTATGGCAGTCATCTATAGCATGGTAAAGCAAGATTATATGATGCAAGAAAGGATTGTTTCGTCATTGAATTTTAAGTCATCGAGTGGTGAATTGGAGAGCTACTGTCTGATGTGGAGCCTAAGGCCGTTTATAAATGATGATGTTATACAACAAGCTTTGAAACAGGTTAGATGATGTCGTTTTTCATGTCCTATCTTTACCTGTGAGGTTCACAGTTTGCTGAATCAACACCTAATTATATATATATTCGGCTTCTTGAATGATGCTTATGAGTCTCTGATCATTATTTTTTCTCTGATGTACTTGGATTATGTTGTTTTACTTTTAGAAAATCTCTTGACAACTACCTGATATGTGTCTCATTTTGAAAATAACTAACTTGCATCATTTTTTATCTGAAAAAAAAATTACCTTTTCCAAAGCTTTTTTAAATGATCTCTACCTTTCCAGAAATTTTTTTCCAAAGCATTTTTTAAGCACAACTGAAACGGGAGGGAAATGTTTGAATAGGAGGAACGCAGTTGTTGTGGGCTCGCTGATCCGATTAGATAGAAGTAGCTGTCAAATAAAAATTCCTATATATTTTTCTGTGTCGTAGCTTGTATGTACCAGTTTTTTTGCCTTGCCAATCTGCCATGAAAGATTAGCTCAAGTACATAGATACATGGGGAATTTTTTTTGTTTCTGGTAAGCATTAGTTATAATTTGGCAGTAATATAAAGCCAGACTTTTAACACACTGCCAAATAGAGTGTGCACTGAAATGAAAATTACTTCTAAAGCAGACTAGAATCTTGTTTCCGACCAAAGGAACTATAGAAATCAGTCACATAAACAAAGTGTTCATCAAATTCAGGAATAGGACCTTCCTCAGGACAATCCAGAACCCATTCGCCTTCCTCATTCAACACCATCCCTTTATTCTTTTCGACCCACCAAGATGGAGGAATCAGGCACTCCTCCTTCAGATAGTCACATGATTTATTAACCAAAGCGATACTCCGCTGAATTATAAGTTCAAACTGTCTTTTGACCCCATGCCAACCATTTACTACATGTAACATAGCTTGCAAATTATGCCAATCGCCGGGATGTTTTGAACGCTTGAGATAATGTGATTTTCTTGTATCAATATTTAGTTCAGTGCCTAAATGTACATAATGCATGAGCCTAGGTGGATAATGGGGGATCATATCGAGCGTGTTTCTAACATGAAGAACCTTAAGATTAGAATATGAATTGAACCTCTCCTTGAAGTGCTTGTTGCCCACTTTGGGGCAACCAAAAACAATTATTTATTATTATTATTATTTATTATTTATTATCTATTATTTATTATTATTATTATTATTATTATTATTATTATTATTATTTATTATTTTTTATTTATTATTTATTATTTATTATTTATTATTATTATTATTATTTATTTTCTATTTATTATTTATTATTTATTATTTATTATTTATTATTATTTATTATTATTATTATTTATTATTTATTATTTATATTTATTATTTATTATTTATTATTTATTATTTATTATTTATTATTATTATTTACTATTTTTTTCATTATTTATTATTATTATAATTATTATTATTTTTTATTTTTAATTTTTATTTTTTATTATTTTTTATTATTATTATTATTATTTATTATTTATTATTATTAATATTATTTTTTATGATTTATTATTTTTTATTTTTTATTATTAATATTATTTTTATTATTTATTGTTATTTATTATTATTATTATTTATTATTTATTATTATTATTTATTATTTATTATTATTTTATTTATTATTTATTATTATTAATATTATTTATTACTATTTTTTATTTTTTATTTTTTATTTGTTATATTATTTAATATTTATTATTATTATTTATTATTATTATTTATTATTTGTTATTTATTATTATTATTTATTATTTTTATTATTATTTATTATTTTTATTATTATTTATTATTTATTATTATAAAATAATAAAATAATAATAATAAGTATTGATAATATTATGTTAATATTTATTGATTATTATAATAATAAGTATTGATAATATTATGTTAATACAGTTTAGTTCAACAAAAATAAGTTCAGTTCAGCCAAAATAAGTTCAGTTCAGCAAAAATAAGTAAAAATAAGTTCAGTTCAGCAGAAATAAGTAAAAATAAGTTCAGTTCAGCAAAAATATGTTCAGTTCAGCCAAAATAAAATAAGTTCAGTTCAGTTCAGCCAAAATAAGTTCAAAAGAACAGGGCCGTAGAGTCTTACTAGATTTGTTTTTATATATATTTCTGAAAATTTCATATTTTGAAATTTTTTTTAAGCAGAGACAATGTAGAGTTTATGAACAACCTAAGATGGACATGAAATCAAATAGATGTGATTGAACACTCGTGTTTAACGTTGACCTTTTCACCAGAAATTGTATAGCAGTTTTACATGTTAATCTCTATTTAATGTTTTGTTGGATATCAAAAACGAAAAGAAGTGTTGATGGAAAGAAAAGAAAAAAAGAGCATACTGTAACACAAGTAATACTGGTCTTGTTTTTCTTACCAAAAGCTCCTTCGCGTAAGAGGGGCTTAGCAGACTGAAGCTTTGCCCCAAGCACATCAATCCACTCGTAACTCCTAGTCGTTCCTCTCCACGCCACATAAATCTCTCTTCTCCCCATCTCCCTACTCACCTTGTCATTCGAAACTGCGATGTAACCCATCCAGTTAGACTCCCTATCCCACCTCTCTCGTGACAATGACTTCAGCAGAAAGGCCTCCGGAACACTAACTCGTGCCGTGGCGTAGAGGAAGCTCACGACGTCATATTTGTCCCAGCCGCCGGGGAATGTTGTCTTGCGAAGAAGGCTTGACTTGGCGTAGCGGCTGCAGCCACAGTAGGCCGAGTTAGGGTCGTTGATGAAGGTGTCATAGGTGACTTGGCAGAAGTCACCACATCGGATGATCAGATGACGGAGTTCGTCGTTGAGTGGGTCTAGAAGGCCTTCCCAGTTGTGGGACCCTAGGAGGTTTTTCCATGTGGGGCCCTCTTCTGAGAATCCTAACTCTTGTTCGGCCATTGGAAGAGGGGGTTGTGCAGGTAGATGGTTTGACTAAGGAGACTTCGGAGAGAAGGTGGTGAGGGTGTTATTTGAACCTTATTTCAAATTTTGTGGATAACCATCTCGTACAATTATTTTGAATAACTAGTTTATAAAGCAAGAAACAAAAGTTTAATACTACCACTTGATGTCATCTATCAAGTAATTGGTCAAACTCTCCCTTATAATGATTGATTTAATTTTTAAGTGTAATCCAGAAACTTTAAGTTATTTAAATTCATTCATTTTCCTGTAGTAAAGGATAATTCTGTAATACATGTCCAAGTCATCTCGCTAGTTTACTAGTCTATAGTATCGTATTGAAGGAAAAATTGATAATAACAGCCCCAATTATTAGACATCTTCTTTAATCAGTCCCAACTTCTAATTATTTTTAGTTGGGCCCAACTTTTAAGTCAATTTGACAAAAACGGTCCCCTTGATCTGGAGACCTGTTGTAGCAGGTAAAAAGAGTCATGTGAAACTCACGTGACTCTTAATGATATATTTTCTTTTATATTTTGACTTTTCTTTTTTTCTTTCCCATTGCCTTTTTTTTTCTGGCGTCCTTTACTACCCCCCCTCTCTCTTTCACTTTCCTACATTCTTCTTCTTCTTCTTTTACTCCCTCACAGCAGCAGCATAAACATGGTTGGTGTTTTCGGGTTTAAGGTAGATTTTTGAGGCCTGGTGGTTGACTTCTGAGGGATGGCGATGGGTTCCCGTGGGTTGGTGGTTGGTGTTTCGTGGTGAAGATAGAAGAGAGATAGTGGCAAATTTGCATTTTCATCAAATTAGAAGTGCGAACTGGAGATGGGTGAGAAGAGAGTTGAAAATGGGGGAGCTAGAATTACGGAGATTGGTAGGAGATGAAGAATTTAAGGTGGTGAGAGAAGAGAGATAAAAAGAAGTAGTCGATGAGTGGGTTTGCGGGGGGTGGCCGTGGTTTTCGGGGGCTGGGGATGGGTTTGACAGTGGGTTTCGTGACTTGGTGGTTGGTGTTTGTGGTGAGGATGGATGTTTGGGGCTGGGGACAGGTGGGGATGAGTTTCCGTGGGTAGGTGTGGGCATTTCAGGGTCGTGGCTTGGTGGTTGGTGTTTGGTGTTTGGGGTTGTGGACAGGTGGAGGTGGGTTTTAGTGGGCTTGGTGCTGGTGGTGCTTATGGTTGTTGTCACCGCTTTTCCCTTGGTGTGGTGCCGCTTTGAGGGTGTCGACGGTGCTCGGGCAAGCCATCGTTGTCGCTGCCGAGATCTGTTGCTGCTACTAGTGTCGCTTCTCCGTCGGTGTTCCTTGAGCATTCAAGAAAATCAAATAATTCTTTTTTCTAAACATTGTTTTTTGTTTTAATTAAAAAAAAAACGGGTAGAGGAAGGGGTGGGCGGCGGCTAAGGAGGGATCGAGAGGGGGGTACTAGGGGAGGGAGGAGTGAGGGTGGATGAAAATGACAGTAGGGCCTGTCATTAAATGTCACGAGAGATGCACGTGACCAATGGTTTACCTAAACCCTTCCAAGGGACTAATAATATCAAACATGTGTTAAAATTAGGTCCATTGTTAGTTAATTGATAGATGGGACTGTTTAAAGAAGATGTCCAATAGTTGGGACTGTTATTATCAATTTTTCCTCGTATTGAACTCTACGTGTTGGATATTTCGAATTATACATAATGCCTACATGTATGGTACCTTTATATTTCTCATTGCATATAATCTCATTAAAAGAAGTTAAATGGATCTGGTATACACTAACTTACTGTGTACCGGGTTGGTAATTGATATTAACTTCATATAGTGAGTTTTATAGAGATGTAGTGAACTTATATATAATGCAGTGGATTTAATAACATAAAACATATAGGGAAATTATATGCAATATAGTGGAGGATTTAATTTTAATGTTTTAACATGCAGGCTAATGTATGTTGTGTAGTATACATCATGACACGTGCTTTGACATACAAAAAGATGTAGTTTATGCATGATAGAGTGTCTGAATGATATAGTGACACTAGTACAAAATTGACGATTTGCGTCGGATGCGAGGCGGCCATTTGCGTCGGACATGGGTCCGACGGCACAGCTCTCGACGCAAATCAGGATACATCATCTGCGTCGGACAAGCATGCGACGCAGAATGCTCCATATTTGCATCGGACCCTGACCACCACGCGACGCAAATAACTCATGGGCTGCTAGCTGCTGTGGATGCAGGGCTGTACCATTTGCGTCGCTTGTTGCCCCATATTCGACGCAAATGACCTACCATCTGCGTCGCACGTTGGGCAGCATGCGACGCAGATGGGCCCCACAGCGCCAGCAACCCAACTACCATCTGCGTCGCATGTTGCTCAATGTGCGACGCAGATGTAGGTCATTTGTGTCGCATATGGAGTAACATGCAACGCAAATGATGATTTTTGGGGTTTTTTTTCTTTTTTGTTTTTTTTTTTCATATACAAAACCTTAAACTTCAAAACTAAACGAACATTATATTAATAATTATGAGCAGAAAATTCGGCAGAGTCTACTTTGTAATTTGGACAACCCAAGAAATTGTTGGAAGAATTTTGCATATATACCAAAATCTGTTCCAGTACATCTCAAAGCAACCAATATTGCAATCAGACAATCAACAAAATATTGTTCAACCTATAAATACATATACTAACTAGTTAGTTTGCAGCTTTGACGACCGCTACAAAGTATTTTGCAAAAAGTTCTCTAAGTTCGTCGATTTCAGTTGCGGAGTATGGCTGAGGACTTGGTAGAAAATCGTAGAAGTATATTAAATTAGTTAATATACTTGAAAATTCTATAAGTATAAATAACGAATTTACGACATACATATACCTCCTGTAAATTATCTGAATCATAGTGTATGCGGATGATTTCAAGCATGTTTTTCATCACGAAATAGCCGCATTCCGCTCCTCCCGATTGTTGAGCACACTACACCAAATTTAAGATATATATTAGAATCGGAAATAAAATCCTAAATAGAATTATAAAATGTGTACGAAATACAAAACATAAGAGTTTTACCGGGAACGTTATCCAAGACAATTTAGTTCCTTTATTGAATCCTTCAAGGTGCGTGAAACTTGTATATGCACTAAGTATAGAAATTTTGTAACAATTAATTATATAAACATTTGTAAATTATTTAAAATATCATAAAATACATGTAAATTAATTAACATGTATAACAACTATGAACTTACGTATTCAGCGGCACTTTCATAGCTAATTTTCTTTCTCTCTGTAGCGAATCAAATATATATACCGCTTTCTTAGATAGACAAATGACAAGAAGAATCCAATGTTGCGTAAGGCATGAAACAAAATGTGATGTTCATATAACCACAAGTTCATATAGATAAAACAAAGAAAAGATTAGTTTAACTAACATACTTTTGAATATACGGACATAGGATGAAACGCATATTTTGATTCGCTTTCATTGTACTTGCCATGTAGTTGATCACGGCATCTGGTTCATTGCGTATCATGGTCGCCGAAATCATACTTGGACACATGAAACCAATAGTACCCTCTGGTTCAGACTCCTCTACCAAATGCCTACACTCCAAATACTTATACTTAGAAGAAACAATAAAAATAAATATCAGTGTTAATTAGTTTAGAGTTTGAGAATTCTCACATCATAAATATTTACAAAATGGATACATTAAGCCATGCTCCCGTGAGAAATTGAAAGACATCTTATCACGAGAGAATGATCATCTGATCACTATCATAGTTGAAGACGGTACCCTTCATAATTTGCATATTAAAAGGCTCGTCTGAGGGCCGGTTGCAAAATAATCGGTGCATATCCTTGACAATATCTTCCATCTCCTCCAGTGATAAGTCAATAAAAGGATCTATGTACCTATGTGCAGACTCATCGGTGCAAAGATCACTACCAACTAATTTTTTTTTTCCTTCTTCTTCATCGCACCTCCCTCAGGCAAATGTTCCTAATTCAATTCGACTTATTTTTAATTCATACTATATATGTATATAAATTATTTCATATATCAATCAAGCTTACGTAATATATAAATCAAGATATTAAACATAAGTTACCTGATTATCTGAGACTATGAATACCAACTCTTTCGGCCATTCCATGAATGAACCCTCAGCTTGACTGAGTTTCACGATGTATGGAGTAGGTAGTGGAACTGGAACATCTGCGTAGTCCGAAAAGTTCGATCCGGCATGGAGGAAAAAACTGAAGATGTGGATGAGTCAACAGATGATGATGTAGATGATGAAGGGATATACCCTTTTCTTTTCCAAACAGGAATCATCTTTGCATATGACTTTTGACCCAGTAAATGAGGATGAATGTTGGCAGCCTAAGACTTTCTTGCTTTTTCACTTTTAGCCTAATATAAAAACAAGTAAATAATCAATATTTACAACATAAAAAATTGATTATAACATATTAAGTGATTGTAACGTACATATAATATACCTTAAACTCATCAGAGCTACACTTTGTCACAAATTGCTTCAAATCTCTTCCGCAATGAAAGGATAGAGCACATACGGTTGCTTATCATTGTTAGGCCCCTTCCTCGTTTTTGTGATCCATCGACTCACCAATTTTGACTTGAAATCCCTCAACCGCTTATCACAAGTAGTCAACACATCTCGTTTCTTCCTCTCATCCTCAACTATTCCAAACTCTCTCTTCAATTTAAAAAATAATACACGATTAGTAACTAATAAACAAGATCTCAATTAAATTAAAAAAATGACTTTTAAAATACATGGGTTACTTACTTTAGCATCTTCCCATAAACTATTTTTAAGGCCTAGTGGAACATCATCCCAACTATCTTACAAGATAGACACTTTGCTTCTACTGATTTCACCGCAATGTGTCTTGTACGCACCAACATGCTCCTCCCCAATCGGACGCATCAACTCATCCCACTGAAGTACTCTTTGAACCCCGGGTATGGAACGAATCCCTTTTATAGGACCTCTAGCCTTACTCACTCTTTTCTTCCTACTACCTCCATCAGTAATCTCGGCCTCATAACGTGGCTGCCGATCATCTGATGCATCATGCATTATCTCATCTTCCATCACTACACCTGAAACCAAATACAAATACCAAAATTCTGTTAACAATGCATAAAGTATATAAAATTGAAGATTATAAACAATTGTAGTTGCAATAATATTACATAAATTACCTATTAATCAGTTTTTTCTTTGACAACGTAAAATCCCTCATTATGGTCTTGACGAATGTAATTTGAGTCCAAATCTTCCCCTAATGTACTTGGAATGACTACCGACGAAGTAATAACTTTATTAAATTGTGCATTGTATTATTCTTCATCGTGTACATCATCAATTTCAAGTATTCTCATTTTTCCTTCAACAAACCATTTCGAATCGACAGGGTCAACCATGTAGAAAACTTGGTTTGCCTGTGATGCCAATATGAAACTATCTTCATGATGCCCTAACCGGCTGAAATTGACTAATGTAAAAAAGCCATGTTCATCCTTCTTTAAACCACGACGAATATCAACCCACTTGCATCGAAAAAGCGGAATTTTGAAGTCAACGTAGTCAAGTTCTTATATCTCTTCAATGAACCCGTAGTAAGACTTCATTGTCTCAACAATTGTTCTATCCCTTCTACTTGTATCCTCTGATGACAAAGCCCCAAACGTAACACCGCTGTTTTGCATCGTGGATTTGTCATCTTGCCGCTTCGTGTAAAATAAATAACCATTGATGTCATACCCTTCATAGGAAAGAACTTGCATCTTTGACCCATATGCCAACCATCTCAACGTATCCAATACATCATTTTTTGGGTAAGATAATTGGTTCATAACTCGTTCTTTAAACCAATCAACGAAAGAACGATTATGCTCAATCACCAACTCACGTTTATTCTTCAGTGGATACTGAACACTAAGAACAGTCATGTGTTCATCTAAGTAAGGATGAACTTGTTTCAGATTTTCTAACACTAAATATTCTGCTTTTCTTTTCAACTCTCCATCAAGACACAATATTTTTTTACCAATGGTACCACAACCATCAAGTCTTCCTTCATGTATAGATTTTGGCAATCCAATTGCTTGTGCACGTGATAAATACTGACTTACATATTCAGATACTTCCTCTGCAACTGTTCTTTGGACAATACTTGCTTCTGGTCTGGCTGGATTCATCACTTTGCCCTTCAAAGTACCCATATGTCTTTCGAAAGGTGATGTGTCGTTATATAGATTTTAGGTGCATTTAGGTTGCATTATAGGAGCATTTAGATGCATTGTAGTTCATAATTGCATACTATTACTTAATTTGTGAAATATTACTCCATTTGTGTGTTTTTCATATTATTTGATGAATTTCAGGTATTGAAAACATAATTGGAATATTATTGGACAAGCTTGAGTACTTGGGAGCAAGCTACATTGATAAGGATCACTTTAGAAGTATTTGAGTGCAAATTGGAGCTTAATTGGAGTTGGAATTCATTGAAAGAATTATGGAAATCGAGTCATGTTCACTCTTTTGTCCATAACTTTTGACTCAATGCTGATATTGGGTTGATTCCAACAGCATTGGAAAGTAGGCTTGAAGAGCTTTCCAACGATATGTTGCACGGCCCGAGGCGAGTTGTATTTTGATAGATATGGGCTTCGCAAGTTGGCCTAGTCTGCCAGGTTCGGCCATTTTGGTTTCCTTATCTTGTAATTTTGTTTCCCTACTAGTATAAGGACTTAGATCTATTAGCTATTGACTCACATTTTGAATATCACGTTATTTTGTTTCTCTAGTTTTCTCTCTAGTTTTATGCCCTAGTTTGGTTTCTATTGTTACTTTGGAGATTCAAGACTCAAGCTTTCTTGTTCATCTTCAATATTAATCAAGTTTTATTCTCTTCTCTTCTCTCTATTATATATTAATTATGTTTTCTATTATGTTTATTGCTCTTTTTGCCATGATTAGTGAGTAGTCTTTTTATCTAGGATTGAGTTGAGCCCTAGTATGGATTGATCATGTAAATTATTCTCTAATTCCCATGTAATTCGATTGTATGTTTAGGGTTTGATAAGATTGTTATTATTGTCAATTGTGCATCTTGATTTAGCTCTAATTTATATTATCAACGAAAGTTGGAATTGAGATTAGGAATATTTGTTTGATGTTAAATTGTTATTTTATTAATTGAGTTCATCAACGAAAGTTGGGTCTTAATTTAGATAATCTTGTCATTGATTTGAATTCTCCCATAAAAATAGGTGAGAACTAGAATTGAGAATTATTTGACATTGGTTCTTAATGCTTCTAATTATGTGTGTAAGCCATGAAAATAGGAGACATACATGTTAGTTAGGCCTTTTGCTATCACGAAAGTGAGCTCTAGGTATTGAGGAATGACCGAGTATTTAGTTTCGGCTCGCAGCTGTGCTTTATCACTGAGTCATAAGGGAATGTCAATCTCGCCTAAGCTATAATTGAATAACTGGGATGTGAGTTATATTTTGATCAATTCATATTAGTGGTGATACTTAATCTTAGTGTTTTAAGTGTCATATTTTGTTATTAGTTTATAGATTCTTCTGGATATTTAGATTGTGTAGCTATTTCATAGTCTAAAATCAACTAGTGTTTAGTCTTGCACCTCCCTGAGTTCGACCCGTATGTGCTACGACACCGTACACTTGCGGTATTAAAATAAAACCCTAACAAGTTTTTGGCGCAGTTGCCGGGGAGGTAACGGATTAGAATTAGTTTGATTATAGATTTAATAGACTACATTGTATATACTTTTATTTTCTTTTGTAAATAACTCTTTTTTTTTTACTTTTGTAAATTTGTTCCCTTTCATTGTTCATGGAGTCATATTATCACTATAATGGGGACAATTCTATTGATAGAGCCAATGGTTATAATTCTTTGGATTCTCATGTTTCTTATTTTGATACATCGTATCATTATACTTCCAATTTTTGCATGAGTTCTAATCAATTAACTGATATGTGTTGTGATCCCCATATACATGCTAGTAATTCTAGAGCAGTTTTCTATTTTCCTCAATATGAGAATGAAGCATTCTGGAAATACTATCATAGGCTTGGTGATTTTTTTGGTCCTAATCATGGAATTGGACAATGGGATATGTGTCTAGTGGTTTATGAGGGGTTAAATAAAGAAACTAGGATAATTGTAGACAAATTGGTTAATGGAAGATTCATGTCTCAATCTCCTGATTATTGTTGGGATTTAATTGAGTGGTTGGCTAGAGATACCTACGAGTGGGAGATGTCTTCATCTGCTAGACCAATTTCGAAAACATTCTCCACTCCTTCACCTCAAAATTTCACTACAACACCTCCCTACTGCTCTAATTGTCACTCTACTTCTCGTGATATTTCTCTATGTGATGTGACATTAGTAACTGATTTTGACCGCTCTCCCCAATATGATTATCAATCTGCTCGGAGCTATAGTTTCCACCCGTATATTTATGATGATGATGAGGGTTGGAAAGAACTTGAAAATTATGGGGATGATTATCAAATTAATGGGAAGATTGATGTGAAGGACGTTTTGAATGAGGAACAACCCTTGGCTGAAAATCTTTCATTGATGGAGTCTATAGATGAGAGTGAGGTTATTCATGAGTCTGTGTCGGTTCCACCAACTGTTTTTGAGTCTCATGTTCCTTTCTCTCGAAAACTTGACCTTATTCCTTCTTCCCCTATATTATTTCCTCTATCGTTCCCTATTTCTCCCAATTTGGATGACTCTTGTGATCATGTTACTGATGTACAGTTAGTGGTTATCTCTCCTTTTGAGTCTTGTAAAACGACTAACGTTTTTTCTTTTTCTTACTCTTGTAAAAATCACTTCTCCTTTGATTTTTCTTTTTCTAGGTTTAATAGATTTTTAGGACTAGTGTTTTTCCCCTTTCCTTTTCACTCTTATATAACATGCTTTGAGATGTTTGTAGGGACATATGATAAGCTTCTTAGAGCGTTGAAGTGTTATGCATTAGTCTACTGATTTTACATGGTCGTGCGGGACCTTTATAAATTTGCGCTTTTCGGGAGGCAACCCGAGTTTACCCTTTTTTTTCTCCATTTTCTTTGATTTTTCCTTTTTGTGTGATTATAATTACATTGACGTCTTTGTGTTTTGTTTTTGTTGTGTTTGTAGGTTCATAGAAAAGAGGCTAGAAGACGATCTTCAAAAAGACAATTCGCTGTACAATGGCCCGGCTCGTGGACAAATGCCGAGAGCACACCGCGACTCACGGCGGACACCGCGCCTCGCGCCCAGAACCGCGACCCGCGTTTTTAGAGGATGAAAATTTTCAACAGAAACTGAACAAACATCAAGCAGTTACATCTCCCCTGCATCCATAGTCGAAGCCCCACATCCCACACAACACCGCCACTGGACCCAGCACCAACCTCGCCGACCACATCCGCACCACCAGCGCACCCCCACCACCGTCAAGTCACCCCCATCTGCGCAACATCTCCATGGTTTGATCTGATAGTGTGAAGGAAAAGAGCAAAAGAAATCAATTTCGGAAAGATTCGCACGACCACCATTGATGATGATGCGTTTATGATGGATGATGGACCGTTGATGATAGTGATGATGTAGGTTGAACAATGGAGCAGCGAAGACGAAGTAACCAGAAAGAGGAAATGGGTCTGATGTGTTTTGGAAATTTGGGGGTTTTTGTTTTTCATTTTAGTTTTATTTTCCTTTTATCTTTCATTTCTTTTTTCTTCTTTACTTTTCTCCCGTTGACTGTACTTCTCATTTCTTTCCCTTTTTTTTTTCTTCCTTTTTTTTTTTTTTTTTTTTTTTTTATATTAATCTGATTTTTTTTTATTGATTTTTCTTTTGTTGATATTTTTTTTTCCCAATGTAACTTTTAGTTATTCTTTTTATCATTGTTGTTATAGGATTCTCTCCAGTAGGCACCCACCCAAATTGGCCCAAGTCCGCCTTCGTGAAGTATTATGACATGATTTTTGAGCATATTTGACTCTTCTCCCCAATTTACTGGGTAGTAAGCATCTTTTCTCACTTATACTTGTTGTTAATGAACTCTTGCTTGGATTTTTGTTTTGCTGCCATCTTGTTGAAAATCTTGCACATTGATTGAATCATTAGTTCATTGGATTACTGGGATTTGTGCTTGGTTCGATTGGTGTTTTGTGGCTCTTGGTGTGTAACTTTGGTGAATTGATGGTCTTGGGGTTGGTTTTGGTTCCTTTTCTGACCTGGTTTATGCAGTGTGGACACTGCATATTCTAGCTTGGGGGGAGGAATATTCTATCATTTATTTGCTTTCTAGTTTAGATTTTAGTGCTTTCGTAGGATGTTGCATGGTTTGTACTACTCATTAGGAGTGGGAGTTTACATGTAACCAAAAAAATTGTATTGCTTTCTTAGTTGCATCAGCATATTAGATTTCATCTCATCTTAGTTGCATCTATGGGACCATTGCTAGCACTATTTGAGAACCTTGTTGATATCCTTACTACGGTCTTAAGCGTAATCCATCTCATTCATGATTCTTCATAGCATGATTGTATCACGATTGATTGCTTGTGGTATGATTGGTTGATCTCTCTCTGGCTTGATTTAACCTTACTGTTTAGACATCTTATCCCAAGTGAGCTTTTGTGCCTATAAACTGACGAATCTGTGTCAGTTATGTTCTTTCATGTGTGATTAGTTCCTAATTTGTTGCATGAATCTTGACTTTGACGTGGTACTCTTTGACACTTGACTTTATAAGCATTTGGATATGATTGAGGCGTTCTTTTCATTGTTCTGAGCTTTCAGATATATTTTCTTTTCATATATATTATCCTTTCTCTACCCCCGCTGAACCTTTCATGACTTTGTTCTAAATTAATCTACATTACAAGCCTCTAGCCTTTTATGATTTCTCTACCCAAGCCTTGCTAAGTGGAGTAGCATTAAAGTTTATGTTTTGAGCTTGTGTTTGTGGTTTTGTAGTCATTATTGGAAGGAAATATGTTGAAAGAAAGTTGCTTGAAATAGTGTGGAAGTATAAAATGAAAAGAATGATGAAGAAGTTGTGAAACATAATTCTGAAAAAAATGAGAAAAAAAAAAATTGAATAAAAGGTGAATGAAATTGGTTGGAGTTGGTGAAGATGGGTACTATATTGATTTAAAGGTAATATGTTGTTGAACTTCTAGTAGAAGTTTTTGTGACATTTGCATCTAATGGCCATAGATGTTAAAGTGTTGTTTTCTCCACTAGTTGGCTTTTAACACCACATTTCCAAATACATTTCCTACCCATAACCTCAACCCCATTACAACCCTTGAAAGTCGTCATGATCTTTTTGCATTATAATTTCGAGTGGAAAGTGAGTCGATAGTCAAAGTTAAAGAGTAAATGTTTCACTTGAGTCGACATGGTTTAGGTTGAGTGACATTGATTATACCATAAACACATAAGAGTATGAGTGCACATGACTAAAGTGAGGTCTCTCAGGTTTGGTGAGTCTAGCTTGGGGGAGACGGTATGTGGTATGCTAGGAGAGTTGATTGCATTACATGACGTGCTATGCGGCTTTGCTTGAGAATGTTTCAATGCTTGGTTCGTGTAGTAATTGTATCTCTCGTGTTCTCAATTGCGTGCTTCGCCCTATCGTAGTCCCATATTGTAGGTTGTCTTTCTTTTCCAATATCTATGTCTAATTGCTTGAGGACAAGCAATGGTTTAGCTTGGGGGAGTTTGATGTGTCGTATTTTTATATAGATTTTAGGTGCATTTAGGTTGCATTATAGGAGCATTTAGATGCATTGTAGTTCATAATTGCATACTATTACTTAATTTGCGAAATATTATTCCATTTGTGTGTTTTTGGTATTATTTGATGAATTTCAGGTATTGAAAACATAATTGGAGTATTATTGGACAAGCTTGAGTACTTGGGAGCAAGCTACATTGATAAGGATCACTTTAGAAGTATTTGAGTGCAAATTGGAGCTTAATTGGAGTTGGAATTCATTGAAAGAATTATGGAAATCGAGTCATGTTCACTCTTTTGTCCATAACTTTTGACTCAATGCTGATATTGGGTTGATTCCAACGGCATTGGAAAGTAGGCTTGAAGAGCTTTCCAACGATATGGGCTTCGCAAGTTGGCCCAGTCTGCCAGGTTCGGCCATTTTGGTTTCCTTATCTTGTAATTTTGTTTCCCTACTAGTATTAGGACTTAGATCTATTAGCTATTGACTCACATTTTGAATATCACGTTATTTTGTTTCTCTAGTTTTCTCTCTAGTTTTATGCCCTAGTTTGGTTTCTATTGTTACTTTGGAGATTCAAGACTCAAGCTTTCTTATTCATCTTTAATATTAATCAAGTTTTATTCTCTTCTCTTCTCTCTATTATATATTAATTATGTTTTCTATTATGTTTATTGCTCTTTTTGCCATGATTAGTGAGTAGTCTTTTTATCTAGGATTGAGTTGAGCCCTAGTATGGATTGATCATGTAAATTATTCTCTAATTCCCATGTAATTCGATTGTATGTTTAGGGTTTGATAAGATTGTTATTATTGTCAATTGTGCATCTTGATTTATCCCTAATTTATATTATCAACGAAAGTTGGAATTGAGATTAGGAATATTTGTTTGATGTTAAATTGTTATTTTATTAATTGAGTTCATCAACGAAAGTTGGGTCTTAATTTAGATAATCTTGTCATTGATTTGAATTCTCCCATAAAAATAGGTGAGAACTAGAATTGAGAATTATTTGACATTGGTTCTTAATGCTTCTAATGATGTGTGTAAGCCATGAAAATAGGAGACATACATGTTAGTTAGGCCTTTTGCTATCACGAAAGTGAGCTCTAGGTATTGAGGAATGACCGAGTATTTAGTTTCGGTTCGCAGCTGTGCTTTATCACTGAGTCATAAGGGAATGTCAATCTCGCCTAAGCTATAATTGAATAACTGGGATGTGAGTTATATTTTGATCAATTCATATTAGTGGTGATACTTAATCTTAGTGTTTTAATTGTCATATTTTGTTATTAGTTTATAGATTCTTCTGGATATTTGGATTGTGTAGCTATTTCATAGTCTAAAATCAACTAGTGTTTAGTCTTGCACCTCCCTGAGTTCGACCCGTATGTGCTACGACACCGTACACTTGCGGTATTAAAATAAAAACCTAACAAAAGGCCACATATACCTCATACAAACGGGCCCACAAAGTTTAATTTCTCGGACAAGATGAATTATCAAATGACGCATGATGTCAAAGAACGATGGTGGGAAGTACATTTCAAATCGACACATCGTCTCTATTACATCAGCTTGCAAGTTACCTAGAGTGTTAGGATGAATCACCTTGCTAGAGATAGTTCTGAAGAAGAAACACAGCTTTGTTATCGTGTATCTTACTTGGGAAGGCAAAATTCCTCGTATTGCAATAGGTAATAAATGCTGCATCAAGATATGACAATCATGAGATTTCAAACCAACGAGTTTCAAGTCCTTCAGTGAGACAAGGTTTCGAAAATTTGACGAGTATCCAGCAGGGACCTTTAACCTATGCAGAGACTCACAAAAACACTTTTTCTCCTTCTTAGACAAAGTGTAGCAAGCTGGTGGAAGATAATAGTGTTGTCCTCGCTCCTGAGGTGCTAGTTCTGGTCTGCCCATTTCAGCCATGTCTTTCCTAGCTTTAACTCCATCCATTGTCTTCCCGAGCATATTCAACAATGTGCCGACAATGGCATCACAAACATTTTTCTCAATGTGCATTAGATCAAGACAATGTCTGACTTCTTAACATTCCCAATATGGGAGGTCCCAGAACTTAGATCTTTTCTTGTATAAGTTCTTTAAAATATTATCATACGTATTCGGACGATCGGTTCCTTCATCCTCCAAATTGTGCAACATCTCATCTACCCTATCATTCTCATCATCCACCCTATCATTCTCCTCATCTACCCTATCATTATCATTATTATCCTCTCCTTTTTCGATATCAACCTCAACCTCATCATCAATGTGATCAACATTCAAATCACTCACAAAAGCTAGTGGACCTCATACCCTGATCATAGAACTCTCCATGCCATGTCCACCTAGTATAGTTGCTCTTAAACCCACGACGAATCAAATGATCCCTAATTTGATCTACATCACGATACCCCCTAGAGTTATTGTAATCACAACAAGGACACAAGACTAACTTTGACCCATTCTGCGATTAATGTTCTAATGCAACCCTGATAAATTCATCAACCCCTTGTAGAAATGTCGCCGAAATTCGATTACCATACATCCAGGTTCGATCCATATTCATACACTAGAGACACCAAACAAGAACGCAATATATCGATCACATCATTCAAAGTGTCTTATCAAATGCAGTCATGAACATTTGGGTCCTTATCACTCCAACCTAACCCATCCTTGAGTTTCTCATCTCACTAGTGAATGAATGTTTGGTTTTCAATTCTAAGAAAAATCCGACAGCACTTCTCTACAGTTCTCCAAGTACACGATGAAGATAGTAGGTAAACTATCAGCATATGTACCTAGAGAACGCTTAGGGAAATGCTAAGTGAGATAAGAAACTCAAAGACAGTCCCAAACCCGGAACTATTCAAGACTTACTCCTAATGAGTAAGCCTCGAATGGGTATCTAGGCAAATGATGCACTCATTGCAATTAAACAGCACAAACCAATCCATTCCTTAGATTTCCCTCCCCACCCCATTAAGGAGTTCACATAGGTTTGGTCATAATTCAACATATACTTTCCCAATCACATAATAACCAAACAATTCACATATACTTTCCCAATCATATAACCAAACAAATCCATAAATCCAAACTAATGGTTACATTAACGTACATCAAAAAATAACAAAAGGTATAATACATACCTCTGCTCTCAAGGAGCAGCGAAGACAAGCACAACGACGCAAGCTTTGAGAACTGGCAAACCGACGAGCACTAAGGTGGCAACTGAAGTACAATGTAAAGGAATGACATAACTTTCAAATTCTAAAGTGAGCATTCAAGAATTCTAACTCATAATCGAAACACATAATTCTGAAGTGAGCATTCAAGAATTCTAACTCATAATCGAAACACAGAATTCTAAAGTGAGTATTCAAGAAACACATGCAAAAAATTGATTCAATACAAAACATAATTAATATAAGGAAGTATTTTAGAACACTACACAAACTATACAAATTCATAAGCTACAAACATCCTAAATTCAATCTCAAAATTATTTCACACATGTTTATCATGATTTCAATTCTAATTTTAACCCCTTAACAAAAATTAGAACTAAATTATTCAAAGCAACCCCTAAAAAAATTAAGAGAACTTGAAAATACATGATTAATGTAAATTAATACAGAAAAATTAAAAAAAAAGAATTACATACATTGCCGGCAACGGCACCGACGGCGGCAAGTCAGTCCGCAGCGGCGTCGGCGGGTCGGTCTAAGCGGCGGCAAGTGAGAGAGAAATATAGTGAGTTCGGACGTGCGAGAAAATCGAGTGAAAGAGAGAGTGTTGGATGAGACTCCTTTTCGAGTGACCGTTAATGGCACTAGCGGCGAGAAGACGACAAGTTTCGCCGGCGAAGTGGGGCGGAGAAGCACCGAGAATGAGAGAGAGAAAGTGCGGAACCTACGGAGAATGAGAGAGAGAAAGTGCGAATCTGAAACCAAAAACCGTCGGAGAAGCAACGTCGCCGGCGAGTGTGAAGGAGCGCCGGCGAGGATGAGGGAGTGCCGGCGAGAGTGTGAGGGGGAAGGGTCGTTTGCAGGTGAGAGAGAAGAGAGAGTGAGTTCGGTTTTTTTTTTCGTGTAACTTAGGGCTCCAAAAGAAAATAATGACGTTGGGACGTTAGGTAGCAGTGCTGCTGGGCGAAAATTGGGGGAGTAGTTTGCGTCGGATGGGCCTAAGGGTCCGACGCAAATACCCCTTTTGCAACGCACCTAAGGCAAGTGCGACGCAGATAACGCAGATGTGTGAATTTTGGATGCAGCGATTTGCGTCGGATGGGTCTAAGGGTCCGACGCAAATACCCCTTTTGCATCGCACACCAACAAGGTGCGACACATATAGCTTGTATCTGGTGCTTTGTACCCATGTTGTGCGTCGCACTCTTCACTGCATGCGACGCAAATTATGCTTTTGCGTCTTTTTGCCTTTCATACGACGCACTTGTGGGGACGCAAAGCGTCCTTTTTCTACTAGTGTGAATTTCTGCATGATATAGTGAGTGTTTGAATGATAAAGTGGTTTGTTCAGAAATGTTGTAGTTTGTGCATGATATAGTATGTTTCTAAATGATATAGTGAGTTTCTTAATGATATAATGAGTTTTTGAATGATATAGTGGATTGTCTAGAATTGATGTAGTTTCTGCATGAATGTTTCTGAATGATATAGTGAGTTTCTGCATGATATAGTGGGTTTCTAATGATAAGTGGATTGTTCAGAAATGATACGCGCTTTTGGCCTGGTGCGCACTAATGTTAATGTGAATCGAGTCCACGCAAGTCAGATTGTAAACTCAATAAGAAGTTATTACTTGGCAATAGCGATTTGCAAGGTTCTACATTGGTAGGTTAAATGAGAAAATTAGTAAGTTTTTTGAGGCTTTGAGCAATGCCTTGAATAATTAGGGGTATCTTGTATGTGTTCCAGATCGTATTCGAATTTAGGTGTAGTCTAATTCATATTTGATCAGACGGAAATTGGATATACAATAGTTAGGTTCAGATAACTAGAATATGTATAGTCGATTGGAAAGTCCGATAATTTGTTGTTGAATTTGTGAAAACACATACATGATGCGTGTGTCAGCACAAAGAAATATATTTTCACGCGGATGTTATATAGCTTAATCGGTAAAGTCTTGTGGAGATGATACCCCAAATTTGAGATCGAATCTCGTCTATATCATTGCTCAGTTGCTCGTTCACACTAAGGAAAAAAAAACATATTTTCATGCCTAGACTTCATCTAAGTATATCGATCGGTTACCGTGGATACAAGCAATGCTTTCATTACCTATGAGAATCAACAAGCCATAATTTAGGTAAGAGGGGAGATTTATCGTCTAATGCTTGCAGCGTGAGTAGCGAGGGTAATCAAAACTAATTACTTGTTTTTAGGATTTTCCCTCAAATAAAACTTCAAAAAAACAATTAAAAAAACGTGGACATCTGAATGGCTTGAATCGTGATATCTATCCAATTCTATGAATCTGTTTGAAAAATCAGATCACTTATTCAATTACCTGGTGTCAATTCGTGTTGGAAGATGTAATTAAAGAGGAAAAAAAGGATCATTTTGATTCTTAAACTAAAAAAATCACCGGTGGAAGTAGGGTGTAAGCGGACTGTGAAAAGTCCAGAGTCCAATCCAGTCCAGTTCAAACTTGTCGGACTGGATTGGACTGAACTGGAGTGGACTGAAATTTTTTTGGACTGGACTCAAACTCAAATTTTCGAGCCCAAATATTCTCGGATTGGATTTGGACTCACCCCTTTGGAGTCCAATACGTCCAATCCAGTCCAAAAATATTTTTATGTATAATATATATTTAATATTTATATATATATAAAGTATATGTATTTAATATTTATATATATAATATGAAAGATGTATGTGACTTATTTTATGGAATGAACATAATGAGCTTAATTTTTCAAATTTAATTATGAGAAAACGTTGTGAATCATTGAATCTAAATCGGTGGAAAAAAATAATATAATAATCGGACTGGACTGAAATGTATTCGGATTCAAGAAAAAATTATCGGACTGGGCTGGACTAGACTCAAAAAATATTTAGATCGGACTTGGACTCAATTTCTCGAGTCCAAAAAACTTTAGACTGGATTTGGATTTGGCAAAGTCCAATCCAGTCCAATCCACTTACACCCCTAGGTGGAAGTGCTAAAACACACGATGAATAATGTAAAAGAAAAGTATTGCAACTAAAGATAAATGGAGTAGTTGAAAAAACAAAAAAAGATAGATAACGTACCGTTGCTAAAACAAGATACACAAACAACGACAGTTATCTTTGGAAAACAAACAAGGTATTGTTGTAAGGAAGAAGTCCTACATGCAACTCTTCATGCTCTCCAGTTCCCTCATTACTTGCTCTCACACCTCCTTCAACAATCAACATGTTTTGAGATTGGTTGTATACTTCTACAGCTTTATTCTTTAGTGATAGATCCTCACTATTTTTTACAAGCTATGTTGTGTCATTGACATATTCACACAATATATTTTGCCAATTAATGTCCCTTTCATTAAATAAAAGTTTATATACTCCACTTAGTTGTTGACATAATTTTATATATTGACCAACTCAATATTATACACAAAAGAATAATGCTTAAGATTTGGAATACAACAATTACACACAAATTCAAATGATCGCTAAGCCAATCTTCAATCAAGCCAAGAAAAAAAAATAGCACCCAAACAACACAACTTAGATACTGCCAAACACCAATTTAGTACTTCTCAATCAAATTCAGGAACAGGACCTTCCTCAGGACCAGCCAAAACCCATTCTCCTCGCTCATTCAAAACCATCCCTTTATTCTTCTCAACCCACCAAGATGGTGGAACAAGACATTCTTCTTTGAGATAACCACATGATTTATTAACCAACGCGATACTCCGCTCAATTACAAGCCTAAACTCTTCCTTAATGCCTTGCCAACCATTCACAATATGCAACATAGCTTGCAAGTTATGCCAATCGCCAACATGTCTCGAGTGCTTTAAGTACGGTGATTTCCTTGAATCGATCTCTAGTTCGGTCCCTATGTGAACGTACCCCATGAGTCTAGCGGGATATAGTGGTATTGTGTCGATCACGTTTCTAACATGTAGGATTTTAAGATTAGGGTGTAAGTTCACCCTATTTTTAAAGCTCTTGTTGCCCACTTTAGGACAACCGAAAACAATGGCCGAGACTGGGATCTCTCTTGTTATATTCTCAACAATGTCAAAAGCACTTATTACTGATAGTGTTGCTCCTAGGCTATGGCCTGTTAATATGATGCTAACTTCTTCATCTATGTATTGATCAATTAGCTGTTTGATCTTGTTTGAAAGTTGTGCTCTTGCACTAAGTTTTGTGAAAGGGGATTTTTCGTCATCGGAGGTGTAAATTGTAAGCCAACCTTTCATAACTTTGGGCAATCTATGTCCATGTTCATGGTGCTCGTCATCCTCGTCTTCGTCATCTTCTCCATTCTCATTGTGGTCTGCGGATCAAGAAACAGAATTACTATATGAGCTTAAACATGGACATCAATTACATACTTTCTTTGTCTCTTGAATGATTGTTCAAAAAATGCCAAGTTCATCATATCGCTTATAGATAATAGTTGTTCATATCAATTTTTGGTGGCACACTCGGCTAGAAAACGTAGTATTGAATCATGAATGTGTAGTATATTAAATAAAAAAAAACTGGTAGTATATGAAAAGCAAAATATAACCGTCATTTATTAGCTTTGTTAGCTATATTGGGGCAATGATTAATTTCGTTTCAATCTACTACTATTTTAATCTAATACTTCCATATAAAACCTTTTTTCTATTTACTGCATCACATAATTCGTCCGACATAAACTGGGCAAAGCTCTTTGTGTTTTGTGTTTCTCAAAAACAAAAATAATCAACTACTAACCATTGGTTCATAGTAAATGTTGTTCGATGGGAGCGCTGAAAGTAAGGTGTTGTTTGGTTGAATTTGGGAAGTTATACTTCCCTTGTTTTTGCAATTCCTATATATTTTCACGTCCTAAGACTTGAATAATATTATTTAGTTGAGCATAGGAAGTTGGAGTTACCATGTGAAGTTCTACTTACCTAGGAGAGCTCAGATAAGCAACTACTCATTTTGTTAGAAGTAGAAATTCCTAGGAAGTTTCATTTTCTATCTTCATGTCAACTAAACAACCTCTTTGATTCTTACTTTATAGGAAATTAGACTACGTCTAAATTAAAATGTTAACAAAACAATACCTAAAATTGTGAAGAGCTATGGATAATGACCTGCTTCTATGGTTGGGCTGACAAGGCTGAAAAGCATCTATCATGGAAATTGTTAAGTTCCCTAAAAAACAATTCTACGCTGCCATGGCTTATTGTTGGGGACTTAGCTTGAACCAAATATTATATGAAGCTGAGAAGGATGGTGGACCGCCGAGGAGTCAGCGTGAGATGACGGAATCCATGGAAGCATTAGATGATTGTGGGTTACAAGACCTTGGGTTCTACGGCAATCCCTACACTTGGTGGAATAAATAATCGGCTGAATATGCTGATTCGAACGACTAGATCGTGGGGTTGCTTCATTGAGTTGTGTTGGATTATGGAAAACTCCCTGAATTGGAGTGTTGTGTATTGATCAATATATATAGGTTTACAAATCCGAGTCCTAACAAAGTTAGGGAACTATACAAAATATATCCTAATGAGAAAAATATTATCCTAATATAATATTATTCTCTATCACACCCCCGCAGTCATAGCGAGAGGAGGACGTACGCTAGGACTGGATTTAAAATCCAAAAATAATTGTCTAGGAAGGCCTTTGAAAATATCGGCAAACTGATACCGAGTAGGCACAATTAAAACACGAACTTGTCCGAAAGCAACCTTTTCGCGAACAAAGTGAATATCCAACTCAACATGTTTAGCGCGTTGATGCTGAACCGGATTGCTGGACAAATAAATAGCACTGATATTATCACAATAGACAAGTGTAGCCTGACGAAGTGGACAATGCAACTCTAGTAATAAGTTGCGCAACCAACAAGATTCAGCTACAACATTAGCGACGCCTCGATATTCAGCCTCTGCGCTGGATCTAGAAAGAGTAGAAGACTAGGAAATAAGGTTGTCCTCTAAAAAACAACAATAGCCTGAAGTAGAACGACGAGTGTCAGGGCACCCGCCCCAAACAGCATCAGTATACGTGACCAAACGCAAGGAAGAAGAAGGATATAAGTGTAAACCATGATCAATAGTGCCTTGAATGTAGCGCAGGATTCTTTTTAATGCATCAAAGTGTGAGACTCTAGGGTCGTGCATAAACAGACACACCTGCTGAACAGCATACGAAATATCAGGACGAGTAAAATTGAGGTACTGAAGAGCACCTGCAATACTGCGATATAAAGTGGGATCATGAAACTGTGGTCCAGCATCTGCACTAAGTTTAGACTTAGTGTCCACAAGAGTAGCGACAGGCTTACGTCTAGCCATGCCTGCACGCTCGAGAATTTCCTGTGCGTATTTATGTTTTGATAACAACATATAAGAAGGAGTCCGAGTAACAGCAATACCCAAAAAATAACTCAATGGACCTAAATCACACATCGGGAACTCAGTTTGGAGCTAAGTGATGATCTGTGCCCGGAGAGTGTCAGAGGAAATAACCAACAATATATCGTCAACATACAATAATAAATAGGCAGTGTCTGAGCCATGATGAAAGGTGAAGAGAGAATTATCACTCTTGGTAATAATGAACCCCATGTGCAAGAGAAAATTAGCAAATCGTTGATACCACGCACGAGGTGCCTGTTTAAGGCCATAAAGAGCCTTACACAGGCAACAAACATAATGAGGAGTGCGAGAATCAACAAATCCTGGAGGCTGATGCATATAAACAGTCTCACAGAGAGCACCATGGAGAAAAGCATTTTTAACATCCAGTTGATGAATAGACCACTTGCGAGCCATAGCTAAACTCAATACAGTACGAATAGTCTGTGGTTTAACCACCGGACTAAACGTTTCATTACAATCAACACCAACCTCCTGAGACCTGCCATCCCAAACAAGTTGAGCTTTATGCCTTTCAAGGTCACCATTAGATTTCAATTTGTGTTTGAAAAGCCACATACAGTTAACGATATTCACCCCCGTAGGCCTAGTCACCAATTCCCAAGTCCCAGTTTTAATTAGAGCACCATATTCATCTTGCATTGCCGCATTCCAATTAGGGTCATTTAATGCTTGTTTGTGATTTTTAGGCAAGGGAGATTTTTGTGGAGCTTGAGTGTGGAGATTATATTTTGGATTGGGCTTGACGATGCCTTGCTGGGAGCGCGTGATAGGGGGGAAGGAAGAGGCCGAGTAGGCTGTATTTGGGGCTGGCCACGCATAGGAGGGGGGGGAGTAGGTACTGACTGGCTGGGCACGCATGGAAATAGGAGTAGCGTGCGTTTGGGCCTGAGTATGTGAGGCGCTGAGAGGAAGTGAAGTCTGTTGGGCCGATACAAAGGGGATGGGGGGGTACCTGGCGCATGGGCCACATGTGGGGAAGAGGGGGCTGCAATGTTGGGGACCACGGGTATAATATCCTGGGATGGTTTTTGGGCCTGGATTTGTGGAAGAATGTGGGTAAAAAATGGAAATGGCTCATCCGTTGTAAGGAAGTGATAATCAGTAGAGGAGTATTTTGTGGTGGTCATGAAGGGAAAAGTATTTTCATCAAATGTGACATGACGGGACAAAATAATTTTATTTGTGGAGAGATCAAGACATTTATACCCATGATGATTAGCCGGATATCCCAAGAAAATACAAGGAGTGGACTCAGGAGCGAGTTTATGGGGGAGCCGTAGCAGTCAAATTTGGATAACAAAGACACCCAAAGAGTCGTATATGATCATATGATGGCGGATGGCCGAAAAGAATCTCGGAAGGAGATGTGTGGTGATGTAATTTGGAAGGCAAAATGTTATGGAGATAGGTGTCAGTTTCAAGGGCATGATTCCAGTATGGGAGAGGGACGAAGGCATGGAAAAGGATAGTATGCATAACATTGTTAAGAGTACGGAGCATGCATTCGACTTTGCCATTTTGAGAAGATGTGTATGGACAAGAGAACCGAAAAACAATTCCATGGTTTAGGCAAAATCGCTTGAAAGGTTCATTATAAAATTCACGACCATGATCGCTTTGGAAGCATTTAATGGGCCGGCCGAATTGAGTGTGCACGTAGGCATGGAAATCAAGGAATGTTTGATAAGTTTGAGATTTGTATTTTAAAGGCACGGTCCACACATAATGAGTGAAATCATCCACAAGAACCAAATAATATTTATGACCATTAGTACTACGAACAGGAGATGTCCATAAATCGGCATGAATTATATCAAAAGCACAAGTAGTAGTACTAGTAGAAAGAGTAAAAGGAAGGCGAGTGTGTTTGCCAAGTTGACAAGAATTACAAAAATTAGAGTCAAACTCTTTATTACAATTGATTAAGCTACGACTTTTTAAGAAACTAAAGATTGGAGCGCCCGGATGTCCAAGGCGACTGTGCCAAGTTTAAGAAGCGACATCAGCTAAAAAGGTGGCTAGGCATGTGGATGGAGTGGAAGTAGTCACAGGATAGAGGTCCCCCGAGCTATTGCGTCTCGTTATGGTAGTTCCTGTTCGAAGGTCCTTCACTAAAAAGCCAAAAGGGTCAAATTCGACTCGAAAAACATTGTTATCGGTGGTGAATTTACGAACCCAGATTAAATTTTTAATGATGTGAGGAGCTAACAAGGCATTGCGTAGTTGAAGAGCAGGGGTGGTATTGGATAAGGTAGCATGACCATAACCCTTGATAGGAATGCGGGAACCATTACCGACTAAAATATGATTATTAGTGCTCAAATTAAAAATGGGTAAGAGATTACTAGAATTGTTGGTCATGTGTGAGGTGGCACCGGAGTCCATATACCACGAATCATCATGCGGTTGAAAGCTCATAGTGGCAAACGCATTGCCTAGCTCAGTAGGGGTCATAGGTGGGCCACGAGGAGCCTGTGGGCCTAGATAGTGTTGTTGTTGGGCCACGTGAGCCTGGGGATAATACCCAGCGCTGGGTCGAGAATTATATTGCACGGGCCTGGATTGCTGAGGATAGGGTGCAGGGGGCTGGGCCTAGCCTGGTTGCGCCTGCGGGTGCCAGGTCTGCTGGGTGTTTGGGCCTTGATTATGGGAGCTCGAATTATTATTCCCCCACTGCTGCTAGGAATTGTTATGGGGGCTCGAATAATTGCCAGGTCTGCTCGAAGTATTATCATGTCCTCCCTTGCCACGCCCACACCTTTTACCACCCTGATGTCTGCCGTGGCCACGGACACCACCGTCGGGGCGATGTTGAGCCGGGCTGTTTTGTTGTGGTTGTGCCAGTGGGTCTTGAGAGGCCGAGAATGATTGCGCCGTGGTCGTGGGATCGTGTGCTCGACGGGATTCTTCAAGGAGGAGCCGTGAAAGAGCGGTTTCGAACGTTGGCAGGGGATCAGTTTGCTGGATGAGAGAGGCCACCGTGTCATAGTCAGTATTAACTAATCCAGCCATCATCCGCAGAACAAGTTTTTGTTCAGTAATATGTTGGTCCACGTTTGCAAGTTGATCCTTCAAAGTTTTGAGCTTTTGACAATATGAGGAGATGTCAGGGAAGCTAGATAGATGTATCGCGTTGAATTCGTTTTCCAGGTAAACGGCACACGTATGTTTGTTATACTGGAAGATGGCTTTGAGTCTGTTCCAGGTTTCTTGTGACGTGGCCCCGCGGTATAGTACAGTTTGTAAGAGGTCCGAAGAGATTGTGTCGTAAATCCATTTTTTTACGATGGAGTCAAGTCTTGCCCAAAGAGCAGGGGAAATATCGGGTTTTGGGAGACTCGGATTGATGTGATCGACTACATTACAAGCATGGCAGTGAGTTTCGAAGAGTTCGACCCAGTTAGAGTAGTGCGATGTCTCACGTCGAGTACAGGGGGAATCTCGTTTTTTATGTTACTCACTGTTTGGGCAGGATGATATTCCGTTGGGGAAGACTGGGGAGGCGGCGGTGTGGCCACAGAGGCTTCACCGGATTTATCTTCGGTGTTAGGCGTGGTGCAGCGGAATTAGATGGGGAAGGCAAGACGTTGGAGAAGAGAAAAGAGAAAAAAAATTGTTGTGAAATTATTGGATTTGCCTGGGCTGTGATACCATGTTGGATTATGGAAAACTCCCTGAATTGGAGTGTTGTGTATTGATCAATATATATAGGTTTACAAATCCGAGTCCTAACAAAGTTAGGGAACTATACAAAATATATCCTAATGAGAAAAATATTATCCTAATATAATATTATTCTCTATCCCACATATTGGTGTATTTCACTTACCAAGCGACAAATCTGATCATGTGCCGATAAGAATCTCGCATATGCCTCGTAGTCAAGCATCGAGAAGAAGGAAAAAAAGGTCCCGGTTCGAAGACATGCGGCTAGCATCGCCTAATTGTGAAGAAGTGGTGAAAGTTGATTGGGATAATGATCTGGGTGTTGGGAATGCCGGGGAGGTCCTCGAAAAAATTAAAAGTTGTGAAGTTGCACTGCAGAAATGCAGTAGAGATGAATTTGGTAATATTACCAGAAAAATTAAGGAGGCTCGAAGTAGGATGGCGATGATAGATGGGATGGAACCTAGTGCAGAGATGGTTTAAGAAAGAGCAAAGGTGTGTGAAAAAATTGATAGTTTGTTGTTTATGGAGGAGACCATGTGGAAGCAACGGTCAAGGGTCTCAAACTTGAAAGAAGGAGACCAGAATACCAAATATTTCCATGTGAAAAGCCTCGGGGCGTAGGAAAAGAAATGCTATTAGAGGGGTGAGGAGAGAAAATGGTGAGTAGGTCTGTGAACATGATGATATTGCGCGAACAACAATGGAGTATTTTACGAACCTATTTTCATCCATGGAACCACACTCTTTTGACTTGGCACTTGAGGGTATGACTAGCAGGGTTCCAAGAGAGATGAACCAGGAGCTTACTCGTCCGTTTGAGCCAGAGGAAGTTCGAATAACAATATTTCAGATGAACCCAAGCAAAGCACCCGGCCCAGATGGAATGAACGCAAACTTTTTTCAAAAACATTGGCACATTATTGGAGAGGATGTGGCGAGATATGTGATTGAAATCATCAATGGGGAGCATGAGATATCGAGCATCAATAACGCCCACATTGTGCTGATTCCAAAGGTGAAAAATCCTCTTTCTATGGCTGAATTCCGTCCTATTAGCTTATGTGATGTGTTGTATAAAATTATTTCTAAAACGTTATCTAATAGGCTTAAAGTTGTATTACCCCATATTATCTCTCTTAGCCAAAGTGTTTTTGCTCCGGGTAGGCTGATAACTGATAATACTATTGTGGCATATGAGACTTTTCATTATATGTATAGCGTCTGTGCGGGGAGAAAAGGGTGTATGGTGATTAAGTTGGATATGAGTAAGGCATATGATAGAGCAGAATGGATTTTTCTACAAAAAGTGATGGATCAAAAGCTTGGGTTTGATTCCAGATGGATAAGTATGGTAATGAAATGTGTGTCCTCTGTTTCGCATGCTGTTATCATTAATGGTGAACGTTCTGATTCTTTTGTGCCAAAGAAGGGTTTGAGGCAGGGCGATCCAATATCACCCTATTTGTTTATTATTTGCGCTGAAGTATTCTCTCACCTCATTCAGATTTAATGGGGGCTCATTGCAAGGGATTCAGGTGTGTGGAATTACCCCGGAAGTGTCTCATTTGCTCTTTGCAGACGATAGTATAATTTTTTGTAGAGCTAATGAAAGAGATGCCCAAGCTGTTAGGCGTATTTTGCTCCATTATAGTCAAGCTTATGGCCAAGAAATAAATCTCCTGGAATCTGAAGTTTTGGTTAGTTCGAATATTGGTTCTGAGAGAAAGCTGGAGTTAGCGAGGGTGCTTGATGTGAAGCTAGTGGAGGTTATTGGAAGATACTTGGGTATGCCTACATGGATAGGGAGGTCAAAAATGCAAGCATTCAATTTGTTGAAAAAGAGAGTTGGAAGAGACTCAAGGGGTGGAAACAACAGCTCTTGTCGTTCGCGGGTCGGGAAGTCCTCTTAAAGGTTGTAGTGCAAGCGGTGCCCACAGTTTGTGTCAAGATATTCAAAAAATGATAGCAGGATTTTGGTGGGGAAGTAAGGAGGGAGAGAGAAAAATTACATGGGTAGCTTGGGATAAAATGAGCGTTCCGAAGTGTCAAGGTGGGCTAGGCTTTAGGAGCATAACTGATTTTAATGATGCAATGTTGGTGAAACAGGGATGGCGTGTGATGCAGAATCCTCACCTTCTGTCGTCGCGAGTGATGTGTGCAAAATATTTCCCAAATGTAGAGTTTATGCAGACATCATTGGGTCGTAGGCCAAGTTATTTGTGGCGTAGTATGTGGAATGTGAAATGGGTGTTGGAGAAAGGGTGTAAGTGGGTGGTGGGAGATGGAATATATGGAAAGATCTGTGGCTTCCTAGACCCAATTCTTTTCGTGTGATATCATCAAAGAAGGAGGGTGAAGCTAATGAAAGAGTGGTTGAGTTAATAAGAAATGATGGTGGGGGATGGGATGAGGAAAAAGTGTGAGCAAGTTTTCTTCCATTTGAAGCGAACAAAATTCTTGGGATACCTATTCCTTCAGTTCAGCTGCGAGACGAGTTCGTGTGGGGGTTTGATAAATCTGGTGTTTATAGTGTAAAGTCGGGATATCATTTTATAGTCAACTACAAAAACTCATGTATGAAAGGGGAAGGTTCTTCAACTGTTTCTCAGGTTTGGAAAGAAGTGTGGAGCCTTGACGTGCCATCTAAGGTGCGTGTTTTTGTTTGGAGAATGTGTAGGGATGCTCTTCCTACAATGAAGGGTTTAAATAGAAGATTCCAAGATGTGTCTCCTATATGTCAAAGGTGTAAACGTGGTGAAGAGACGAGTTTGCACGCGGTGTGGGGGTGTGATTTTTCCAATGCAATATGGGAGGAAGCGGGCGTTGAAAAGATGAGTGAGTCTCCTGCAGTTTGCTCGGTGGCAAATTGGGTGGCATGGTGGTTTCAAGTTCTTGATGTAGAGGAGCAAAGGAAGGCTGCTATGGTAGCATGGATGGTGTGAAATGAAAGAAATGTGATTGTGCATGGAGGGGCGTCGAGACATCCAGGAGAGGTGGGGGTGCTGCGTTAACTTTGTTGGGTGGTCATATGACCAGGTGAGGGAGGTAGGTGAAAAGCCCAAGAGGAGGATAGGAGGTCAGTGGGATCTACTAGCATGGAGTCCTCCTAATGCTAGCACCATTAAAATTAATGTTGATGGGGCTGTATTTAAGGAAGTAGGTGTGGGGTTGGGTGTTGTAATAAGGAATTGTGAAGGCCAGGTGGTGCGTGCAGCATGCCAACAATTGAGGAGATGTTGGGAGGCTAATATTACAGAAGCAAAAGCAATAGTACTAGGCTTGAAGATGGGAATTCAGTGCGAGGCACGAAGCATTGAGGTGGAGAGTGACTGTTTGCAAGTGATGAACATGTTGAAAATGAAATCTTGGGATGGGTCTCATTTAGGAATGATTTGTAGGGAGATTGATATGATAGCTTGTTATTTTGATTTGGTCAAGTTTAATCATGTTTTTAGAGAAGTTAATATAGTTGCTCATACTATGGCTCATCTCACTCCACTCGATTTCTCTACAAGAGTGTGGGTGCGGAGTTGTCCAAGTATGTTGGAGGATGTAGTTGCTTCGAATTTTTGCTCAATTAATAATATGTAGTGTGTGTTTTTCCATCAAAAAAAACCATAAGAAGTCTATTGCCTATACCTGCTAAGTTTAATGAGGTTTTTCTCTTGTATACAATTCTCAATTTGATCCCCCTAAGACACTTAAGGGTCAATGTGTACACATTGAAGAATTACTGATGGCTTTGGCAAGTCTGGATGTTGCAAACAGAGCCATCTCAACAACCAAGGGTCCAACGGAGGTGTTTATCCTGCCAACTTAATGTCTTGTAATTTGTTTTAAGTTTCGCCTCTAAGTATTGTAAGGGTCACTAATGACCCAAGTAGTGTGTAAACACTCTTTTATTTATGCAAATTCAGCCATTGTAAAAAAAAAAAAAAGCAACTGTACTAATGTTACTAGTAGTGATCCCCGTCAAAAAGAAAAGAAGAATGTTATTAGCAGTAATTTAAGTCCTAAAACATATTTTTCATTTTTTCTTAATCACATAATTATCAATCAATATCACATTCAAGATTGTAATAGATGCTAAAGAAAAATGTGAAATTGAAAGAAATAATTGAGGATGGATGCACTTCAATTACCATAAATATTGATATGAGACGTTTCTAATAAGATTATATAAAATCATTACCATTACCTATAAAAGTTATGAAATATGGTATATGCAATACTAGATACTTTTGCAAATTGCAAGAGGGCTGCGTGTATTGACTATTGAATGTTCGGCTCCTATAGTTTGATGTTACATGCTACCAACTTACAATGAAGATCTTATCTGGAGATTAGAAGAAAGTATTCCAAAAAACTAAAAAGGCATAGCACTAAATTACTAATTACTATGATACTGATTGACAAGTACTTTCAGAACAAAAATCATTATAATCTTTAAATTTAAGGCTTTATTATCAGAAAAAGCACGGCATTGGGTATGTTAGCCTTCTTTTTTCCTTCGAATAGTTCCACAAAAAAAAATTATAATGAAAATATTATGTGTTTATATAAACTTTGTTCAGGAACAAGTTTGGTTCAGTTGGAATATTCCCTCCAAAATTCTAATTTTAATAGTTGCATAGCTTTCCCATCAACCCGGTCCCCCAAACCAACCATCTATTTTTCATTATTATTTGACGGAGTTTTTCTAATGCCAGACAATAATGACATTGACACATTATTTGTCTAGCCATCTCAACTTTATTCTTTTGCTATTGGAATATAGCACTACATAAAGAGGGAAGCATAATAATTTGAAGTATGATACAATATAACAGGAGAAATTTATCTAAATTTTTCCATGAACAATGTCAAATGGAGTATTAATTCCTCCTATGCGCTGAACTTGAAATTAATTCCATGGATACCGTCCACGTAGGACAGCATGCCAAACTTTTGGTTTTTTAAATAAAACGGCTACCCAAAGTAGCGGTTAATAGCAATAATGTTTCATCGAAGTTAACCGCTACTTCAAATAACGGTTATATTGTGTCTCAAAGACAAGTTATAAGGCACGCATATAAACAACTACTCAGAGTAGCGGTTCCTTACAGAACAAGACTAACGCAAGACAAAAGGGGGAATGTTGTGCCACGCAAGCCTGATGCGCGGAGCGCACAGCTCCCACGTGGCGCGCATTCCCCCTTTTGTCTTGCGTTGGAATTTACGGTATAAACCACTACTTTGAGTAGCGGTTTTACCTCGTAAACCGCTACCGCTTGTAGCGACTCAACTTAAAGTTATTCTTGCGTGTCGAAAATTAAAAAAAAAATATTTTTCTCACGTGCTGTCCTACGTGGACGGTACCTATGGAATTAATTTGAAATTTGGCGCATACGAGGAATTAATACTGTTTTTGACATTATTCATGGAAAAAATTCAAAAATCATCCAAAAGGTTTTAACTCAAAAATCAAAATAATCAACTTTGACTGCCAGATTTCACACTTTATAGTTTATAGTGGTCAAAAACTTACTGGCAGCCTAATCGAAACGTTTATAGTGCTTGCTGCCAAACCCCCACTTAAACATGCAAAAGGTGAAAGGAATGAGATCGGGCAACGACAAATTAATTAACCTTGGTCCTTTGTTAAAATCTTTTAAAAGTATTGAAATAGTAATATTTCGATAGCCAATTATAGCAATATGAAGTTATTTTACATATGTTTTCGTGATATATCTAGCATATGAAAAATGGTGTCCCTTTACTGCAAATATCCATGAAACCGTACATATATCAAACTACACGTAAATTAATAAGATCGTTTTCAATTAAGGCCTGTTCTTCCCAACTTATTTTCAGTTCAGTTCAGTTCAGTTCAGTTTCTAAATGATAATCATTACTATTAGGGGGCGTTTGGTTGGGGGTTATAAGAAAGGGTAAGGGAATTAAATAAGTTGATTCTTTTACTTGTTGTTTGTTTTGCCTATTCAATCATTCTCTTTACTCCATGCTTACCCCCAAACTCCTCTACAATGATTCCCCATCCCCCCCTAGGGTTTCACTTACCCTTTATCTCCTCTAACTCCATGGTCACATTGACCACCACTCAAGCCACCACAACCCATAACAACTAGTCACCGGACTACCATCCAACCACCATCACAACCACCAAACAACCACCCACCACCACAACCACCAAACAACCACCCACCACGACATCACCACCTAACCCTAGCTCACCACCACCACAACCATGAAATTACCACAAGCCCCACCACAACCACAACCACAAACCCACCACCACAGCAACGTAACTAGTAACTACCACGACACCACCACCGAACCCTACCCATCACAACCACGAAATCACCACGAAGCCCCACCCCACCACAACCACAACCCCGAAACTCCACCTCGCCGCAACCACAGCCACGAAACCATCACACCAACACGAAACCACCGCAGCCCACCATCACAAAACCTTCGTCAACGAAACCACTACAGCCACGAAACCACCAGTCCACCACCCTAAAATGTCGAAAAAACCCCCACCTCAAAAACGAAAGAAAAGTAAGAAAACAGTGGAATAACCTTCTCTCATCCTTGATTATGGCTTTAGATGGTCAAATTCGGTCATGAAAACTTCAGATCTGAAGTTTTTATGGTCGAATTTGACCTTTAAAACCTCAAAATTGAACTTTCATGGTGGTGGAGAAGGAAAGGAGAGAAGAGAGGTGGTGCGGGTGGGCCGGCGATGCAGCAACGGTGAAGGGAGGCGGCACAGCAGCGACGGAGGGCGGCGACACAACAGCGGTGGGGCGGCGGAGCAACGGTAAAGGGCGGCGGCGAGGTGGTTGTGGAGGTTATTGGGAGAGAGGGGGAACATATAGGGTGGAGCAATGGTGAAGAAATTTTTTTTTGAACCAAACAACCCTTTTAATCAAAGGGTTTGGCTTTCCATTCTCCTTGTTTCTCTTTCTTAAACCCTTTCCCTTTCCCCTTCAGTAACCAAACGCCCCCTTAATTAGTTATAATTTAATTCAGTTCTGTTCAGTTCAGTTCAATTCAGTTCAGTTCAATTCAATTCAATTCAGTTCAGTTCAGTTCAATTCAGTTCAATTCAGTTCAGTTCAATTCAGTAGTTTTATGCCGAAGAGAACAGGCCCTAATAGTTTATAATTTAATATTAAGTGTTGCGCTAGTTAACTGATGGTTCCGTATAGAGAACAAATGGTTTATTGATCTTTTTTTTTTTTGATATTGGTTTTTTTTTTTTTTTGATAAAGGGATGCTTTAATTAACCAAATAACACTTGGGACGTGGGGCCCAAATTAGAGTCACAGATCAGTTCCTCCTCGTAAGGGTTTGTAGAGTTCGAAGTGTTTCGCTCCAAAGCAAAAATAACATTACAGACAGGAGAGGGTGATAAAATGTTTTCCAAACTGAAATTTCTTCTGTCATCCTTCCTTGCTTCTTTAGCCATTTGATCTGCCAGTGTGTTAGTTTCTCTCGCCTCGTGTCTAAGGGAAGCTCCTCTTCTTTGGCCTATTAATGTCCTGCATTGATTTATTACAAATGTTAGGTTGTCGCGTGTTTGAACTTGTGTGTTAATCTCTTCAACTTCCCTTTTACAATCTGAGCTCAAAATAAAATTATTCTAGTCGTTTGTCTCGGCCCAAACAAGACCCTCTTTGATCGCATGCAGCTCCGCTTCATAGGCGTTTTCGAGGTGCATTTTCTTCTTGAAGCCAAGTATCCATTTTCCCTCGTTGTCCCTGCAGACTCCTCCCAAACCTGTTTCAAAGGTACTTTTAACAAATGAAGCATCTACACTGATTTTAAAGAGGTTCACCGGTGGGGGTAACCAAGTGGGGGTTCTTTCTATGAGTTTCGGAATGGCAAGGTTTGTTTTCTCGGGTTGGGTATAGTACCATTCTTGAGCAGCCCACATAATTTCTTTGACGCATTTATAAACATTTTGGTTTTCTTTTTTAAAAATCCATGCATTCCTCCTTTTCCAAAGTTGCCAAATTGTAAACATGAAAAGAACGTTCCAAGGAACCTTTTGGGAAAAAAAATTTCCATCTCTTAAGTTGCTTCTAAGCCAGGGGTGGAGATTATTTGACGCAGGAATATGAGAGATGTTAAGTTTGTTCCACACCTCCCTAGCTCTAGGACAATCTTTTAAAATATGAAGAGTTGTTTTCGTAATGTCCGCACAAAAGTTACAGAATTTTGAGACGCTGCGCTTACGATAAAACAGATTGTCATTGGAAGGGATCCTGTCCCACCAAGCTTGCCAGAGGAACATTTTGATTTTTGGATATCCAGGGGCTTTCCACACGAGGTTCCAATCTTTCTCATCAGCCTCAGGGGAGTTTGGGTGGGGAACGTAATTCTTGTTTATGAAATCCATGGCCTTTTTTGAGTCGAAATTTCCAAAGTTAGTCCAACTTGAAAAAGTTGTATCTGGTTCATTTGGGAAATGTTTGTCTGTGATGAGGAGTTTGACCTCCAGAGGAAGCGAATCTGGGATGGAGTTCATGGGAATATTGTTGTTGCTGATAAAGGAATCAAGATTTTCGTTGTTATCGGACCGGCTGAGGGGGCCAATGAAAAGGTTTCTTAGAGGTTTGTCCCCCACCCAAATGTCATTCCAAAAGTTTATATCCTTTCCTAGTACTGGGTTCCATCTTAGGCTCTCCTTATACAGGTTCCATCCCTTTCCTATGCTTGCCAAATAAATGAGCCTTTTTTAAAGTTTAGGGGTTCCTCTCTCTTTGAGATATATTTTTCATATAAAAAATTTGTAGCCCAATTATCTTTATTGTCCAGGGACCAGCACAGCTTAGTGAGTCCAAGGGCGTTTAAGTCTTTGTTATTCCTAAACCCTAGCCCCCCTTTATCTTTTGGTTTGCACACTTTATCCCATGCGATCCAATTGATACCCCTAGATTTCCCCGAGTTGCTCCAAAGGAAGTTAGCAGATAAACTGTCCATTTTTGAGAGGAGCTTTTTTGGGAATTGGAAGCCGTGCATAAAGTATCTAGGGATGGATTGGAGGGTAGTTGAGATAAGCATTTCTCTCCCAACTTTAGAGAGGCATCTTGATTTCCAAGAAGCAAGTTTTTTTTCGAATTTGTCTACTATGGGCATCAGTTTCTTCATGGACGGTCTTTTATGAGACAAGGGGAAGCCAAGGTATGTTCCTAGGTCGTTGGCAGTAGTAACCTCAAGTTCTTGCTCGAACTCGTCTCTGATATCAAGGGATGTGTTGGGGGAGAAATAAATTTTACTCTTCTCATTGTTCATCTTTTGACCAGATTCTTTGAAAAAGTTATCTAAGGTAGAGGTTACAGCTTTCAGGGCGTTTAAGGATGCTTCCCCAAAAAGAATTAAGTCATCTGCAAACATGAGATGAGAAATTTCCGTATGACCCCCTCTTAATTTAAAGCCAATCCACTCTTTGTTGGTAGTGCTAGCGTGGATTTTTTTTTGAAAGCATTTCCATGCAAATAATGAAGACATAAGGAGAAAGGGGGTCCTCCTGGCGGATCCCTCTAGAGGGAATAAATTCAGGGGAAGGGTGCCCATTAACAACTATTGAAGTTCTGGAGGAGGTGATGCATTCCATTATAAGTTTCACGGAATTTACATTCAGGCCGAACTCAACCAAAGACGATCTAATGAAGCTTCATTCAAGTCTGTCATAGGCTTTCTAGGTCAATTTTCATTGCAAACATGCCTTTTTTTCCTTTCTTTTTGTTCTTTGAGTGTAAGATCTCAGTAGCCATAATAAAGTTTATTTCCGTTCCCCTCCCTGGAAAGACGATATTGGTTTATTGATCTTAATATCCTTTCTGTAAAAAAAAACTTATCCTTAATAACAAAATTGTTTTAGGTACAACAAAGTAGACTAGCTAGCTAAAATTATATGTATACGTTGTACGCTCTATCAAACAATAGCCATTTATTGTATTTCTTAATTCAATTCCGCTTTGGTCATTTCAAATTATTAGAGATCAGTTGTATATAATGCCGGTGACCTAATAATTATACGTACATAGAGAATGCCGGTGACGTAATAATTATACGTACATTGATGCAAGTTTGGAATCTTTGCAACTTTTTCTAAGAGCATTGACCATTTCAATATAATTATCAAGAAAGAGATAATACGTACTCAAATGGAAATCATAGAAATACTTCCAAAATCACATAAAAACTGTAGACATTTTAAAATGGACAAGGTTAAAAATTAAATTAAAGAAAACACAGATGCACCCTATAGGAAAGAACCCACGAAATAAAGAGAAAAAAAGCCACCAATTTAGAGGCATAATAATTAGGATAAAAAATTATTTACCATGATCACCTCCTTCAGACAGCAAAGGCATAGCAGATTGAAGTTTAGCTCCAATAACATCAATCCATTCATAGTTTCTTGTAGTTCCTCTCCACGCTACATAAATTTCTCTCCTCCCAATCTCATTACTCACTTCATCATTAGAAACTGCAATATAACCAATCCAGTTAGACTCTCTATCCCACCTCTCACGTGACATGGACTTGAAGAGAAAGGCCTCAGGAACGCTAACACGTGCGGTGGCATAGAGAAACCCTACGATGTCGTACTTGTCCGAGCCACCGGGGAAGGCAGTTTTCTTAAGAAGGTCGGCCTTAGCGTATCGACTAGCGCCACAGTAGGCGGAGTTAGGATCGTTTATGAAGGTGTCGTAGGTGACTTGGCAGAAGTCACCACAGCGGAGGATCAGACGTCGAAGATCGTCGTTGAGTGGGTCCAGAAGGTGATCCCAGTTGTGGGACCCTAGGAGGTGTTGCCATGTAGGGCCTCCATCTGAGAGTCCTAGCTCTAGCATGTCTGTTTCAGCCATGAGAAAGGGTAAAGGATGGCGTTTGGAGAGTAAGGATGAATGGTGAAGGACTGGAGGTGGTATTGGTGATAGTTTGTTGGACTAGCAATTTTGGGAGTTAATAAGTAAAATAGCATTGGCCTGTTTCGGTTGACTTATGAAGGTAATATATCAATAATATCATCTTTTGTTTTTGGACCACTATTATTTCCAGGAGGGGATGAGCACTATTGTTCCACTTGTGAGAACCTTGTAGGATTATTATATGGATAAGAAAGTGGTATAAAGTTAGATAATTGATGAATGGGAATAAAGTTTTTTTTTTAAAAAAAAATTGGTAAGGTGAAGTGTCCTACCGAACTGGGACTTTGCACAGGTTAATTCGGTCCAACCATATAAACAAGATCCACTACAAGAAAAGTGGTAATCAACGACGAAAAAAAAAGCCGACGTTGATTAAAGAAAAACCGTCGCTAAATAATCAACGACGGCCTGCAGTTGTTATATAGCAGACGTTGTAACCGTGGTCGCTGATATTAGAATCAACGACCGTAAGGCCGTCGGTGAATTTATCAACGACGGTTTACTGAAAATCAGCGACCGTCAATAAAAGCCGACGTTGACTCAATGTCAACGACTGTTGTAAACAGACGGTGAATCAGCGACTGTTTTTAACGGTCGTTGTTTCACCGACTGTTTTTAACCGTCGGTGTTTCACCGACTGTTACTAACCGTCGTTGTCGTACCGACTGTTCACAACCGTCGTTGATTTCGTTGATTCAACGTCTGTTAATAACCGTCGGTAATATTATACAGCAGTCGTTGAAATTCAAGACCATGTCAGCATTAATTATCTTACAGCGACTGCCTAGCCGTCGTTGATTTAATGTTTAGCCGTCGTTGTTTTTTTAAAATAATGTTATTTTAAATATTATTGTTCTTAATTATAATTAAACCTGTACCTGCACAGCTGCACCTAAATATACCACACTAAAGTTGTTCCTCCATCGCATTCAATTTTTTCAATTACAAAAATATGCAATTTTGATATATATTACAATTTGTGTAGATACTTGTATAATTACATGAAATAGATTACAATTATGTACATAAAATAGATCCCGGTGTCGGGAAATAAAGTAGAAGTCGGTGTTTACAAAAATATATATCGACAAATCTAGAAACTAATAAGCTAGATGTCGATAAATATAGACACTAAATGTCTATAGTTAGACAAACTACCTAGATTAAATATATGTACGCAAAATAGATCCCGGTGTCGGGAAATAAAGTAGAAGTCGGGTTCCAAAAAAAATAACCCGACACATCTAGAAACAAAGCGAGATGCCGATAAATATTGACACTAAATGCATATAGTTAGACTAACTATATGGAAACTATAAGTTAGTTACCTAGTTGCCAAAACCAAAAAAACTACACTGTCAAGGGTGTCTCTGTAGCACTACCGCCACCACCAAACCCTGGGTCATCTTCTGGTCTGCGTTGTGGAGGGGGGCTTGGGTTGCAACCAGAGAACATGTGGCCGAAACTAGACATGTTCATGATTTCCTCTACGAGGGCTCGGCTTGACTCTTCTACCCATGCTGCGACCCTTGCCTCCACCTCTTGCATCCCTGCAGCGACCTTTGCCTCCACCTACGCCTCAAACTGAGAAAAAATGGATGGCTCATATGGTTGTGAAGAGTCGCCATCTCCTCGCCCTAATGAAGAGTTGTAGTATAAATGATCTCCCTGACCCAACCCCTGAACTTTTCCTCTGTTCCTCCCACAACTGTCTCCCAATACAACAGATCAGGGTTCGGCTGTGACCCCTGAGTGGTACAATGATCCAGCTTCTTATTGTATGTCTCCTGCATTTGGTTAAATATACTCATATTCAAGTAATATAAAGTGGCCAAAATGGCGTATATTTAGTTCTAACATGGCTATATTTTGTATTTTATATGAAAACTACTAATAAATACATGAAACTAACTATATATATGATGTTTGAGGTGTTTATAACTTAGGCCCTGTTCTTTTGGACTTATTTTCAGCAAAAATAAGTAAAAATAAGTTCAGTTCAGCAAATATAAGTAAAAATAAGTTCAGTTCAGCAAAAATAAGTAAAAATAAGTTCAGTTCAGCAAAAATAAGTTTAGTTCAGCCAAAATAAGTTCAGTTCAGCAAAAATAAGTCCAGTTCAGCCAAAATAAGTTCAGTTCAGCAAAAATAAGTTTAGTCTTGTCTAATGTTGTAATTATTATTTTTGTTTTCAATATTACTATTACTATTGTTATTATTATTATTAATATTATAATTATAATAACGATGAATTTGTATTTTTTATTTTTTTATTTTTTATTTTTTTATTCATTATTTATTATTAAATATTTATTATTTATTAATTATTATTATTATTATTATTTATTATTTATTATTTATTATTTATTATTTATTATTTATTATTTATTATTTATTATTTATTATTTATTATTATTATTATTATTATTATTATTATTATTATTATTATTATTATTATTATTATTATTATTATTATTCTAATTATTTATTATTATTATAATTATTTATTATTTATTATTTATTATTATTATTATTATTATTGTTATTATTGTAATTATTTATTATTATTTATTATTTATTATTTATTATTATTTATTATTGTTATTATTATTATTATTTTATTATTTTATATTTATTATTTTTCATTTATTATTATTATTATTATTATTTATTATTATTTATTATTATTATTATTATTATTTATTATTATTTATTATTTATTATTTATTTTCTATTATTTATTTATTATTATTATTATTATTATTATTATTATTATTATTTATTATTATTATTATTTTTTATTTTTTATTTTTTATTTACGGTTTTTTCACCAAATACCCCTGACAAATAAATTTATTCACCAAATACCCCCACTTTTTTCAAAATTCACCAAATACCCCTGACCTTTAAAAAAATTCACCAGATACCCCTGACATTTCAAAAAATACCAAAAATGCCCTTTTTGGCTAACGGACGTTAGTTCTCCGTTAATTAATTAACTAACTAATTAACCTAAAAAACCGTAATTAAACCCTAATTAAACCTAAAAACCCTAAAACTCTAACTAACCCTAAACCTAATTAATCCTAAAACCTAATTACCCCAACCCCACCCCCTTCACCCCAACCCCCCCACCTCACCCCACTTTGACCCCCAACCCCCCACCCCCTCCCCCACGCAGCCCCCTCCCCCCTCCCCACGCAGCCCCACGGCGCCTCCCCATCCTTCACTCTCGCCGGCGCACTCGTCCCCCTCCTCCTCCTCCCTCACTCTCGTCGGCGGCCCACAACCCCCTCCTCCCGCACTGCGCAATTTCAATCTCCAAAGCAAGTCGACCTTCTCACTTCTCGGCACCTCCTCCGTTTCTTTTTGGGGTGAAACGAGGGAGAGAGGGGAGACACGAGATTCGCTTCGAAGGGGTGGGGGAGGGGAGGCACCTGGATTCGAAGGTGTGGGAGATGGATAGGGGGGGCGCGGCGGGGGTGGGGGGTGGCGGCGGGAGAGGGGGGGGGGAGCCGACCGAGTTAGAGGGGAAGAGGAGGGTGGGGCAACCGATTTCTTGGGGGAAGGGGAAGGGGATGCGGGGCTGGGGTGGTCGGGAGGGGAGCGCGGCGGGGGGGAGGAGGGAGGGAGGGAGGGGGAGGCGTAGGGGAGGTCGAGGGGAGGGGGCTGCGTGGGGCCGCCGGGGAGGGGGTATGTGTGGGGTGCGCAGGGTGGGGGAGGGGAGGGGGAGGGGCCTGCGTGGCTGGCTGGCCGGGGAGGGAGGGGAGGGGGGTGGGGGGCTGGGGTTGGGTGGTGGGGTGGTGGCTCTAGGGTTGGGGTGGTGGGGTTGTGTTAGGGAGAGAGAGAGAGTTAGGGTTTTCAGGTTTACTTAGGGTTTAGTTAGGTTTAATTAGGGTTTTTTTTAGGTTAATTAGGATTTTTAAGGATTAATTAGGGTTAATGACTAACGGAGTTAACTCCGTTAGTCAATAAGGGCATCTGGTGAATTTTTTTAAAAGTCAGGGGTATATGGTGAATTCGAAAAAAAGTGGGGATATTTGGTGAATAAATTTATTTGTCAGGGGTATTTGGTGAAATAACCGTTTTATTTATTATTTATTATTTATTATTTATTATTTATAATTATTATTTATTATTATTATTTATTATTTATTTAATTTTTATTTTTATTTATTATTATTTATTTTTTTATTTATATTTATTTATATTTATTATTTATTATTTATTATTTATTATTTATTATTTATTATTTATTATTTATTATTTATTATTTATTATTTATTATTATTATTTATTATTATTATTATTATTTATTATTTATTATTATTATTTATTATTATAATTTATTATTTTTTCTTTTTTATTTTTTATTTTTTATTATTTATTATTATTTTTTATTTTTTATTTTTTATTATTAATATTATTTTTTATGATTTATTATTTATTATTTTTTATTATTAATATTATTTTTTATTATTTATTATTTATTATTTTTTATTATTATTATTTATTATTTATTATTATTTATTATTATTATTATTTATTTATTACAATTATTTTTTATTATTTTTTTATTATTATTTTTATTATTTATTATTTATTATTTATTATTATTAATATTATTTTTCATTATTTTTTATTTATTATTTATTTTTGTTATATAATTTATTATTTATTATTTATTATTATTATTATTTATTATTATTTATTATTATTTATTATTATTTATTATTTATTATTTATTATTATAAAATAATAAAATAATAATAATAGTATTGATAATATTATGTTAACACAGTTTAGTTCAGCAAAAATAAGTTCAGTTCAGCCAAAATAAGTTCAGTTCAGCAAAAATAGTTTCAGTTCAGCCAAAATAAGTTCTGTTCAGCAAAAATAAGTAAAAATAAGTTCAGTTCAGCATAAATAAGTAAAAATAAGTTCAGTTCAGCAAAAATAAGTTCAGTTCAGCCAAAATAAAATAAGTTTTGTTCAGTTCAGCCAAAATAAGTTCAAAAGAACAGGGCATTAAACTAACTTCAAATTACTCATATTCATTCATTTTCAAGTTAAATGGCCTAAAATGCCCTCCAAAGGCCTATATTTGGTTCTAACTTGCCTATACTGTGTATTTTCAGTCAAAACAACTTATAAATACATTAAACTAACTATATATATATAATGTTTGAGGTAGGTGTTTATAACTTAAACTAACATCAAACTACTCATATTCGTTCATTTTCAAGTAAATGGCCTAAAATGGCCTCAAAAGGCCTATATTTGGTTCTAACTTGCCTATATTGTGTATTTTCAATCAAAACAACTTATAAATACATTAAACTAACTATATATATGATGTTTGAGGTGTTTATAACTTAAACTAACATCAAACTACTCATATTCATTCATTTTCAAGTAAATGGCCTAAAATGCCCTCAAAAGGCCTATATTTGGTTCTAACTTGCCTATATTGTGTATTTTCAATCAAAACAACTTATAAATACATTAAACTAACTATATATATGATGTTTGACGTGTTTATAACTTAAACTAACATCAAACTACTCATATTCATTCATTTTCAAATTAAATGGCCTAAAATATATGTTTAAGGTGCATTTTCAATCAAAACTACTTATAAATATATGTTTAGAAGTATGTACTGAGATTTGCTTTGCTTTCTTGTTTGCTTGAATTTCTCCTTTTCCAGGAACAGTCTTAAAATGAGTCTTCAAGAACAACTCGGGAGCGGTAGGGAGTACTCCTCCTCTACTCTTTGCCTGTACACATTGTTGAACAAAGGCTTTATTTTTTACTCATACCGAAAATGTCATGTAAATTAAACTAAGTAGTAGATATGAAACATTTTAACCATCTTTCTAGCATGCTGTGCCGCCGAAATAGAACCCTGAAAGTGTGACGGCTCAATTGGATTAGACAGGGAGCCACCTCTTCGGTTCTTCTTCGCCTTTTCAGATTTTTCCCGAAATGTGGGCTCTTCACTTCTCTTCTTCATGTCTTCGTAGATCGTCTCCCCCAACCATTTGTCCTAAACACATCCCACCATTGAGCACGATCTCTTTTCAAGCTTGGGTACAGTGCGTAATATACTTGGCTAACCTGGTATGATAGCACAAAGGGATCAAATATGGGGTATTTCTTGGTGTGGTTGACTTCAACTAGCTTGTATTGATCGATGTTCATTTCCCTCACATTGTCCATCCAATTGCACTTGAACAGAACAGTGCTATATTGCCTAAGGGCACCAGTAAACTTCAATTCTATAACATCATCTAGAATCCCAAAGAAATCACTCCCTCTATCATTAGACACACACACTCCATAATTCATGGTGGACTTGTGTTTGCTTGATCCTTTTGTTTGGAAATTGTATCCATTAACATAGTATCCATTCCAAGTGCCAACTAATGTCGAAGGACCCATTGCCAAAGCAAACAGTACATCATCATTGGGTTTGTCTTGAATAACCTATAGAAATTCATTCATATGTTATATACAGCTTTGTATCAAGTGATATTTAATAGTCACACAAACTCACTTTCGATCTAAACCAATCAAGGTATTCTGCTTCATGTTGCACCCACACATCTTCTGTACGTAGAGTAGGTCGAATTTGAAGAATGTGGTCCTCGAAATCCCTTACAAACATAACAATTGTTAATGTCTAATTTAAAAATGAAAATTAAATTTATAGATAGTATGATTAATAACAAGTGTTTTACTTCTCAAATTCTTGTAAAATGCCTGTATTTGCTAACACATATAGGTGTGCACGTTGTAGTTCCACTTCAGTTAAAAATCGTGTTCCACCTGCATTAGACGGCCGACCACAATTAACCCTAAATAGCTCTGGGACAGTTTCGTCGAGCATCCTATCAACTTCATTTACATTACGGCCTAAATCTCGTGTCATAGTTTCCACTCCTTACTGAAAGTAGTTTGAACAAAAGTTTGCAATCTCTTCACACAAGTACGCATTACAAATAGAACCCTCCACACGAGCCTTGTTACCAATTTTGCGTTTCAAATGATTAAGGAACCTAATAAGGTGGTTATAAAAAGAGTTACACAATTGCGAAGAACAATAAAAAAGGATATATGAAAATGAAGGCTAAGGTACCTTTCAAAGGGATACATCCAACGGTATTGCACGGGACCACATAGCCTAGCTTCCCGTGGAAGGTGAACTGATAAGTGTTCCATGGAATTGAAGAATGATGGTGGGAAAATCTTTTCGAGTTTACAAAAGATCTCGGCTATGTCCTTTTCCAATCTTTCCATGTCACTTACTGTGATGGTGGAGCAACACAAATCACGGAGAAAAAGGCTAATCTCAGTAACAACTTTCCACACATGAACCGGAAGCAACTCCTGTAATGCAATTGGCAATAATCTTTCCATGAAGACATGACAGTCATGGCTTTTCATACTGTGCAGCTTACCGGATTGCATGTCCACACATCTTGTTAAGGCGGAAGCATAACCATCGGGAAATTTCAAATCTCTGACCCAGTTGCATAATACTTTCATTTGGGACTTGTCTAGTGCGAAAGGTGCTTTTGGTGGAGTTTCTTTTCCTTTCGCATCCTTGGTAACATGAAGTTGAGGCCTTTTGCACAATTTAGCAATGTCTTTTCTAGATGCAACGGTGTCTGCTTTGTTTTTTCACATCCATAACTGGGTGAATGAGTTGGTCGAAGAAGTTTTTCTCAATGTGCATGACGTCAAGGTTGTGACGAAGATGCATAGTTTTCCAGTATGGGAGCTCCCAAAGACAGCTTTGTTTGAACCACCCTTTTTTCAACTTTTTCAAAGCGTTAAGTGGTTCTGGTCCATCTGTAGCCTTTGGCAAGTCTTTAACACATGACCACAACTCTTCCCCAGACATGATGTGTGGTGGAGACCCTTTTTCAACCTTATTTCTGCAAAAAGCTACTTTGTTTTTACGAAAAGGATGATCTTGAGGTAGGAATTGACGGTGAAAATCAAACCAAGAAACTTTACCCCCATGCTCGAGCCAAAAAGCTTTGGATTTATCCATACAATAAGGACAAGCCTTTTTCCCAGCCGTAGACCAGCCAAATAGCATACCGTAGGCAGGAAAATCATTTATTGTATCCTAGAAATGTCATAAGTAGTTGCTCCAACATCCCATAATTGCTTCAATTCCTCGATTAAGGGTTGAATGTACACATCCAAGTTTCCCTTCGGATTTTTAGGACCAGGAACGAGCAACGAAAGGAACATGAAGGGTTTTTTCATGCATATCGATGGGGCAAGTTGTATGGGGTTAAGATGACCGGCCAACATGAATATTGCCCCCCAAACTTTCCATGTGGACCAAACCCATCGGTACACAAACCGAGCCGAACATTCCTAGGCTCAGATGCAAATTCTCCAAAGGATCTATCCAAATGCTTCCAAGCTTCACTGTCGCTAGGGTGAGCCATTTTGTCTTCGACTCTTGGATTTTTGGCATGCCATGTCATTTCTTCAGCAACGTTCTTTGTTACATACAACCTCTGCAATTTAGGTGTGATTGGAAAATAAATCAGAACTTTCATTGGAACTAAAGACCCCTTAGAAGTCCTCTTGTATCTGTCGCTATCGCACACTCTACATCTGTCCAAGTGTGCATCAGTTCTCCAAAATAACATACAACCTTTGGGGGAAAGCATGAATCTTCTCGTGGGGAAGCTCTAATCCCTCCAAGATCTTCTTCGTATAGTAAAATGTGTTACTCATGTTGTTGTTAGGTATTGCTTCTTTCATTAATGAAGCAAAAGCATCAACACACCTATGTGGCAAATTGTACTCACACTTCAAAGATACTATTCTAGATGCCATTTCCAACACAGACATGGAGCTCCCTTCGTACAACGGTTCCTCAGAAGCCTTTAACTTCATCCTTACCTGGGTTTTCGGGATTTGCTTTGCAAAAGTCAATGAATTCATCAACCCCCCTCAAGAACTCGGGCCTCAAGTTACGCACATCGTCATATCTATCATACATCCACCAACGCTCCTTCCGTTTCATGGTGACCAATTCAACAATTCTAAACCATTTCAATCACAATACTCATTAACAACCAACATACGTACAATTAAAACATTTGTGTGAAATGCATATAGGGCCTAAAATGATGTCCAAAGGTCCTTATCACTCCAACCTAACCCATTCTTCGACGTCTAACCCCACTAGTGAATGTATGCCAACTATTCGCTTCTACGTATAATCCGACATCATTTCCCATGAGTTCTCCAAGTACCCAGAGAACAACATAGAGAAACAACATCACCAGAAATTACATAGAATTGAAAAAAAGGCATACATTCACCACCTAAGTGAGGTCAAACGTCCAAGAACAGTTCCAATCGGGGACTATTCAAGATATACTCCTAATGAGTATACCTTGAACGGGTATCTAGGCACATGATGAAGCAAACATATTTATTCAACACTTAAATTAAATTTATAACATCATCCAAACTATTTCCACGAAAACAAATATGTCAAAAACAATATAAACATTTTAAATAGTGTAAACTAAATAAAGGAATGTGCAATAAATAAATTATTGTGATAATTATATAGTTTTTAACTTTTATAACCTTTAATAAATGAACCGTTATAAAAACTATTGTGATAATTATATAGTAACTTAAACTTATACAATTAAAGTAACTTAATCTTATACAATTAAACTTATAGTAACTTAAACTTATACAATTATATAGTTTTTAACATTCTCTAAACAAATTTTTTTTTAATACATTACATTTTATGATGAAAATCATACACAAAAATTAAATTATAGAATTTACATGAACAAAAACAATATAAAATACCCTATATTCAATACTAAAAATATATTCATTAGAAAAATTACTAAAAATATAAATTGAAGACAAAATATGGTCAAAATTGCTACTAACCTTACAATTAAGCCAAAGAGAAACACCAAAATGCTACGTAATCCTACATCATGTAGAAAATCAATTATTGAACGGTAACCTTTAAGCATTTAGCAAAATTTAAACATAAAATTAAGCAATTATTAACAAAAAAATTGAGTCTGAAACAGATATTAGGAAACAATCTATGTTTTCACCATTCATTCAATAAAAACCATTGAACAAAAGCATCACAACTTCAACATGCATCAAAAAAAATTTCACACACCCAATTTACAAGAAACATAAAGCAATCCAAAAACTATAGTGCACTAATGCAAATGTGGGCATACAATCAACTAACCCGAAAACAGAAAGTTAACAATTTTACTGAATTTTGCCACTACAAATCAAGCAATGAACTCACCCTTATAGAAAATCAAAACACAATTCACATAAGCATTTCTTCAAACAGATAAGAAGCACAAACAAGAACAATTCTTTTGCAACGGTTTTACAATATGAGCATAGAATTATCTGACCAACAATGATATTTTAACCAAAAATTAATGTAACAAACGAAAAAGAATAACTGACATTGCAATTTTAAAGGCAAAGATAAAAGTGAGAGGGAATTTTACCAAGTTCAAAGGTAGTGTAGAGGAGAAAGATTTTCCGGCAGCCTACGGTGGTTTTGGCCACCTATATCCCAAAAACCCAATTTTTAGGGTTTGGTTTGATGAGTTAAAAAAAATTAAAAAAAAAGACAAGAAAATGAAGCAGTACTAACCGGCGGCAACGGCAGGTGGAGGTGGTGTCGCCGGCGGAAACGTCAGGTGGCGGTGGTGTCGCCGGCGGCAACGGCAGGTGGAGGTGGTGTCTTGTTCGTCGGCTTCTTCAATTCGCCTCCTAACTTCTCTCTCTTAAATCGTTGAAATAAACCAGACTGAAAGAGGCAATTTCATTTTAACCCCCCTTCGAAATCAACGACCTTTTAAGACCGTCGCCTAAGGTAAAGAAAATTTCAGATTTGCATTAATAATATCAACGACGGCTTTAAACCATCGTTGTTATTCACCGACGGCTTACCCGTCGTTGTCTGCTTGAAAAACAGTCGGTGGTCACCGACGGCTCAAAGCAGTCGCTGTATGTAACAACAACGACCGTTTTCTTCACCGTCGCTGTGAAGCAGTCGTTGTTTTAGCATTTTCTTGTAGTGATCTTTTGAGACCTCAAAATTGTGGGATACAAACCTTACCACTAGACCAAGTACTATTTGATATTGATGAATGGGAATATGGGATAAGGATAAGGCAAGTACACATCTTCTTTTGTTTGGATTGAAATGAGTATTGTTATTATTTTTGTTTTAATAAGTAAAAAAAAATTCTCTGTAGTGTCCTCGCACAAGGCCCCCACTTAGAGGCCCCTTGAAAGCTAGACACACTTTGAACCCCTCATGTCGCCCCTCCCCCACTTAAATCCCAAGTAAGTTGTATTGAGCATTGTTACTTAAACCCCGACCTGTATTTTCTTAGTATATACTAAGGCCCCACCAAAGTGTGTAAACCCCCCCCCCCCACACCCTCCCTCATTCACTTTTCCTTTCATTCAAACATCGTCATTCTCTCTCCTTACACTATATCTCCTTCCCCCTTTCCCTGTTTGCTTCCCATCATGATGGATATATTACATATTGATGTGAAAGAGTTAGGGTTTAGAACAGTCTTAGATCTCATCAATGATTGTGGTTTTGGAAATCCGCCTTGCTTTAACCCTTATCTCCCTGATAAACAAAAACTACATATCTTCTATTTCTATCTCTTTATCCATACCCTTCTCGAAAACCACTTCTTTTAGATTTAGAATGTTATGTTCAGTTTGCCCTATTCTGCAAACTTTTACTTTATGAGTACATAATTTATTAATTAAGAGTTATGTTGAAATCTAACCAAGATATAATGCATGATTTTACCATATCCCCATGTTTGCTAGATTTAATATTCTTGCTTAATTGAATTGTTCTTAACTTTAATATCATATTAGGGTTGGTTAGTAGTTAAAGAATCGATAATTAATCTTAATTGCAATAGGAATTGAATTAGATGGATCGTGTTGATTTTTAAGAGGATGAATTTCTATATGACAATAACCATATGGATTATTAGGAAGATTCTATACTTTTTCTTGCATGAATAATCCATTGAGATAGTTGTAATGAGTGTTTAAGAAATTCATAGATACTCGAGTAATGAGGTTTAATTTAGTGTGCGTCACTCCTCATGAACATATAATTTGATTCACTAGCGTAAGGATTGGTCTTGCATTACACTAACATAAAATCACTTTGTCATTGTGTTTTTAACCATATGATGCAATACACTGCGTGAGAAAAAATAAAATAGTGTAAAAATGACCTATTTTTGTGGGTTCCCTTAAAACGACAACAATAGGTTACAATGGTAACTTTTTGTCAAAAAAAAAAACACAAGCTGGTTGTGTACAGTTCTATTGTTGCAGTTCCTAGGAGAATTGATATGTGTATTTTGCGTATACAAATTAATAATTTATACTACCTATCTTAACCTCAAAACTATAAACATAGTAAAGGATAAGTAGGGTCGATCCCACGGAGAGATTAACTAATTCACTAAAATCAAAGTTTAACTAAGTGACAAAAATATATATTATATACGAATTTACACTATTTGCACTATTCACATATGTATGATTAAGGGGGGTTTCGGTTGTAAAGAACTACTTAGCGTCATTAAAATTAAAACTACTACTAAACTACTACTTACAAGTGACGACACACAAACTCTATTAATTCCCGATTTGATCATAGAATGTTTAGATATAATTAAGCTTCCTAACCTTTATGATTGAGACCACTCTAATACTTAACTTAGCACTTAGATTGGTGAATTATCGCCGCGATCAATTCTTGTCTTACGCACTAGAAACCTTGAATCTTGCTAAGACAAATCCAATCCTAACAAACTTGTTTTATTAGCACAATTCATACACTTAAGACTACTAAGATGAGCCGCTCACTCTTATTAATCCCAAGTCGTCCTCCCTATTCAACTATTAAACGCCGCGCGTAATAGTCATATAACACAATTTGAGTATCTAAACAACTAATTGTGTCCAATTACAAGTAAAGATATCAAATTTCATAACTAACCAACAACAGTATGAATTGTAAAAATACTAAATTAAATAATAAAATTCAGCCAACTCAGCGTTAAACCAATTAGACTCAAATAATAGAGATATAAGAAACTGAAATCATGAATAAATTCAGATAGAAACAAGTTCAATCACAAGAACAACTAATTGAAAGTAGAAGGGACAAAGCTCATGACTGTAGAACCGAACTAATGCAGCCGCTGCCTTCAATTCGCCTACTAAATCGTAGTACTTCTTCAATCTCTGTCAATTTGTCGATCCTGGACAAACCCGCTTGTTTTCTTCACTCTCATGAACTTCTTTGTATATGCGTTCGTCTTTTGGCGTGATTCATCTCAGTAATATATACCTCCCCAAAACAAATTTGATATTTGATAAAAGATAAAAGCATGCCAAAAGATAGAATCGAATAGAATTGATATCATCTTGTTCTCTTGATTTGCGGTGGAAAGATTTGAATTTGTTGAGAATACTTGGAAACGTCAGTTGCTCATCTTGTTTTAGAAGATAGAGTTCAAAACTTTGTGGTATTCCTCCTTAGAATCTTCTTGTTATAGTGTTTCCAGTTCTCACGTGCAAATTAGATGGAAGGCTTTTGTAATTATCTTGTTTTTCCTATAATAAGAAACAACACCTAATTAAGCTAATTGTTTGATATAACATGGACATAAATAACCACAATTTAATAAAAGTAGGTAAAAATATAAAAATAACATATATAGGACAAATATCAGACTAAAATTATGGAGTAAAATTATAACATATTACGCGCTTATCAAATTACCCCACACTTAGCCTTTGGTCACCCTCGAACAAAATGCTACTAAGATAAAAATAAAAAACTATACTAAGAAAGCAATAAAAACCTAACTCACTGTCATAGGAGTCACGATTGCACTTAGCATGTGCAACAAGCCCTTTAAACCCATAGGCTACCCTAGTGGACGAGTAAGGTCTCGTGAGGATTTTCAGATGGCATACCTACAAAGCCTTATTAACATAGGTTTTCAAACCAATTAGCAAACATGGAAATTATAATGACATTAATAAAGAAACTAAATGCAAGACCTAATGTACCACGTCAATTTTCTTTGTGAGAAATAACTAAATTAGATAAGTACACTACAAGAAACTAAAACATTTTAAGTTAGTCAGAAAAACGTTGAGAAAATGTTAGTGAAGATGTCATACTCTTAGTGTTTAAACAATCGAACTATCAAATTTCATAATACTTCATAAACTAATTGTTATCTTCATAACTCAAAAATATCTAGCATGAATCCACAAATGTATGCGTATCAAGTTCAATAAATAGACCCTCACAGGTATAAATAAAACACTCAACTCTCATTTGTTTGGGGTTAAAATAATATTCACTCAAACCTATAACCAAGTCGACTCAAAATGAAGTATATTTCTTTAAAATTGACTATCGTCTCAATTCTCCACTTGGAAGTGACATAATAAATGCATAAAGATCAAAAGGTCTTTCAAAAGGTTGTAACGTGGTTAAGGTTGAAGGGTTGGAATAATATTTAGGAATGTGGAGTTAATAAGAAGCTAAGCTTAAGGGAGCAAAAATACATGACTCAAGATGTTTCAGTCACAACAAACTCCATTTATACATTAAACATCATACTCTGACTCTTTTTGTTTTCATATTATTCACCATATCTTCACAAGTAATGCAATTACAACACTTAGCTTATATGGATACTTCATAGCATTTTCACCTTTCTATGACTTTCAAACATTTTTTTTCTTTGATTGTTTTTCAATAATAAGTTTTTCAATTTCATAACCCTTGTTTTTTTTTTCTCTTTCAATATGTCTCCACTATAAAGCAAAGTTACAATACAAACTCAATATAATAACTCCCCTTAGCCAAGTAGGTTTGTAATGTATGGTTAGCAAGTAAATATGGATTTTAAGGCTCATAAGGGCTAAACAAAGGAAAATATTATATGAAAGAAAATATCTGAGGCTAAAAAAATGAAAAGGACGCCTAAATCATTTCTTCATAACATTTGTCACAAAAGTCTCAAAGAGTACCAAGTCAAGTTCAAGAGCCACACTTCATTGAGTAACTATCACACAAGAAAAAAATGAGACTGATGCAGACGTGTCAGTCTAATTGGGTCGGAAGCTCACAAGGTTTGGTCTATTTATCTAGCCAGTTTATTTAAGAGAAGCAAGATAATTTTTCAATTGTATTATAAATCTCTCAAGTTCGACTATTATATTCCAATTATATAACATTCCCAAAATCTTTTATTTCAAATTTTTTTTGTTTTGTTTCAAAAACAAGTTAGATTAGAGCTTATTATCGACTTACTAATCGTCATTCCTTAGGAAATTAAGAGGTGGAAATCCAAAATTAAATGCAAATAAAGTTCTATAACTAATTCAAGTAAAAGCACAATTTTTGTTTTTTTTTTTTTGTTTTATAGTAACTAAATAAAAAAATACTACAGAAAATTTAGCAGCACTTCCCCTAAAATAAGACAAATAATCCAAGTTCAAAACAATGTCAAAACCTGTTTCCCATCATATTAATATTAATTACACAAATGCTTAGCTTCCCCACACTTAAACTTTTCATTGTCCTCAATGAAACAAAAGAAAAAAAAAGAAGAGGAAACTTAGCTGGTTAAATGTATGTTGTGCTCGCTGCTTGAATATTTTTCATGTCTGCTTCTGATCTGTAACTTTCATTGAAAAAGTCAAGAGCTCCAACAATCTTATGTTGTTCTATGATGGCATCGTTATATCCGAATCCACTATATCAACGTTTGTTGCACTTTTGTGGTGCCTTGGACATCTGCCACTGTATTTAAGGGCTATAGTCCTCGTCAGGTTATGAAATTATAGTGCAATTGCAGATAATGTTCTGTAGAAGCAAAAGTGAGCAAATTATTAGTGCAGCTTGTATAAAACTTCTAATAAGACCATGATACTAGAAGAGGTGGCAATCTCCACAAAGAACAGGGAAAGCAACTGCTGGCGGAATTCAGCATATAGTATGTTTCATGGTTTCTTTATCTCTGCAATTTTATTAAGTATATCTTGACTCGAAACTGAACATGACCAACATAATTAATAGATTCAGCATAACGCACATAATTGACAGTGAGCTCAAATAAATCAAGTGTACACAAGCCGATCAGTTTTGACACTTGTTATCCCTAAAACCGTACTTTAGATTATATCTCACAATTCATGATTCACTGCTTGAGCCTACTTACCAGCATGAGTAAGCATAAAACAATTAGGGTATGACTAACTGTCCTAAGTGTGTGAACCACAGGTCATTGAATGTTCAGTTTAAAAGGAAAAACAGAACATTACACATAATGAACATAAATGGAAATAATAGAATGAAAACAATAAAAGAAAGCAATTAAAAATCAATCTTGGGTGGCCTCCCATGAAGCGCCTTTAGTTTATGTCGTTGGCTCGACGTAGTATGTTCTTCAATCCTGCAAGTGGACTTCATTGAGAGCATCCAGAGCAGTTGTTCGAGGCCTATATTACTGACCATCCCATCTAATAAAGTCTCTAAATTTTCTATGCTAACCTGTGCAAGACAATAAGTAGCATAATCAGTAGCATTTGTCTCTATATTTAAAGCATGTTCCTCAAACATGTTCAACTACAGTCTCTCCCCATTGCTCTTAAGAATGACACAATCGTTAGCAACATCAATCAATGCCCTTGCAGTTTTTAGGAATGGTATGCCGAGCAATATTTTAGACTCATGCTTCATATCAAGAACAACAAAATCAACTATAAATACCATGTGTTTAATATGAATAAGATTATTTTCAAGCAATCCAATTGTGTTAACATTACTACCATCAGCCATAGTAAGTATCTCATTAGATGTTTTTAATGGTCCCATCTTACACTCATCATAAAAGGAAACTGGCATAATATTAACTGTAGAATCTAAATCTAGCATACATTGGCGAAATATATTCTCACCTATCCTACAAGGAATAGAGAATGATCCAGGATCCTCACACTTTGGGGGTAGTGCGATAAGGGGTGTCAAACAGGCTTGATGTCTCTCGTTTGAGTTAGTGAAGTACTCATTGAATAGTTTGCTATATTTAGGAACCACCTTTATCGCATCTAATAATGGAATTCTATTTTCTTGTAGTCCCCCACTTGGATTATTACCAAATTCATGTTCACTAAGAGGTTCTAAAGGTTGCTCCTTGGTTTCGTTTCCTTTGATTATTACTGCATTTACTTGTTTATTTGGATTTGGCAAAGGTTGAGATGGTAGTTTGCCTGACACTTGGCTTTCTATATTACTTAAAGAAGTACAAATCTGGCTGATTTGTGTATCAAGGTGGTGAAGGTGAGAATTAGTTTTCTTTTGGTACTCGATATTTTGGTTATGTACTTGGCCTATTTGAGTTGCAAGTTGCTTCATCATGCATTCTAAAGATGGGCCAGAAGATTGGGGTGGGGGGTTTTGCTCACCAAATTGCCTAGGTTGATTAGTTTGTGAAAATTGTGGTGTAGTTCCATACCTAAAATTTGGGTGATCTTTCCAACCTTCATTATAAGTCTGTGAATAAGGATCATATTTTCTATGGGATAGATTAGAGTACCCTCCTATAGCATTTACATCTTCAGTTTTTAAAGTAGGACAAGCATCAGTTGCATGAGAATACTCAGAACATATACCACATACTCTAGCTTTAGACTCATTACTAACAACAATTTCAGATACTAAAGTGGTCAAAGTAGCAATTTGTTGAGCATTTTCTTGCAATTGAGATTTTACACCACTTAAGTCAATTTCATCTACTCTTTTAAACGTCATTTCTAGTGCTATGTTGTTGAGTGTTTTGGGCCATGTTAGCAATTAAATTCCTAGCTTGAGTTGGTGTCTTATCTACTAATACACCACCACTAGCAGCATCAATCATACCCCTATCATTAGGCTACAATCCTTCATAAAAATATTGAATTAACAGTTGATCAGTTATTTGATGTTGTGGACATGAAGCACATAATCTTTTAAAACGTCCCAATATTCATAAAGTGATTCTGAAGTATGTTGTCTAATTCCACATATTTCCTTCCTTATGGATCCAATACGACTTGCGGGAAAGAATTTTTCAAGAAAAGCTTTTTGTAGGGCGTCCCAAGTTGTAATGGAACCAGAAGATAGAGTATACAACCATCTTTAGCTAAATCATGTAGGGAAAATGGGAAAGCATGTAATCTTACATAATTTCGTTCAATTCCTTCAGGTTTCGTTGTTGAACAAACAACTATAAATTATTTTAAATGCCTATGAGGATCCTCACATGCGTTCCCATAGAATTTGGGAAGAAGATTAAGAAAACCTGAGTTCAGCTTCAAGGGTTTCTCTAAAGTTGGAGAACAATGCAGATAGGTTCATCATCTAGCTTTGGAGCTCCTAATTCCTTCAAAGTTCTCTCTTCACCCATCTCTGAGTCTTCGATTGGTTTATCTTGAAAGATGTAAAGTAACTTTTCTGCGTTTGCGTTGTTCAATGTATCGATGAATAGCCGAATCCGCTACAGCTTAGTTTCTTCGGCTCTCATAAACCTATCAAATGAAAATCAGACTCAGGTATAGTTCCTACACATTGCAGCAGTTAAGGAGTTATATAGAACATGATATATTGCAGGTTATCGAATCAAAATAGTGTATAAAATTTGACTGTACATTCCCTTTTTTTAATACATTCCCCTGCACTGAAACTTTCATAATCCTCAAGTAAATCTTAAACTCATACCTAGATCATAGGGTCAGAGCATGCATTATTGATCAGACTATAATCAGTGGGTTTCTAGATTTATGCCAAAAGTACCCAGATTATAAAAATTAAGAACAACCCAGGGAAAGCATTAACAAAACAAGTGAACAAATAGGATCCCTATGTTAAGTAGTTTAATCTGAATTTAGAATTTTGTACGAGCTATGTTGCACTTAATGCATTTATAACTAAAGACACATATTTGCTGTTAAGGTCAATCATCTATTCCTTATTAACCAACTTTTTAAAGTGACACCACAAACCAAAAACATGCAAAGAGTTAGATATAAAACATGATATAATATTGTGTTTATTCTTATTAGATAGGAGAGGTAGAACAAGATTATAGCTTGCAAAATTTGGCAAAGGAACAAGCAATATACTCATAATACTACTCTAAAAAAATTATAATATGATTTTGTAAGTAACAAAATTAAATGACTGAAATTTAACAGTTTAGAAATTCATGAAATAGGGGCTGCAGATTTAGATAGCCATGGTATTGAAATGTAGTGTTGAACCTCTTATCTTGTGTGTTTTTTTTCTTCTCAACTCCACTATCCCTAAACATAAGTATTCACATGACACCACATTTAGAAATACGTCAAACATTGAATAAAGTAGGTTGCAAACAGGATTAAAATCATAAATATCTATGCTACCCTTGTAAACATTAATCTCCAGACTACAACCTGACATTGAACTCAAATCAGTATAGTATTAGAGACTAATATCAACATAGTATGCTTAATATTAGAGAATATATTTTGAAAACATATTAGAGCAAAGAAACCATTCCAGTCCTTAAGTCTTTAAATGCAAACAGCTTATAATACATGCATTTGTTTTACTTGTTCAAACTCACAGAATAGAAAATTAAAACTTATTTACAATAAGTTGATCTTTGAGCAAAAAATACATATTATTCTTTAGTAAGTTAATTAATCTCCCCGGCAACGGCGCCAAAATTTGATACGTGTCGTTTGCGTACAGAAATTAATATTTTATACTATCTATCTTAACCTCAAATATATAAACATAGTAAAGGATAAGTAGGGTCGATCCCACGGAGAGATTAACTAATTCACTAAAATCAAAGTTTAGCAAAGTGACAAAAATATATATTATATACGAATTTACACTATTTGCACTATTCACATATGTACGATTAAGGGGGGTTTCGGTTGTAAAGAACTACTTTGACTAATTAAAATTAAAACTACTACTAAACTACTACTTACAAGTGACGACAAACAAACTCTATTAATTCTCGATTCGATCATAGAATGGTTCGACATAATTAAGCTTCCTAACCTTTATCATTGAGACCACTTTAATACTTAACTTAGCACTTAGATTGGCGAATTATCGCCGCGATCAATTCTTGTCTTACTCACTAGAAACCTAGATTCTTGCTAACACAAATCCAATCCTAATAAACTTGTTTATTAGCACAATTCATACACTTAAGACTAATAAGATGAGCCGCTCACTCTTATTAATCTCAAGTCGTCCTCCTATTGGCGGGCTCTTGTCGTGAGAGTCACCAAATATAAATTTCTCCTACTCTCTTTTACAAATAAATGTAGATAGGAAGTAGGGTTCGTATCCACAGGGAAATGGGGCAAGCGAGTGTATTTAATGAAACTGATCACCTAGATTTCTCTACGAGATAAACAATCGAGGCAATGAGGGATTTTTAATTAAATCAAAATCTAGACGAGCAAACAAGATGAAAATTGATTAGTGAAGGTCAATAAAAAAAAAAATAAGGGTCCGGTTGATATCCAGTTCTACGGATCTATTTATCGATTCACTACAAGTCAACTCAATTCTTGGTTGATTATCGTTAAGGATCGAATCCTCCGTTCTCTCAAGTTTTAGTTAAGTACGATCTGTGCATTACAAAATTCTAATTCTCAATCAACCTCTCCTAGCGTCGAGATTCAAACTAAGAATCACATTAAGAATAGAGAACCGATAATATTGCCGATATTTAAACAAGCGCTAAGCATTCAACAACTTGTCTAGCTTAACTAGATCCACTCAATAATGTTGAGCATAAATCAAGAGAACCTAGCTTACTACAACATGGTTGAGCATATAACATCAGATTATATCCAAAACCTAACATTAAGTCAACAACAAACATCAACTAGCAGTACTCCTAGCTAATCCAAGTCATGACCATGAATATTAATATTTAAAGCTAGACAATAACCAAGATATATAGTAAGAGAAAGAGTAAATCTTACAATAAACCGTCAAAAGCTTCAATCAACCATTCCCAAGAGAGTTTAAGCTGCAAATTCCATGCTTCTTGTCCAAAGTACAAAAGTGAAATACATAGAGCTCAATGGAAGATGAAACTAGAAACTAAAACAAAAGGGAGTTGTTTCTAAGAATGGCCAACCCCTTAGGGTTATGAATACTATCCTATTTATACTCCCCTAAGAAAACATAGAAAAAAAAAGAAAGTTACGAGTTGTCTAAGTCGGCAACTTAGCCGACATTGCCCAGCGTCAGGGGTAACGAGGTGCTACAGGCTTCGCGAGGTGCGACATAACCATGTCGCGGGGTGCGAGCAGGGCCGCACCCCATATTCTGCGACAGATACCAACGGACCACAAAAATGCCCAGGTCGCGAGGTGCGGTACTGTTCGCGAGGTGCGGCCTGGGCTTTAAACTTGCCTGCTACTTGGCTGGCGAGAATGATGATGGCTCCGATGCTGTTCAATGATGTTCATGTGCTGCTTGCGTTGATGCCCAAAGTGACTATAGCCCAAAGCTCCCAACAACTCCAAACACTCACATCCAACACCAATACGACGACTCCAAAGGCTCAAAATGTCGTACCTTAACACTCTCTTACAACTTCAACCTTAAACTTCCGTTAAAGCCTAAAAGTGCGATAATGCCCATGACTACGACCAAGCCTTCCATCCAAAAAACGTCTAAAACAACGTAAAAACCCCGATAAACTTGAACACATCAAATACCCCCACACTTTGTCTTTACTCGACCTCGAGTAAACTTAATGAAGAGAATAAAAAAATAAAAACAATGCCCAAGTGAATCAACACCAAACTTCGCCTTAACTCTCCAACCAATCCAACTATCCTAACCTAAGCAAGCCATGGAGTGCTGCAAAAAGGAATAAACTCCATGCTTACTTCAAATCACAACCGTAACCTAAAATCTACTCCAACTAACTTACACCAAGTAAGCCATGGAACAATGACAAAAAGGGGTAAATTCCATGCTTACTACAAAAAATAATCAACTTACCATCAATATAAAGCTTAAATTCCAAGTTGCAAAAGGAATTCAAACTTTAAACAATAAGCACTACTTTACAAATCTTCATATGAACAAGGATATCAACATATTTCCACAACCTACCCGAAAACTCCGAAAACACCTCCATCCTTATGCCACCAAACTCCGCAAATGAGCAATAAAATTTTCCTCTCTTTTCTTTTTTCTCTCATATTTCCTAGGAGCCCTTTCGGGTTTTCATCCAAGCCTTTCATTTTTTTTAGAAGCTCACAACTCACCCGCTCTTTAAGCCTTTTGTTTTGCATATGTTGCCCTTTCGGGTTTTCAACCTATCAAGGCCCCCAAATTTTGCCTAAGTCGCCTGCCCTTGCGGGTTTTCAACTTAGCGGGTTTCATTTTATCATCATTCTTTTCTCTTTTTCTTTTCTTTTTTTTTTTGCTTTTCATTTTTTTTTGTTTTCCTTTTTTTTTTCAATTTCATGAAAATACGACATTAAACATATAAAACATAAAACATAACTATTTACAATCCGAACTTCATTCCTCCCCCCAACACTTAAAATACACATTGTCCTCAATGTGAGAAGAAGGAAATAAAACTAACCATTTAAGATCTGGAAGGCCCACCAGGATCGCGATCTCCCGCTCCCCTAGAGTCACGTCCCGCTTGCCTTCGTCGGCGGTGCATCTAGATGTTAGCAGTGGGGTCAGGGTAACCGGGCTTAGAGGCCACAAAGAAAGAATTCATGGCAGAAACCATGGAAGACATGGAGTACATGGTGTCCTCAAACCCATCCAATTGCCGCTGCATATCATTTAATTGTATTCCAAACATATTTTGACTCTCCTCAATAGCATCAAATCTTGTCTCGACCATGGTGTGAAATATTGAAGGGGGCTCGGGGGTTTCGGCTTCAGGCTGCGGCTGGGCACGCGCCCTACCAAACTCTTCTTCAACTGCGTCTCGATAAATATCATCCGAGGGATATAGAGCTGACGATGAGATGTAGTAACGGTGATGGTTGTTTTCTAAGGCTGAGGCAAAACCATATATTTCACACTATTGGCCCCGTAAAGCCATACATAGTGGTTGCCTCTTGGGGAAACCCACAACATTGATGCCTTCTTCAATTGATCCTTATTGTACACATTGGAGGCTGTTGAAAAATGAGCATCAATAGTACCCAATGCCTGGAGAATCTGTTTGCCGTTATTGTCCGTCGGAATCTCCTCCTCCAAGTAACTGGCCAAAAGGGAAACAATTCCACCCATACTTATTTTCCCGCTCTCTTTTCTCGGGATCTCCAAACAATTGTTAACAAATATTCCAACCCAATCCGGGCAACCACATCCCTCAGGTGTCATGGCCCACAAACATTTTAAATCAAACTTTGGAAGGTTCGCATAGCCATGGCTAGTCGTTCTTCTGCTCCATCCAATGGGCAATCTATTTTCGATCGATTCGACCGTCATCATTCGTGTACTTTTGACAGGACTTCTGATCCATTTGTGCTTGAGGGGTGGATTAGGGAGATGGAGAAACTTTTTGCTGCTACTGGTTGTCCTGCTGCTGAAATGGTGCCCATTGGTAGCTACTATCTGAAGGTGGAAGCTGATAACTGGTGGAGCACTATTCGTGCAAGCTGCATGGCTACAACTGAATTTGGATGGGATCAATTTCGGGTTAAGCTGAAAGAAAGGTTTTATCCTGACGAGCTCCGCTGGCAGTAACAAGAGGAGTTCCTATCTCTGTCACAGGGTACTCTGAGTGTGCAGGAGTACACTAACAAGTTCACCGAGCTATCCAGGTTTACTACCACAGTTGTACCCACTGAAGCTGAGCGTGTAAAAGGTACATCAAAAAAATGGATCCTAGAGTGAGGACCCATGTCCTAAGTTCCGGTACTTCGACTTTTCAAGGAGCCTATGAGATAGCCTTGACTATTCATGCCTCTTTAAAGGAGAAAAATTATGTGAAGGTGGTTGCTGCAAAGAAACCTGCGGCTACTTATGTTCATATTCCGGCCAAGAAGCCGAGGTTTGAGTCGTTCAGTCGAGGAGGTTATGAACAAGTTTCCTGGTCTGGGTATCGTTCGAGCTTTGATCCGAGCAAGTGCCGAAATTGTGGTAAGGCTACTCATCTGGGAAGAACTGTGATGGATCGACTGTCGTCTATTTTTATTGCAATGAAGTGGGGCACAAGTCTTTCCAGTGTCCTAAGAATGCTAAGACTTTGTCTTCTTCTGCTCCTCTGAAAAACAGTATCTATGTGATGACGCAAGCTGAAGCCGACGTCCATCCAAATGTTATCACGGGTACTTTTCTTGTAAATAATACTCTTGCTTATGTTCAGTTCGATACTGGTGCTATGGTATCTTTTGTTGCTAGTTCCTTCGTTCGAAAGGCTAATCTCACCTCTAGATCTCATGTTAAGACCTTAATATCTCTTTCGTCTGGTGAGAATTATCCTTGTCATTATGAGTTTAAAGGTGTGCGTGCATGTCTGCATTATGGGTTATGAGTTGTCAGCTGATCTTAAGGAATTTACTATATTGGAATTCGACGTTATCCTCAGAATAGATTGGTTATCGAAGTACCATGCCTGCATTCAATGCCATGATCAGAAGGTGTTGCTCCGAGATTTTAAGGGTAATAAGATTTCTTATTCAGGCGTTGTGATGAAGAAGGAAGTGGGTGTCCGCTTTGAGAATGCAGAAGATGCGTCAGAAGGGTGATATGGTATACCTTTGTATGGTGAAGGATTTGTCATCTGAAGAGCAGCTCGAGAGTATTCCGGTGGTTCGGGATTATCATGATGTATTTCCTGAAGAGTTGCCAGGAATCCCTCTAGAAAGAGATGTGGAATTATGCATTGATTTAGTGCCGGGCACTGCTCCTATATCTAAGGCTCCGTACAGAATGGCGCCGTCTGAGTTGCAAGAGTTGAAAACTCAATTGCAAGAGCTGATAGATAAAGGCTTCATAAGCATAGTGTGTCTCCTTAGGATGCTCCAATTCTGTTTGTGAAGAATAAAGATGGGAGTATGCGTCTTTGGATTGATTACCGTGAGCTGAATAAGGTGACGATCAAAAATAAATATTTGTTGCATCGCATTGAAGATCTCTTTGATAAATTGAAAGGTGCTGGGGTATTTTCCAAGATCGATCTGAGATCTGGTTATCATCAAATCTCCGTTAAGAAGGAAGATATTCCGAAGACTGCTTTCAGCACTAGATATGGGCACTATAAATTTGAAGTGATGCCTTTCGGTCTCACAATTGCTCTCATGCTATTTTCATGGATCAAATGAATCGCTCTTTTCGTGAGTACTTGGATACTTGTGTAGTCGTTTCCATCGAAGACATTCTTGTTTACTCTAAGGACGAGAAGGAGCATGAGAAGTAGTTGGGGCTGGTGTTGGATGTTCTACGAAAGCAAATGCGGTTCGCGAAGCTGTCTAAGTGTGAGTTTTGGCTGAAGGAAGTTGCATTTATGGGGCATGTGATCAGTAAGGAAGGAGTTAAGCTGGATCCTGTTAAGATCAAGGTTGTTGTCGAGTGGGAGAGGCCTAAAAATGTGATCGAGGTTCAGAGTTTTCTGGGTCTTGCTGGTTTATAGGAGGTTCGTTCAAGATTTCTCCAAGATAGCTCAACCTCTTACTCGCTTGATGCATAAGGACTGCGAGTTCGTCTGGTCTGAAGATTGTGAAGGGGCATTTCAGAGGCTGAAAAAGAGTTTAACCTCCGCTCCCGTTCTTATTCTGCCTTCTGAGGGTGTTGGGTATGATGTGTCCAGTGATGCATCGAAGAATGGTCTGGGTTGTGTTTTGATGCAGCAAGGGAAGCTGATAACCTATGCTTCTAGGCAGCTGAAGGTGCATGAAGGAAATTAGCCGACCCATGATTTGGAGTTAGCGGTTGTGGTGTTTGCACTTAAGATATGGCAACAATATCTATATGGTGTTTAGTGTAAGGTGTATACTGACCATAAGATCATGAAGTACATCTTCACTCAACGTGATCTTAATATGAGGCGGAGATGGTGGCTTGAATTGATCATGGATTATAATCTGACCCTGGATTACCAAGAAGGTTAGGCGAATAAAGTAGCGTATGCTCTGAGTCGTAAGAATAAGCATTATTTAAACGCTGCTATGGTGGTGCCTCGTAAAAATTGTGCGAAGAATTTCGCAAGCTTGATATCGAGGTTGTTCTCCAGGGTTATGTGTCTGCGATGTTGGGTTCTATGAGTGCTGAGCTCGAGTTGTTTCAGGAATTGAGAAGCAAGCAAAGGAGTGATCCGAAGCTAGAAAAGATCAGTGAAGAAAATATGCAAGGTCGTGCAGAAAATTTCGAGATTAGTGCTGATGGTAGCTTGAGGATTATAGGGTGTTGGTGTGTCCCCAATGATGGTGAGCTTAAGAGAAAGATTCTCGAGGAAATTTATTCATTTAATTATTAAGAGGTTAATAATCTTGTTAAGATGAGTCTTTTTGCATTCCTTTGATGGCTGATGGTTTATGTTACTGTTGTCATGATTAGTGTCATTTTTTTTACGTTTGCTTAGTGTAACAATGATTAATTATATACGTTTAGTTGAGTTAATGAGTTTTTGGTTAATTTAATATTGTTCTTTCAGTGGCGTCAGACGCACCGAGATGCGTTATGCGCAAGGGGGTCTACGCATTAGATGCATAGGTTGGCACGTAGTGCAAGCTCATGCGTTAAGTGCACAATGTTCTGGATTACTGTTGGTTGTGCGTATTGTGTTGTATAATTATTCGTATGTACTTGAACTTATGCTTTAGATGTATAATTGGTGATAACTATCATGTTGGGATTTAATTTTGTTTGATGCTTAGTGCTATATAACTCTTCATATATCATTACTTGTGCTTCAAATGTGTACAAATGTATTTGTTGTTTTAAGTGATTATTGTAAAGCTTGTGAGTTTATTTCTTTGAGGAAATTTTGAAGAGATAGTGATATCTATTGATGATTTGTGGGTATAAGGCCGTGTGGCATCCCTTTTGATGAATATTATTGAGATGAATGACATTTTTATGATATTTATGATTTTATTTTGAGAAAAGAACATCCGGTGGGATAGACGTTGTCCCCGGTACGGTGAAGAACATGCCAACCACCTAAGTTGCGATCTAGAGGTAAAACTGGGTAAATTAATGTCGTCGGAGAGGACAGGGAGTGCTGCTTGTACTACCCTGCATCGGGAGTTTGGCTATTCTTAGACACATGCAGCGGGGAACGTAAGCGCATAGGATGACCTGGAGGTTTACAATCTGACAAACCTTAGGAAGGGGGTTGCGATCCACTGGCGTTCGATTTCTGACTCAATAACTAGCTTTATCTATACCTTTTTTTTTTATTTAAGTATTTTGAGATGATTTATTGATTAATTTTATTTACTTGTTATTAACTATTCATATATCTTACTTAGGAGTTATAAAGATTTTTGTTGCGTGATGAGTATTATTATTGGCTTGATCTTATTCTTTTCTTTCTTATTAATCTATGTCTAAAATAGACTTTGATTTCTTTTGTTCTAGGAGAACTGGTAGTTACTCCCCACTCATTGTGGAAATATTAATTAATATTTGTGCAGATGGAGATGACTTCTAGGCTTATTACTGCTTGGGCTAGCAAAGTGTGGGTCGGAGATGAGAGGAAGCTTCTCTCCTTGTATATGAGTTTTATGAAGATAATAGGGAGTCATATGTGATGCTAGGACTCAAGGATATTTGAACTTGTTTGGGGTTTTGGAGACTTGCATGTCTCTTAGATTTGGATAATGTGGTTTGACTTTGGTTTTGGATATTTCTTTACTTGTTAGAACCTATAACACTTGAGTTGTTTTTGGAAGTTATGAAAGCCTAAGTTGAGTTTTTCCTTTATTTATCGATTTTAGAGTAGCATATCCGTCCAGACGTTATTTCCGCTAACGTCTTTTAGTTAATATAAAGTACATATTGTTAAGTATCTTAGTTGTAGAAGGACGGGGTGTTACAGTAACACCTGAAAACTACCTGGATCAAACTATTGATTTATCATAGGAAAGCTATAGTTGCAATTTTATGTGAAATTAATTAGTAAATACTTAAATTACTAAAGCCACATTCAAAACATAAGAAAAGAAAAATCAAGGTAGGAAGAACAAATAGTAATAAAGAGAGTATAAGTTTGGGTAACTAATTCAAAATGAGTCAATTATATTTGAATTGACTAATCCTCTAATATAAAAGGTGACCCCTCATATATTTATATACTAGAAAATTATGCACGCGATGCGTGCCTGATATTTTTTTAATTTTTCCAAACATAAATTCTAGACTCTTTGGCCATAAACAGGGGTAAAATTTGAACATTAGACATATTTTGGGCTAAATTTCGTAGTGTAAGCCTCTATCACTTAACCCTTCTTTTATTAATTTTTTTTTTACTTATTCTTCTTTTAGGTTTTTTGAAATTAAGCTTGATGAACGATAAAAGAGCGTTAAGTGAATTTATTTAGGATTTCTTATGTTGTATTAACAAAGTATTTTGTATTAAATAAATAATTTCACTTTGTTAATTGATTGAATTTTCCATTTTGATGCAATACTTGATTGTGTTTGTGAATTGATTGATAAAATATTTGATTGATGTAATATTCCTTTTTACTTACTTTTTCAGCATAAATGAACTAAATCTTATAGTCAATTTTTTTTTGGTGGCTCAATTATAACTTGATTGTCTTCAATATTGAAGTAAACCTTTTAATGCTATATTTGAGTTTGACTTTGGTTTTCCCATTTTTTTAGTAGTACGTGATTTACTAATGGGCAATTAAGTAAATTAATAGGGGGGCACCATTGCTCCACCTTCCCTTATATAATAGATATATTTTTTTTAATTGTAAGAGGAAATCCTCTGACCTCCCCATGCACAGGGCCCCCACCTTGAGGCTCATTACAAGCGAAATACCCCCAACTCCGCTTAAATCCTAAGCATATGCTTCGGGTAAGAATTGAACCTGAAACATTGCTAGGGAAGATAGAAAAGCTCACCACTTGAGCCAACCAACAACCCCAATTCCTAAGGTGACCCCTTATATAAGAGTGACCTTTTTAATAAATTCGGGTTTTTTTAAACCAATGTACAAATTACTAATTAACTTAAACTTCAAAGGTAGATGTTTTGTCTTTTAAGGTCTGTAAGTGGTGGTTTGTGGAGAGAACTGGGGTTGGATCAAGTGGTGAGCTTTTCCATCATCCCTAGCAAAGCCGAGGGTTCAATTCGAACCCTAAACATTTGCTTGGGATTTAAGGGGGGTGGGGGAGGGGGGGTTGGGGGTGTCTGGCTTGTAATGGGCTTTGGATGGAGGCCCTGTCCGAGGGCATCACATATGATTTCTTTGTACCAATTTTTTTTCAAAAAAAGTGATGGTTTGTGGCATTCCCGTTATAGTCTTACATCATCCTTTAATTTACGAGCAAGACAACTAGCCAATAAGTGTGTTTTATCAAACTAAGCTTGTTTGGTGGAGGTGATTAGGAAATCACCTTGTGACTGAACACCAACACCCCCATCCTCAAGCTAGGAGGTGGCAGATAAGACATGCATAGATTGGATAGTAAATAGTTATGTTGAGGAGAAGATAGTGCCTTAGTGAACACATCTGCTAGTTGCTGATCAGTAGGCTTATAGGTTATGTTAATTCAAGGAGACCTTCCAACACCTTTTCTCGAGTAAAATGCCAATCTAGCTCAATGTGCTTTGTCCTCTCATGAAATACAGGATTTTTGCCAATATGTATTGCACATTGATTATCGCAATTCAAAGTGACAGGCTTAAGATTAGTGACATGAAGATCACTAAGCAATCTGACCATCCATGTGATTTTAGAGGTTGTAGCAGCAAAGGCTCTATATTCTGCCTCACTTGAGGATTTAGAGATGGTACCTTGTTTCTTAGATTTCCAAGAAACAGGAGAGTTGCCTTACAACAACACATAGCCTGTTACTGATCTTTGTGTATTGGGACAGGACACCCAATCTGAATCTGAGTAGGCCTAAAGAGTAAGGGTGTCTGTAGCCTTCAAAAGTATACCTTGGCCATGGGTGTGAGCTATGTACCTCAGTACATGAGTAAGAGCCTGTAAATGAGGAACTCTTGGCTGGTGCATAAACTGACTCGAAGTTTGCACAGCAAAAGAAAGATCAGGCCAACTAAACATCTATACTGGACAGGATTTGTAAACTCTTCTTCTTCTAAGAGAAGTTTTTGATTGATAGGTAGTGGAGTTTTAGCAGACTTTAGATATCTAGACTGCAATCTTGAAGAAGTTCTTTTGTGAATTTCTTCTGAGTCAGAATAATGCCTTCATTGATGTGTGTGACTTTAATGCCTAAGAAATAATTCAACTGGCCTAAATCTTTAATGTTAAACACTTCATGTAGATGAGTTTTAAGAGCTTCAATTGTAGAGATATCAGGACCTGTTAAAATAATGTCATCTACATCTACATAGATGGCAGCAACTGTGAAGTGAGGAGAAGTAGATATGAAGAGTGAATAGTCATTTTTGGACTGAGTGTAGCCTTGAGCAACCAATTCAACTTGCAATCTAACAAACCATTGCCTAGATGCTTGCTTCAATCCATAGAGTGACCTTTTTATCTTGCACACATGATTAATAGGGTTCTGATAACCTTCAAGAGCCTTCATATAAACCTTCTCTTCTAAAGTACCATGCATGAATGCATTATTCATGTCTAATTGATGAATATGCCACTTCCTTGATGCAGCAACAGCCAACAAACATCTAACAATAGCCATTTTCACTACTGGAGAAAAAGTTTATGCATAGTCAATTCCATATTTTTGTGTAAAACCATTTGCTACTAATTGAGCTTTAAGCCTCTCAAGTGAACCATCAGCCTTTAACTTGACTTTGAACACCCATTTGCACTCTATTGGTTTCTTACCCTTAGGTAGAGGAACTAACTCCCAATACCAGTCTGTTCAAGAGCTGTCAACTCCTTTTGCATTACCTGAATAGCTTGTTGGTTCAACTAAAGAACAAGTGTGACTGATGAGAGCTTTGGTAGACAGTCTACCGTAGACTGTGGTAAATGGTCATAAGTAACAAGGTTGCACCAGTGAAATGTAATATTTTGTGCTGCACAAACATAAGATTCAAGGTATCTGGGTGCTTTTTTAGATCTAGTAGTGATCCCTAGGAGGAGGTTGAGATAAAATAGGCTTAGTTTGAGAAGCTTCAGATAGTGGATAAGGAGAAATTAAATTATGGGACTAGAAGGAGGTGAAGAATGAGAATGAATAAGTTGAGGTGAGGGAGGAGGCTGAGAAGATGATGAAACAGGAGGTGAATGTGTATTTACTGGTGCTATATTTGTGGTTGTAGGAAGAATAAAAGAATCAGGAATTTCAAGAAATGTATCCATGTCAAATGCTGTATGTGAAGGTAGAAAAATAGGAGGTGATACAGATTTAGAAGGAGTATCAAAACCTGTAAAAGAGGAAGGAGGTAAATTATGAAAGGGGAGATGTTTTTCATGAAAAATCACATCTCTTCAGATGATGAACTTATGATTTTCAAGATCATAAACTTTATAAGCCTTTTGACCTAATGGATATCCTAAAAATACACATGGTATAGCTCTAGAATCTAATTTAGATCTATGAGCTTTGATGGTTGACACATAACAGAGACACCCAAAGACTTTTAAGTGAGAAAGAGAAGATTTAGAGTCATGTAAAAGTTCATAAGGGGAATGGAAATCAACACTACTAAGGGGCATTCTATTTATGAGATGAGCAACACAAAGTAAACATTCGCCCTAAAATCTTACTGCCCTTGATTGAAAAAGCAAAGCCCTTGCTGTTTCCAAAAGGTGTATGTGCTTCCTCTCCACAACACCATTTTGTTGTGGTGAGTAAGTGCAACTTCTTTAATGTGTTATCCCCTTGTCTGTGTAAAACTGTAAGATGTTCCCTTCACACAATTCTTTTGCATTATCATTCCTTATGCAAAGAATTTGAGCATCAAATTGTGTCTTAATGAAAGCAGCAAGCATATGTAATATAGCAACAAAATCACTTTTGTGTTTCATCAAAAATACCCAAGTATGCCTTGAGAAATCATCAACAACTGTCAAGAACATATTACAACCTTCATGTGTTTTGGACTTATAAGGTCCCCAAATATCTACATGTAACAACTCAGATGGTTTATGAGTACTAGCAGAAGAAAACTTTGGAAAAGAAAGTGTAGTTTGCCTGGCTCTTAGACAGACTTGACAAACTGTGTCAAATGCAATATTATTTGCAAAACAATCATTAACAAGATGAAGTTTATTAAAAGGCATGTGCCCTAATCTTATATGTCATAATTTTGCATCTTCAAGTGTTGATGTACATGATGTACCATTTTGATGAGGGAGAGAATCCATTTTAGAAGACTTATCATCCACTGCATACAAGCCAGAATGTAGTTCACCAAGAACATGGGAATGACTCATATAAGGACCCTGAATCATGCATTTATTGTGAGAAAATATGACTTCACATGGCAAATCCTTGCACAACTTATGAAGCACATTATCAAGTTTAATACCATTATCAAGCTGTACTGTGCCTATGTGTTCCACTTTAGTTGTCTTACCATCAGCTATAGTGATAGTGTTAGGAGTTACAATTAAAGGTGAATATAACTCATATAGTTCTAGGATAAAACAAATATGGTCACTAGCACCACTGTCAACAATCCATTTAGAATGTGAGCAACTAAATAAACAAATACCTACAAACGTGAGCACTAGCACCAGGTTCATGTGTGCTTGTTGACTGCTTCTAAGTATCAGGTACTTGTTTACTAATAATTTGGAGTAGATGATTGTATTGACTGATTGAAATAGGAGCAGCATGATCATTATCATTATCACCAGACTCAATGTCACCATGAGAAACAACAACTACTCTTCTCCCTTTACCTTTATAACCCTAACGTGAGCCATAATCAGGTGGAAAACCATGAAGCCTGGAACACTTCTCCTTAGTATGTCCTAACATGTGACAATAATCACAAGAGAAAGTGTCAGTAGAAGAATAATTCCTTTTGTTGTTGGAATTAAACTTAGCTCCTCCATTGAATCCGTTTGTCATTGGATTCCTTTCCTTTTGATCAGCAGCTGTGAAGGCCATATGTCTCATGGTTTCAGCAGCCAAGGAAATGGTCTGCCTTTGTTTCTCTTCCTGAATCAACAATCTATAAGCTAACTAGATGTTTGGAAGAGGCAGCATCATAAGAAGAATATTCCTAACATTGTTGTACTTGTTGTCAATTTTCATCAAAAGTTGAATCAACCTCTCCTCTTGTTGTTGCTTTAGAATTTTTCTTGTGATTCCACATGTACAACCAGTACATGTGCAAATAGGAATAGGATTCATAGCACTCATTTCATCCCAAATGCTCTTGATTTGTGTGAAAAATTCAGCAACAGATGTTGATGAGTCTAGTGAAAGATCATGAAGAGATTGTTGTAGAGAGTATAACTGAGGTCCAGAACTCTGTGAAAATCTTTCTTCCAAGTCCTGCCAAATCTCCCTTGCGGTAGTACAATAGATCACGCTTCTTACAATGCTAGTATCAAGAGAACTCAGTATGCATGAGATGATAACATTGTTACATCTTTCCCATGCACTATAAAACTTATCAGTTTCAAGAGGTTTTTCTAATGTTCCATCTACAAACGCCATTTTATTCTTGGCAGAGAGAGATTTAATCATACTCCTTTTCCATTAACCATATCCAACTCCACTAAAAACGCTTAGAAACAAGTCGAAGAGTAAGATTCTCAGATGGATGAATGAAGTAAACACTAGTTGGATCTTGTGTAGGAGGTAGAGTAGAATTAAATTCAGGAATCTCACTCATTTTCACTAAATTTGATTTTGAGAAAAATTCAAAGAAATTTTGAACAATCTAACACTTAAATGAATTAATTGATCAATCAAGGAAAGTCTGATTCAACAGATTTATTTCACAAGTCAATACCACTCAAAAACTTCAAGAACAATCAATTTCAAGTCAATACCACTTGAAAATAGCAAGAATCAATCTTTCAAGTCAATACCACTTGAAAACATCAAGAATCAACAAATTTCAAGTCAATACCACTTGATAATATTAAGAACAACGAATCAAGCTAACTAGATCTTGAATGAGATGAAATCTATAGCTAAAAGCAACAGGAAAATTGAGGTGAAATTATGAAGAACAAACCTAGATTGACGTAGAAAATCGCCAGAAAGTTTGTTTGAAACCTCAATAAGAATTCAAAATTTTAAGCTGTAAAATTTGATGAAGTATCTGTGTAATGATGCGCAATTAGCTTTGATACCATATTGAAGTTCATCTGTTGATTATCATCAAGAACTTCACATTTGAAAATAAACTGTCAAATGAAAATCATTAAAAGACAGAATGAGAGAGAAGAGAGAATAGAGAGAGAGTTTTATTTTCTGTAATCAATTGAATGAGTCCACATTACAGCTTAGCAACTATTTATACTTATTTCAAAACTGAAAATGCAATAACACAATGAGTAACAACTTTTTAAAAAAACAGTAACCAATTGGTGAGCAGGCTAAGCTGAGCTGAAGTCTTGAGCATATGTTGGACTTGGGCTTGGGCTTGGACCTTCAGGAAGCTGAGACTGTACACCAACAGAGGTCACAAGCTCGAATCCCACTACCTACCTGTGCTTGGGAGTACGGATTCCCTTATATCCCCACTAATTTCAAGCGTTGAACTGTGTAGCTGGGTTGACTGACCTACGAGAGGTGCTGCTACAGTTGAATCCTTCTTCTTACCAAAAGGTTTCCTAAATGGGGACCCAACAAAAAAATTAAAATAAAAAATAAGTGTGTTTTTCAGTAAAGTATCTGCTATACGGATATAGCTTGAGGTACTTGCCCAATTGCCTCGGTGTTATTACGATAGTTAAGTGCAACTTTCTTGCGTATGGATTGACGTCGTTTTACCAGAAGATGGCAGCCCCATAAAAGTTGTTAATTTATAATAAGCTTTTTACAACAACCACCAATTATATGGCTCTATGTACAAGTTGCCACCATAAGCACGGAAATCGTCTGTGAAGATAAGTTCATTAGTGACTAAGTCGAAAAGTACATAATAAAATCGTCCGTGATTATGATTTATGTGTTAAGCCTTTAACGTGGCATTGTGTTTTCCTGTGTTTCTTATTGAACTTTCAAACCATATATAGAACAGTATATCCTGAGATGCTAAATCTAAGGTAAGATTTCTTCATTCACAAAAATATGCTACGATATGTTAATATCTTTGACGGAAGAATATATATTGACAAACATCTTGGGTGGACCGGGTTCACAATAAAATATTGTGTATCCAAATTGACTTTATCAAACACCAAAACTAACTATATTAAAAAAACTGACTATATCATACGATAAGTGAATATATCATAAAATTAACTATATCATACAAAAACTGACTATATAAAATGTGATTATATCGTACAAAAACTAACTATATCAAACGAAAACTGACTTTATCAAATGAAACTTGACTATATCATATGGCTTCCGGTGCACGATAAATTATTGTGAACTCGATCTATTCAAGTTTTTGCATATTATTGATTGCCATATATTTAGGGATACACTCCTATCTTCAAGGATATTTTTCAAATAATAGATGTTTGCTTGTCACTGATTTGAGGCAGACAGGCAGTCGCAAAATTTTGCAGCAGATCAACTGCCATAATTGATTGAATTTTAGAGATAATCTAATCACAAATCGACAATAAAATCACAAAGTGTTGCAAATTACCGCTAATATAATTTGAAGAAGAATTTACATAAAAGACTACATCACTATAGTGAAAATGTAAAAGAAATTATATAGAACTAAAGTTTTTGTTTTTTAACTCAATTGCTCTCAAATTGGAATTGTTATTTAGAAAACGGAATAAGTTGTAATCATGATAAAGCAATTTATGTGTAGCACTTCCTCTCATTATTATTACTGCATCATTGAGAAATGACCCACATATTTAAGAGCTTATGTGATGAGCAGATACTAGATAACGCGAGTTAAACAAAGACAAACTAAAGGGACCTATGTAATACGAGATACATGGAGATAATTTATTATCAAATAAACTTTTAACAATGCAATTAATATAAAAACTAGTGTTTAGGTCCGGGCGATGCCCCGGGGTTCCTCAGTGCTACAATTTAGTAGTAGTTAAATAAGTCATCTCATACTCATTTAAAAAAGTCATGTCATTCATTATATGGATTTCAAAAGTTTTCTTTTCATACATCATCATTAATTTTGATTAAATAAGCAATAATAGTATGGTGGAGTGATGGTTGGATCTCTTACTTTCATACTTGAGGTTGTGGGTTCAAATGTTCACGTTAACAATGGTTCTTTTTTTTTACTATATGAGAAAGACGTGGATAGAATGTTACTGAATGAGGATGATGACACGTGGCACATATACATTTTTAGGAACGTTTTTTAATATATTAGACGTGGATGCGGCCTAGGCCCATATATAATACAGACTTATGATTAAATTTCGTTTATACTATTATTGTAAATATAAGGGTAGTATTGTAGTAGTCAACACTGTTCTTCAAATGGTATCATGCATACATAATTAATTTTAATAAACATGCGAATTTATTTATCTTTAAGGATGCAAGGGCTATGTTTAATAATATTAACTAATTACAACACATATACGTAATTTTGTGGAAACATGGATCACTAAAGGACGTTAGATCAGATGGTGATTATTTAGAAATCCTTACATAAGGTTAAGGGTTCGAGCCCAGACTTCAGCATATTTAACTTTTTAAATAATGACCACTTGACTTTGTTGGTTAATAGACACGTGACAAAATAAATTCTGGTGGCAGGAGGAGGGTGCCACGTGGCGCATAGATTCCCAAAATAAAAAATATGCAATTATAATTCAAAGGAGAAAGTATATGTTAAGATCGAGCATGACTATTTGGCTCAATTATAGTCAGCTACATTTTTGTTTAATGAGTTTTTTTTTAAAAGGTTGTCTAATGAGTTTAGTGTGTCATTTCGTAATTCATGTGGATCCCATTCTTCGCTCATCTGTTCTTTTCTCTTACTAGATACTAGCCTCCGGAATCGTAAAAAACATTAATATTAATGCGGAAAATAAACATGTATTTCGTAACACTTACAATTTATATTTACAAAACATAAGATTGAAAATGAAGATAAGAGAAGTTGGTCAATGCTTATTTTTTCTCATTAGGTTTTACTATTTTGCTTAAATACCATCTTGACCATGACAATTATGAAATCGAAAAATACAAAGATGAGTTACACTCTTTTTTCACGTTAATTTTATGAATTTTGAATTTATGTTCTTTGTAATTGTTATTGAATATTTTGGTAAAAGAAAACTTTGTAATTTTGGCTTTACAATTGTTGGAAAATTTATTTGTTATGTTAGTTTCTTCATTGTAAGTAATCTTTTAATGACAATCTTAAACTTTTTTATGTTAGTTTTTTCTTTCTACAACTTCCTTATTATGCATAATTGTAATTCAGGAAATGAATGATCAATTTTGAATATGTTTTTTTATGTTTCAAATCAGGGTATATAAGTCTTCTTATAAGGGGGACACCATCGCTCCCCCTTGGTTTATATAATAGAGATCACCGGATAAAGTTTTTCCTAATTTAAGTCAGCTGAATTTGGAGTAAAACTCAGCAGCATTCTTATAGTTAACGCGTTCAGCTGTAAAGTTAACATCAAGTCCACAATGCAGCACTTCCATGCAAGTTGTTTTTGGCCTCATATGCACACTCCTTAACTTGTTATGCTATTTATAATTGTTTTTCCTTGAGCGTTTCTTAATCTTAACTTAACAGCTTCTTCTTGACTATATACATACACAACCACACATGGCTTCTAAAATTCCTCTTTTTATTGTTCTCTCTCTCATTACACTCTTCTCATGCTCTACAAATGCACAACTCTCACCGTTTTACTATTCTAGAACTTGCCCTACTCTTCCATTTATAGTAACTAATACAATGAGGCAGGCAATATCAAATGAGCCCAGAATGGGAGCTTCGATCCTTCGCCTATTCTTCCATGATTGTTTTGTAAATGTAAAACTTCTGTATAAAGGAGAAAACTTAATTTCGTGAATGTCACCTAAGTTCTAAATACTTCTTTTGTTCTTTTTTTACTTGCAACAGTTTAATTTTCGTGTTTGTCAATACAATAGTTTAACTATTAATAACTCTGATTATTTATAAATAAAATTAATATAAAATTAAGATATAAAAATATGTAAATAGTGTGAGAAACATAAAAATCATATTGTTGCAACTCTAAAAATAGAGGAAATATTTGTTTCAAAGTTTGTCCTTTTTCTACAAATTCGACTAATTTTCTGCTACATATTTTGTGATTTAGGGTTGTGATGCATCCGTCCTTCTGGACGATACAAACACATCTACAGGCGAAAAGAATGCATTTCCTAGTAGTAACTCCATTAGAGGCTTTGAAGTTATTGATTCTATCAAGACCAATGTAGAAGTAGCGTGCAATGGAACTGTTTCATGTGCCGACATACTCGCACTTGCAGCACGTGCTGCTGTTGTGTTGGTAAGTAGAAATAGAACTAATAATATACACTGAAAGGCTTTTCAAATAATTACTAATATTACATTTTAAAAAGATGATCCTATTTTTAGGATAACTACGTGATATGTGACTAAAATTATACAATTATATAATATCTTCGTTACACTTGAATGTTCCTACTTCACATGCAATGTTTCAATTTCACCAACTGAGACACCAATTTCACTTCTTTATTCAACTAATGCTGAAAATACAACCCATATTAAGGTCTACTGATTGCATGCATCATACACCTAATGCTATTGTTTGGCTCATTTGCTTATTTAGAGGCATTCTCCGACTTCAGTTATTTACTCTTTCCAAGCCCTTCAATGGAGCAAAAGAATAAATATACTAGCCTTTGGGTACCATCCTCATGCTCCCCGGGTCTAAATTTAGTCTTGTATTTGGAAATGATACTAAAAATAATAGTTTAATTTTCATATATTTCATATAATCTATTCCCATTTTTGTTCAAAAAATAAAAGAAATAACACATTAAAAAAAGAACTTTTTATTGGGAAAGACCTATTAAAATAGTTATTTTGTTAGGAAAGACCTAATAAAAATTTTTTTGTTGAAAAAGACCTAATATAAAAATCCCTTTGTTGTTTCAGACCAACTCAACGTTTTCCGGCCAAAAAGTCCATTTTCCGACATTGACTTTTTTTCATTCCTTTCTCATATAATGGGACCATCCTATTTCTCTTTTTCATTAATCCCTTAACCCTATCAAACTCTTTCCTCTTATCTCTATTTTACTGCGCATCATTCCTCCAACTTCCTCCCTCTCTCCTTTGTCATCTTGCACAATATATTTGTTTCCTTCGTTCAGTTATCATCATAATTAAATTTCTTAATTAGAAAAATGTCATAGATAATGTAACATCTGTTGTTCTATAATTTTCAGCTAACCTTTCCTTCCTTGAATAGGATTTTGAACAGGAACACCACAATTACAGGTGGTTGGTAAGGTAGTTGTGGAAGATGAGGAATTTTTAGACATCATTTCCCAAAATCTACATACTAATTAAAGAACAAAAAATTTAATTATAAATCCCTAAAAAAATGACAAGATTCAGAAGAAATTGAGGAATTGAAAAAAATTAAAACTTGTGAAACTTTTTGGAATCTTTGCTGCTCAAATTATCCAAAAAGATGAAGGAGATATAGATATTACCTTTGCTTGTTTGGGTTGGAGAGCTTGAGTTCTTCAATGGGGGGTTGTCGCATCTCATTCCAATTCTCCAGTTTATTTGGGTTTGGGAGCAGTTAATATAATGGGAGGGAAAGAAAAAGAATTGGAAAGAAAAAGAAGAACATCAAAAAGAATTTGAGCCATTGCACTGTTGCAGGGATTCAAATGAATATAAGAAATACCTTTTTTTTTTTTTTTTTCTTTATTGAAGTGTATTAATGACATCAAATTAGGGTGGTCCCATTATACGAGAAAGGAAGGAAAAAAAGTCAATGCCGAAAAATGGACTTTTTGGCCGGAAAATGTTGAGTTGGTATGAAACAACAAAGCGATTATTATATTAGGTCCTTTTCAACAAAAAAATTTTTATTAGGTCTTTCCCAACAAAATAGCTATTTTAATAGGTCTTTCCCAACAAAAAGTTCTTAAAAAAATGGCTACTATTTTTCTTCAAAGTGATAACCTATATAGATTTAAGCCTGGACAAAAAGAAAATTTAAATAAATAAAACTGTCAACTGATTGCGGTACCTGCCAAGCTATGACACATTATGTTATTAAGTTATTTGTTTCTTATGTGAATTACACAGTTGGGAGGCCCCTCATGGTCGGTACCTCTAGGAAGAAGGGATGCAAGAACAGCAAGCCAAAGTGCAGCCAACACTAATCTCCCACCACCCACTGCCAGTCTAAGTACCTTGATCTCCATGTTCGCCGCACAAGGCCTAAATGCCCGCGACATGACCGCCCTCTCTGGGGCTCACACTATCGGCCAGGCTCGATGCACCACCTTTCGCACCCACATCTACAACGAGAGCAATATCAACCCCAGCTTTGCACCCTTGCGCCAAGCCAAATGCCCCGGTCAGGCCTCCGGTACTGGGGACGACAACCTCGCTCCACTCGACATCGTTACACCTAACCGTTTCGATAGGGGTTACTTCCTTGGCTTGGTTACTAGAAGGGGACTGCTTCACTCGGATCAGGAGTTGTTCAATGGTGGATCTCAAGATGCGTTGGTTAGGCTTTACAGTATCAACTATGTGGCGTTTGCTAATGATTTTGCTAATGCAATGGTAAAGATGGGTAATATTAGTCCACTTACTGGATCAAATGGGGAGATTAGAAACAACTGTAGGGTTGTTAATTAATTAGTTGGGTATTTGGTTGAAATTATTGGAGAGCTGAAAGGTTAATTATGTGGTATTACTGAGGGTTATAGTGAAGGATCGGCTAAAAAAGAAATAGTTGTGCACAGCTACGCACATCCAAACGAAATATATTGAAGACGAGCTTCTTTTTGTCTATAATCATTGCCATATAATACAACCTAGCCCCTTCAAAAAAGATCAAAATTAATGAATTGTTGAATAGAAAAATTAAATATTGAGATCCCACATCTACACATACATGAAAGTTCCGTATAAATGGATAACAAATGCATTGAAAAGTGAAATATGCATCATTTATTATATGAAAAGATTCTATTGAAAAGTGAAATACACATTTATCATATGAAAAGATTCCATTGAAAAGTGAAATACACATTTATCATATGAAAATATTTTGACTTTTCAATAGAATCTTTTCATATAATAAATGTGTATTTCAATTTTCAATTTTGTATCTCCCATTTATTATACTCATTGGTAAACCTAAATTTATTAGCATAATTTAACATATTTGTCATTTTACCTCGACATGTTCAATACACGCACACCATAGAATTTCGTCAACCTGATTTATCAAATTAATGTTCTAGGTCTAAATTGTTTGAGTCCTGTCTAGTTCGAAACTTTTGGCTTGAGTTTCAATCAAGTCCAATAATTCCAGTTATTAATTTTTTTTTTCCAATTTAGGTTCAAGATGTTTTCTCATGATTTAAATTTGAAAAACTAAACGCATTACATCCATTTCTAAAAGTAAGTTATATACATCTTTAAAACCCATAATAAAATGGAAATTGCAAAATATAAGACCCAAATCAACCATTCAACATAATCCAATTTGTATCAAGGATCAAGCACAACCACAATTAAGATCAATATTAAAACGTGGACAGTTATATATGTATATATACATATATGTATATATACATATACTATACATATATATATATATAAGTGAGTTCATGTCAGAATGCATACTTACATGAGAAATGAGAATGGATTTTACACGCTATAACTCTAATGAACAAGTGATGCAACTCTAATGAAAAAATGATGTAACTCCAAAAAAAAGAATATTAGAAAAAAAAATTCAAAAAAAAATATTTTTTTTGGGTGCAAAATATTTTCGGAGGTATAACTCTAATGAACAAGTGTTGTAACTCTAATCCAATCGTGTGGTTGAGATTCATTCTCATTTCTCATGTAAGGAGCATTCTCATGTGATCTTGCCCCTATATGTATATATGTATATATGTATATATATATATATGTACATATATATATATATATATATATATGTACATATATATATATATATATATGTACATATATGTACATATATATATATATATGCATATATATATGCATATGTACATATATACATATATATATATATATATATATATATATATATATATATATATATAGAGAGAGAGATTTGGGCTCACGTGAGAACAATATGGTTATATGAGAATACCTAGTTATATGATAATAAATCCGAGCCCTTGGATTACTCTAATCTAACGGCCGTCATTAATCGTGTTTCATTAATCCAAAAAGAACGATTGTGCTTCCTTCACCTACCTACAATAGCTCGACGCCTCAACCACTGTACAAACCAATAATTTCATCCTCCATTATCAAAGCTCGAACAAGATTCAAAACTAAAATTTTCGTCCTTAATTGAAGCTCGGACAAGAATCAAGATTCGAAATTCTCCATTGAAGCCCGAGGAAGATTCAAAGTGGTATTTTTTCGGATTTTTTAAGCTCTATTTTTAGTTATATCTTGGATGTTAGGGTTCGTTGTCATAACTTTGATGTTGGTACTATGAAATTAAGATTCGAAAAATGTGATTCTCAGTTTGCATGTTTGTTTTACTTGTTTCGTACTATATTTTTTCGATCGCAATCTTTGTAAGGTAAAACTTCCATATTTTTTAGGTAATATGGCATTTATGTGTTTTGGTTTGTATTTGTAATTGGTGATGTACTTTAAAGCAACTAGTGATGCACTTCTAAGCCACTGGTGATGTATTTTAAGCCACCATTAGTTATATCAATTGATAATGAGTCATGGATAACTTGTGATAATTATGATAATGTAAATACAGACTATTGATAATATCTTGGTTCTAATGTTTGAGTAGATTTAAAATTCCAATTTTTTTCTAAATTTTTTACTCACTGATAAGCTCAAAAAATTCCATATTTGGACTTAGATGAATGATAGAAATAGAATTGATTTGGACTTAGATGATGCTGTTTCTGAATGTATGATTACAGTTGGTAACTTGGGGCAATAATGTTTGAATTGCTTGTAGGATATCCACCTTTTTACTTAGATGACCCCATGACAACATGTAGGAAGGTAAATACTAAATACACTTGTTTATCTCCTTTTTATTTTTAAGCTATCTTAAGTCCAAGTTCGAGTTGCATATGCATCGGTTTTCTTTTCTATATTTTCTTGTTGTTGCGCATACATTGTAGCATTAGGTGTGTGATGTACTAGCTGGAAGATAAAGCTTGTTCTTTCTTTTTCCCCTTAGCTTTCCGGATAGGTTTTGCTGTAAACTTGTATATAAATTAAGATCGTCCTTTAAAAAAAAAAAAACATTAAGACTGTACATGCCATAAGTTGGTCAATGGTTTAAGAAGGTTTCCCTGCTTCCACATTTTGCAGATAGTGAATTGGAGAACTCATCTAAAGTTTCCTGAGGATGCAAAGATATCTCTAGAAGCAAAAGATCTCACTAGTCAATTGTTGTGCAATGTTAATCAGAGACTTGGGTCAAATAGTGCTAATGAAATAAAGGTGTTGTATGGTCTGTCCTGTTCTTAGTTCTTTTAGAACTTGAAAATTTGCTAAAGATTAAGGAGCTAACCATTTTCTTCTATATCTAAATATATCATAATTTCAGGTTCATCCATGGTTTGGTGATATTGATCGGCAGAGGATATACCAAATGTAAGCTGCTTTTATCCCTGAGGTTAACGATGAGTTAGACACACAAAATTTTGAGAAGTTTGATGAGGTACTCTCACCTCTATGTCGTGTTGCTGATAATCTGCATCTTTTTTGTATTTAATTATATTTAGATTTACAGTATTTTGAGATATATCCAGGCTGACTTTCAAGCTCAATCATCATCAAAGACAGGTCCATGGAGAAAAGTACTATAAAATGTGTTGTACTTTTAAGTCATCATTTTTGTTTTGGTGCTTTAGATCTCAAATTAGTCTCCAGGCATTCTAATCATGTCTATATGCAGTCTAGAAATTACACTTTTGCTCTGTTTGCCTCAGTTATGACTTATAAGCGTATAATTAGCTCGACTACTTTGGGTTTGTACAGTTATCTAAACAAGCTTAAATTAAATATACCGTCTGCTGTATCCTCCCTCACATAGTTATCATTGTAATAAGGGACTATTTTTCTTCAATTAATCTGTTTTTCAAATTTTATGCATTTCTTCCTTTTGCTGTCTTTAAGAAGTTGTGGTGTTTGTTTCCTTTTTTTTTTTTTTTTTACCCCTTTTCATGTTTCTCTGTCAAATTTTTCTCTCCTTTTAAATATGGCTTGTATGCTTTCATCGAAGGACCTGAATTTTGTGGGGTACACTTACAAGAACACTGAAAATGAGACTATTTTTGTAAACCATAATGGGGAAAGTACTTTTGTAATACTAATTTGAATGTTTTGTTTCTTCAAACTTCTTTGCCTCTTTTCTCTATCGAGCTCATGTGTTTATGTAAAAGGTCAGATTTGCAAGAAATATAAACCTAATTCATGGAATTCCTTTTTCAATAAAAATAATTCATGTAATTCAATTTTGTTAGTATTGATGTACATGTGCTCAACTGTTAATTCATGGATTCCCTAATTATAAGTTATTTTTTCACATCCTTAAATCGAAAATTTGGTGTTTTAGAGACTACATATGATGCTGAAGGAATGTTACTAGAACTTTTGTTCACATTCTTCTATATATGTCGTTTTGCACTATACACTGCTGTGGAACTCATGTGGGTTGCTTTTGAAGTGTTTGATCATTTTTGGATTTTCTTTAGTTGGGTAATGGGTATGAGTTTGGCCATGTTCATCAAATAGTTACTATATATACATCACTCGTACACTACAAGTACATTAAATTTCAAGTACATTAAATCTCAAATATACTTGTATATACAATCTCAAGTAAGTTGATATTTTTTGTTTTCTTATAGGAGTAATCCTTTGAATACCAAATTAAGTCAGAATTGTTTAAGATAAAATATGATGTAGTGAGGTAATTTTTTCTTTGTTCATTTTTTGCTCTTTGACTAGCCAAATCTAGCTATTAAATCTAGAATGAATGATTCCTGTTGTCAGTTTAGTTGAGTTGGTCTCTTTTTTTTTCTTTTCCAGATTCTGTGTTTGCTTCATCTTGATTCAGGCATTAAATTTTTCTTGAATTGGGTCATATCTGCGGGAGTGGCCGGACGAAGTAGATCGACTGTTGCATAAACCACACATAAAAATGCACGTATAATCAAAATAGCAGCAAGGTCCCCGTTCTCAAAACCAGTGAATGGTTCAACAACGACATCACCTTTGAAAAGCATACTAGCAGCTCTAACCTCTCTTCTCACAAAAAGGAAAAAAAGAGAGAACGAGGCAATCAATCTTTTCATACCACTAACTAGAGCAGTCTACAAGGCCTGGTGATAGGGACTCTGGTCAGTTGAGATCATAAAGCATGTTTGACAAAGAAATTTCTAAATTTACTGAAAAAGGTGGCCTTGTGGATCTTGAAGCTGTGGGGAGGCTGGTTCGACTAATGCAGCCTAAGGCAGCATGCCTTAGTTGATGGACTTGACAGGGCAATCCATGCTCACAAGTCATAAGGGTAAATCTAAAGCGATGACAGAGACAAGAAGCTTCTCTCAATGGTTCTAACTCCTATGCAGCTAGAGTCACTTCTTCTTGTCGCACACGTAGACCTGTGAAATACACATTTGCAACGTTGCGATCTTTTTTCACTACTGGAACAGTTACTTGTTGTCAGAGGGGTCTTAGACACATGAGTAGAGTGTATGACTGCTCAGGGCCCCCAATTTTAAAGGGCCCCACCTGTTTTTAATTTTCTTACTTTTTAGGTTCTTTGAGTTTAGAAGGAAAATACATTTGTTAATCCAAAATTTTTGCCGCTAATCTATATACTATTTTTCATATTTCATAGCTTATTCTAGTTTTATCCTTGGTATATATTTACTATATATTCTTTTAAATCTAAGTTGTCTCCTTGTTAAAAATGAAAATAACATTGAAGTATTTAGAAAAGTTAATTCATTTTCAACCATTTATAATAAAAAAATAAATTAATTATTAATAATACGGGATTAGAGATCCGTTTTATATTCCTATAGGGCCCATGCTTAATGCATGGCACATGGCCTCTAAATTGTCTGAGACGTCTCTACTTGTTGTACATAAGATGTCCACGAAGGACCATTGCTCATTTAAGCAGCTATTAATAAGGATATGTTGTGTTCTGGTTAGTGTAATGGTCTTTGTTATTCCGCTATTAATATAGATTTGAGTTTGGAAATGCAAAAAATTGAAATTTTACCATATAAGCAAGAAAGAGTTTTATATCAGTATTACCGTGACTTCTACTCTTTGCTTTCTCCCTAGTGTCCTGAAGTATTATTAATTTCATGTGTATAAGGCTTTTTTGAGAATTTTAGTTGTGCATGAATTGCCGTAACATAGTTTGGTCATATTATGCTTTTCATGCTTAGAGTATGAATGATGATTCTTGACTAAAGTTTCCTTGTGTCTTGGTACTTATGCTTACAATCGGTGATGTACAAATAAGTCATCAGTGATGTACATTCAAGTCATTGGTGATGTACCTTCAAGCTATCAGTGGTTGTCCTTGTTCCCTTTTTTTATTTTGTTGTTGTTAATGATCACTTATAAAAAATAATAGGTTAGGAGAGAAAAAATTAGTGAGAAAAAATTAAGATAGTCTAGTGACTAGGAGTAATTAATATAGAACATCAACTAAAACTTTTCAAGCCATTGATGATGTACATTCAAGTCATCTGTAATGTACATTCAAGTCACTAGTGATGTACACAAGCAAATTAGTTGAGCGTAATAAATTTAATCATCTTTATAGCTCTCAATATCAAGAACCAAAAATATAGATCATCGAAGCACGAAAATAGTTTTATTAATGTTTACGAAGGGGGTACACAAATCACCTTCTTCCACAAGAGATCATTAGGGTCCTAGCGGAAAATAGTAGCAATAAAAGGAAGCCCACCCAACCATGGCCCAAACTCCCCAATCCCTTCACATAATCCACACCACTTCCGGATCCATAAAAAACGTATAAAACTTATATGGACCTAGTCCACACTAAATTAATGTGGACCTAATGCTATTACATGTGATTTATGAATAAAGGTCACTATGTCAATATATATATATAAAAGATGAGTTGGTATAGATTGTAAAGGGTGACTGTGAGAAAAAAAAATGTTACTATGTTATAAAATGAAAATTTTATTATGATAAATTAATGAAAGAAGGGGTAACTATGTCAAAAAAATTGTCACTATGTTAGATAATAATAAATTAGTGTAAGTTAAGATTTGAAAATGTTACTATATGAAAAGAAATGATCACTATGTTATATGGGTGGCTTTGGTCCACAACAATATTAGTATGGATCAGGTTTACCCAAGACTAACTAGGCTTTTGACTCAGCCACATAGGCCAGCTCCATATTAGGCAGACCACGCCAACATATAGCTGACCCAGAACCTGATCAAGATGGCAAAGTCTGTGCCTCATCACGAGTTACAAGCCACATAATGTATAAGAAAATATTATGATGAGGATTACATTGATATATACAAAAGTGACAAGTCATGCAGACCAAAAACAAAAGGTGGGTATTGAACCTACAGTCAATTCTTGTCAGCATATTGAAGAGATACTTCCACGACAAATATTTTTCCATAGTTATGTTACAATATGGTCACCACAAAAAGAAATTATCTAATCATATTGTATCTAAATGTAAGCTTGGAGTTCCTCATGCAACAATAGAAGCCATAGTCAGCTGGATACACACTGGATAGAATTTGGGTGTTAGATACTCACTTCCTTAGGCATTCATCATAGAACTCATAAACTTGAGTAATCTGCCCAAGGACATCAAAAAACACCATATTATGAACAAAAGCTCAATCGATTTGACCAAGAAATTAAATACATCACAGTAAGTACTCTTTTGGACTGATTTAAATAATGTACAAACAATATTTGTCCAAATAGATCACGAGCCTCGACAATGAAAAAGAAAAGCTCATCACTCAATGAGGCTCAAGACCCATACCTGACGAGTTTCGTGATTCCCTCTAATTTGGGGATAACGAACTTTAAGTGCAACCAGGAGCTGAACATGGGGGAAAGAAAAACAAAACATATTCAATTTCATGTATACTGATAATTATCATCATATATCATGTTTACATTACGTTATAGTGCATACTATCCTAGACATGGAAGCTAAAAAGGTCATGATGATATCAACAATCAGCCCAAATACCTACATGGACTATAGCCAACCCCAAATAACACAGATTAATCAGCATTACAATCATTATTAGCCATTCCCTGCAAAAAGGAACTGTCTCTCGCCACCTACCAAGTGATTTGCTAAGGTATAACTATCACCAAAAGCATTAAGTAGATGGTTGCCCAATCCTAATGATCCCTACCCTTTCCTCAGATGTGTGAGCCTTCCAATCCCTCACCTCAAATTCTTCAATCATTAGGCAGCTAAATGCAGTCTCCTACCTTACACAGAGACTTGGGGGAGGTGGAGGGGGTAACGGAGTAACGACTGCATGAGCATTAAACTATGGCATGCGACAACATCACAACAACTTTATGACAAATTCTCAATCACACTGGCAACACCAATCTGGTAGTATCAAGAGCTAGAACTCAACGGTAAAAGCAACCTTGAAACTAGATCAATAGTAATGTACTTGTAGGTTTCCGATGATGTATATATGGCAAAGATATAATGTACATGAGTTGTATTGGTACACCAAAAGCTAGAAAGCAAACACTAGCCATGCATGATACACCAAAAGGTGTTAGACTAGAGGCCAAATCATATTAAGCTAGCTACCTCTTAGATATAGGCTACCCTTCTTGAACCTTCCATTTTCTTCTATTTTAAGAAGACCCTCATGATTATCACGTCCTTTGTCCTACTACTCTTCTAAACTACTAACTCTTCTAAGCTTTCCATTACACTTCTCTCCCTACACCTCTATAAGATTTTCTTTCTTTTGTATGCTTTTCTTAATCAACTTGTTTCCTTCTATCCAATATAAATTCCCAACTTATACTTAATAATGTCCTTGAGATTTAATGTATTTTTAGTGTAACACTAATGTACATGTAGTAAATATATGATGAACATGTTTGTCTTACACAAAATGTTAAATGTCAAACAGATTTTGAAAATACAGAGCCCATATTTGTCTTATAAATAAGAATCTCTTGATATATATAGCTCAACGTGGCATCTCTATTTCAAAAACATCTATTAACATACAGTTTAACAGTTTTGATATAACGAGCATACTAAACCATTTTTTTAATCTTTTGCAAGCGAAAAATCCTAAATTTACTGCTTAAGATGACCTCTATTCCAAGCATATCTATCATATAAAATTTCTCAATATCGCATGAGTTAATATAATTACATAAACCAATCCACCAAACAAAATACAAATTTCATTGTTAGTAATATATTATAATAAAAAATCAACAAGAATTGAATAACACATAAATATCGACATACATTATACAAACAAAGCAACATTCAATTCGTCATTTCGCTCAATTACAAGCACATAAATTGACAATTAGACTAATAATTAGTTCAATTAAAGTGGACAAAATCAACAAAAACTTCACCCTCGGAGAAAGAGAGTAGTAGCACAAGACATATAGGTGATGGTAGCATAAGCGTTTAGCCATGGCAGAATATTGAGAACAACAAATTTCATTGTTACTAATTAATATATCATAATAAATTTTTTGATCAGAGAGCTAATTTAACAAGAGGAGCATAATATTAAGAACAACAAACTTGGAAAACAGATTTAGAGCAATCAAAATTTCATTTTGGTTTGAGAATTTCGTACCTGTTGATGAATGAATTGAACGATTGAGCAGCACCAAAAATTGATGAATTGAACAAACGTTTGATGGATGAATCGATCGATGAAGAGAGAAAAGTTCAGATTAAGGAATGTGGCTAAGATCTGATGTACACGAGTTGTATTGTACACTAAATGCTAGAAACCAAACACTAGCCATGCATCATACACCAAAAGGTGGGGACTAACTTTTTCTAAAAGATATACCAAAGCATATTAAGCAAGCTACCTCTTAGATACTAGATAGGCTACCCTTCTCGAGCAAAGACACCCTCATGATTATTACCTCCTTTGTACTACTAGTCTATAACATTGTATTCCTTTTATATGCTTTTCCCTTGCCTAAAAGAGTGTGTAGATTAAGGAATGTGGCTAGAAATTAATCAATATCAACATAGCTAATTTGCCATACAACACTAATAAATTCCATTATGCAATACTATTACGTTGTATAGAGTCTAGACCCCTCTTTTGATACTAACATTATGCATTCTGTTTCTTTGACACTCTTTCTCTTTTTTTCGGACTCCCTCTCTTATATGGTTGGGTGCGACGGAAAAACAATTGTAGAATCTCATCACCCATAGCTAAGCATAAATCAGTTTTTTGAGTCCAGACTGGTGGTAGTGTCTTTATATGAGAACGTAATTGACTAAAGAAAGGGAAAATATAATGTACTTGTAGTGTAGCACTGATGTACATGTAGTGTCTTTACAATGTACTTGTAGTGTAGCACTGATGTACATAACATAGCTCAGCTCGAGTGCTAAATTTGGTACTGTTTTTTTTTCTTACGATTTTTTCTAGCTTTCTTCGTCACTGAATCATCATGTAAAGAGGAATGAGAATCAACTCTCTTCAAATGCCGGAGCAAGTCAGGACCACTAGACCTATTTTCTTTATGATCATGATATTTCTTTTTCCTTTTGACCTTCGTTACGACATTGCCATTAGAAGTACCCTTAGATTCACCATTCTGAGGCAATTTCCCATTAGCATTGCCATTATGTGACAAAGTACAGTCTGAAGTGCCATTCAACTTGCCTCCTCTTTCACCCAAGTTTCCTATACTACTACCATTCCTAGAACCACGCTGTTTGACAGCAGAAACCCAAGGCTTCTGATTAAATACCCTTTGCAGATCCAATGACATAGATTTCTCAGCATTCTCAGTACATGTTATGTACGTACACTCCAACAGATGATAAGAACCTTAATAATTTCTACCATTAGTCATTATAGCACTGATGTACATGTAGTGTAGCACTGATGTACATGTAGTGGACATACGATGAACCTGACCAAACTCATTTGATTGTACCCATTACGTACCCATTAGCCAGCTAAACAAAACACAAAGATGATCAAATTCTTCAAAAGCAACATACTTAGAACAAAATTTCCACAACACTACATAACCACAACACAAAAGATAGTGGATCAAATTCTTCAAATCACAAACTGACATGTCAAGTGAATAGATAGTGCCTGATAACCTAAATAATAAATGAATCCACCAAAAACCCGAACCACGCATTGAATTCTTCAAGAACAGAACAAAAGATACAAAATCTGACCTCAAACTAAGCAAATTACTAAATATATAAAGAGAGAAAAAGAAGAGTATGAACAGAAATTCTAGTAATATTCAATCACCATCAAGTATTAGTCTATAAAAGACCTAATTATCGATTAAAAGAAGTGAAAAACATAGCCTATAATTAGGAATTCATGAATTCAGAATAGAACGCAAGTACACCAATTTTGAAAAATATCAAATTCCATGAACTAGGTTTATACTTCAATTGCAGCAAATAATGATGTCTATAAACTAGGTTTATAATTCAATTGCAGCAAACAAAATTTTGGGTTAGTTTTCTGATTTTCGTACATGATGATTGAAAAAACAAGGTTGTATGAATTGATGAATTGAACAAATAATTGATGGATGAATTCGATCAACAACAAAGGTTCAAATGCTTCTCTGCAATCAATTGTTGATGAAAGTTCTGATTTTTTGAATTTTCCTCATTTGTAAGCCGTTGTTTTTTTCATCCAATGCTTTGAATTACCACGTTGCCGCGAGATTGAGGTTGGAAGAGGTGGTTTATGCTATTACCGTTTGGGCTAATCCCAGCCGTCCGATTTGTGTAATCTAAAGGTTGTAAGCTATTCTCATATAATTAGGTATTCTTATATAACTCTCTATTCTCACATGATCCGGACTCTATATATGGGCTCTGATGAGAACAACATAGTTATATGAGAATGCTTAGTTATATGAGAATAAACCTCTATCCTTGGATCACTCTAATCAAATGGCTCACAATTAGCGTTTCATTAATCCAAAAAAAATGTCGTTCTTCGTCGACATACAATATACAATAGCTCGACCTACTATAGCAAAAGCTCACAATTTTGTCCTCCATTGAAGCTCGAACAGGATTCCAAGAAGCTCGGCCTACTGTAGCAAACTAGCAATTTCGTCCTCAATTGACGCTTGGACGAGATTCAAAGTTCTCCATTATATTGAAGCTCGAAGAACATTCAAAAAGGTATTTTTTCGGATTATTTAAGTTCCATTTTTTAGTTATTTCTCGGATTTTTGGGTTTCATATTCATAATGATGTTGTTACTCTGAAATTAAGCTATGGAAAAATGTGATTCTCATTTTGCTTATTTGTTTCACTTGTTTCGTTTTGGATTTAGATCTTTGTAAGGTAAAATTTCCATCTTTTTCTGGTAATATGGCGTTTATGTGTTTTGGTTTAACTCCATATGTTTCTGATTCTAAGACTAAGCATTTATAATTGGTGATGTACTTTTAAGCAACTGGGGATGTACATTTAAGCCAATGGTGATGTATTTATAATCCACCACTAATTATATCAGTTGATGATGAGTCATGGATAAACTGGTGATAATTATTGATAATATCCAGGTTCTAATGTTTGAGTAGAATTTAGAATTCAATTTTGTAAAATTCTTGTATACTCACTGATAAACTCAAAAGTTCCAGATATGAACTTAGATGAATGATAGAAATAAAATTGATTTGAACCAATTGAAGGATTAACTGAGTCTTGAATCTTGAGTTCTAGAGAATTGCTATATGCCTAATTCCCCGTTCCCCCTCAATTTATTAGTACTTATACCCAGAAAAGAAACAAAATTTAAGCTTCTACTAGTGCTTGTGTCTTCATAGGTACAATCTTGAATGTGTATGCCACGCCTTTTTTTTCTAGTACATTCTTTATACCATCACAACTCATGTGTTATGTGGTGTTGTCTTCATAAATATGGAACTGTTTGTGCAACTCCTTAAGCTTTATCAATTTAAGATTCTAACACAGAACAACTTCTTGGACACCTATAAATGATGATACCTTCTTCCAGAATTGATACCAATAGTCTGAGGAATACCCCGACCTCTTCTTTAGACAATCCAAATTACCTGTTATCTTAGATTGGTCCGAAGGGTTTCTTCCAAACAAGTCCTCCATGACTTATAACCTATTAGAATTTGACCATCACCATCTCCACTATTTCGACCTGTTAGCAAGTTATAAATCATGCTGGGGTACCTTGGGATTGTTAAACCATTCTTGGTTAACTAATAGTTGGGATTGTTGAAAGAGAAGTGAAGTCGAAACTACTAGTGTGAAATCTTACTAAATTATAATCTATCATATATTCTGCAACCTTGCATTTTTTTCATTCTAAAAAAGAAGCATGGTCGATGCATTGTTCTAGCTAAATTATGTCCAAGATATCATAGATTATGGACCACTGTGTTGGGACATCTTTTATTTAGGCTACTTGTTCATCATTACATATGTACCAAGACGTGTAATGTACCTTGACTATCGGAGTAGTGTGTTATACATTTCTTGTTAAATTAGTTTGGAGTTGGACCACTTGTTTAACCATTCCAAGATTCCTGTTGTAGATAGGGATGATGATATCGATTATATTTGCTGTAGGAACAAGAACATATGCAGACTTCTAATTAGATTGCTTCAAGAGTGTTGCTGCGGATTTCATGCAACAAGTAAGTTACTGAAAATTGTTGAAGAACTACTGACCATTCCATTTGTCCTTGCAACCCTTCGTTGTCCAAATGCTTGACAACAATACCCTGGGTTTTCAACACACACTAGTAAATTTCATGAACATACCTTTTTGCACCTTTCCAAACCCACCTACCCTGATTTCTAGTCCTCAATACACTCGACTGAAAATCAACTAAATATGATTTCTGCCCAAATAACCAAGCCAAGTTCTCGTTTATCTGCTGTGACAAGCTGAAGTTGAGGTATTGCTCAGGTGACCAGTATATGCCAACTATTATAACGAAGGCAGCTGTGCAATGTTGTTCGATATGAGGTTGGTGGTTCAAGATTTTTACTAAAGTTTATCCCTATGATTATGGAGTCGTCGACTGAGCAACACTATAAGAAAATATATGTGTTTCTGAATCTTTCATGGCTGAAAAATTATAAAGGTTTAGTGTTATTTGAAATTTCTCATATATGAGATTTAATGTATTTGTAGTGTACATATGATGTATGCGTGGTAAAGATCTGGTGTACATGTTATGTATTGGTATATGGCTTTGGCTATGTGTATCTTTAGCTTTTAGCTAACAACATGTGATATATTGGTATTATTAAAGATTGACTTATTATACCTTATTAAGGAAACAAAAAAGATGAGTGAAATTTTTGTAAATACAAGGAGTTTTGCCTAGAATTGAGTAGTGAGTCTCTATTCCATTTAGTTCAATAAGACTAGAACAAAAAGGTTCTATAGACATAACACTATATACACCCAACTAACATGTTAGAGTTGAAAAAATGTGTTGCAAAAGAGGGGTAAAAAAACAACTCAACTAGCATATTATTTGAAGCTCTTTGCAACAGCATAACAAAGTGAGCATCATGGAGAAAAGTAATTGACATAAATGTTGATCAGATTAACTATGTGTATTAGTTTGTTCCGATGAGTTGTATAATTGTGTTTAAAGCTAATGTGGTTATGAGTTGAAATAATTTAATATGAATAATTTACTAATGAATATATTTTTGTTTCTAGGATCATCTTTGGAAAAGTTTATAAACCAAAGCCAAATACTATTGTGAGCTTTTGAAGGATGACTCCAATGTGGTCGAACAACCTATTTGAAGAATGCTAAGGGCCTAAGGCGATGAAATGAGCGAGTAATGGGAAGAACTTGTACTTGGTAGAAATTCTCCAATTTTTTTGTTAAGAAAGAGAAAGATGCATACTATTACAAGTTTAATTATGATTTTAGAAATCAGCATTTGTAATCGTTGATGTTCTTTTAAGCCATCTATGATGACTTTTAAGCAATAAGTGACGTACTTTTTGGCCAGAGGTGATGTACTTCTGGAAATGTAATGATTTAATGTCTCCGACTGAGCGTGTGTAGAGCAATAAGTGACTTAATGAATTAATGCCAAAACAAGCATGCTTGATGCTTTTTATATGTGTGAATTTTTGTTCTGAATGTCTCCTCGTATTGCAATGCCAAGTTTAGGCCATGTTTGGTTCTATCTTTCACAAAGGCCATGTTTGGTTCGAAAGAATTAACTCACTCTAAGTTGAAGTAATTAGTAAATTCAACTCCTATAAAAGCTGGATTTCCATAGTTCACAGTACAGTCATTTTGTAATCATGACTGCATTTCAGATTATTGGAATTGTTGATGCAAAAACTCGATATAAATAGCACTAGCATTCACATTACTCAATCTTAGTTTGATAAATGGCAGACCAACACCTCTTAAAATTTCAAGAAATGTTCTTGAAGATATAGTTGATTGTTCTTTATATTCATAACCTAAGAAAAAGTTGCACGTCATGATCCTTTTTATTTCAAACGACTTAAGATTCTCAAATGCATTACTTTTTAGACCAGTGTTGTTGTCATACTATAGCCAACATGGGTATGTAAAAGCAAATATTTTACATCCCCTACTATAATAATCTAAACGATATAAAATAATAATAACTGGTTGAATGGTTCAAACTATAACAATACCATTGAAAGTATATATTATAATTACGAAGTCATGAATCATGCCTGCCCCTTGAAGCGTATACACAATCACAAATTCTTTAGTTTGCCTTCACAAATTATTCTTATTGCTATATGGTAAAGATCGACTTTCAAAGTCAATTACATATTAACAATGGCAAAGAAAAAAAAAGCTCAAGAGAAAATCTCCCAAGATCACATGGTTATATTGCAACTTAGCAAGGTATTAGTTTCTCCAATAATATTGACAACTATTCCATTGAAGATGGATCAAAGAGTGATTTCACATAGTTTCTTTAGCTCCTTTATTTTTCTAATTGCTACTTCTTGCAAATGAACGAGCATAAAAAAGGTTTAGGTGGTCAAGCTAGTTACTATTTAATGTACCTACAAAAACTACTTAATTTACATAGGAGGAATTCTCAATGAACGAACAAAGATGTAGTATATAATAATTCAATGTGAAACTATTGTCAACAAAAAAAATATCAAATATTCAAGGCATAGTAGACCATAACAAGCAAAACATTACGAGCATGGACATACACGTGTCATATACATCTGATAGTCGGAGCAAGAAAAATATTGCTTTCTTTCCTAGATTAGGATGATGGATCACAAAAGTGGGGAGTACAACTCACTTTACAAAAGTGCCAAGGCTAGGAAATATTCCTAGATTAAGAGCTTAATAACACTACTCAGAAATACAAAGTATATAATCCAGCTTTGTTCTTTTCTAGACAACTAACTAAATTTGACATTGAAATATAGACATTCAAAGAACATATATTTACACATAAGTCTCCATTCTACTAATCTTTTTGCAATAAGTACTCTTCTATAGAAACATAACCAGACGACAATAGACTCTTTGGAGTTGCTAGAGAATTGCATATAATATTCCTGCCAGTTTAATTTTGAATGACTACCAAGTATGAGTTTGTACATTGCACTAATAGCAAATTTCTCTGTAGGAGCTATTTGGCTACAACCATCAACTGCATCCACATATATCTAACACCCAAAATGTTCTTGACTAAGCCGAAAGGAATTTTAGGAACTCAACCCTTTCACTGTTTCACATAATAAGTATGGAGGGAGCATCTTAGGTTCTTTATTTCTCATATATATACATGATCTTCTACTATACATGAATCAAGATACTGAAATAGGAAGAATTAAAACCATAAAAACTATTATATGTGCCTTTTAATGTATATATAGTGTAGCCATGATGTTCATGTAGTAAAGATCTGATGTATAGTAGCAAAGTAGACATCAGTAAAAAGGCAGCAGCAGTATATACAAAGCAAAAAAGTAGTATTTAAGGACTAGTAGACATAATACACATCAGTAGACAGAAATATCATTAAGCCAAAAAATAGAAATAAGTTTCTATTTAACTTAAATCAAGTAGGTAAGTTTTATGGGCAATTTTGAAAGTCATTAGTATCCAAGCTCTCCACATGTGTTGCATAGCCTCTTTTTCTATTGATGTTGCTCGATTGCTTTCTCCTTCCCTCCATTTGTCCTTTTTCAACTTCAAGTGCCACTACCTTTGTTACTTGATATACGAAATTTAATATACAAGTAGTGTACTAGTGATGTATATGCAGTAAACATCTGATGGACATGGACAAACTCATATCCATTACCCAGCTAAAGAAAACACAAAGATCGGTGTGAAATACACTTGCACAAAAGTCCCTCATTAGTAACTACGTCAGTGCAAAATGACATAAATAGAAGAATATGAAAAAAAGTTCAAGTCAACATCTATCACCATCAACTATAGTCTATAAAACATCTTATTTTCGATTAAAAGATGTGAAAAATAGCTTATAATTTGGAAATCTATGAAAAAAAAAGAGTACAACACAAGTACATCAATTCCAAAATAATGAATTGCATGATTTTTTTAATGAAAGAAGAATTTCATGAATTAGGATTATACTTTACTAGAGCAATCAAATTTCATTTAGGTTTGAGAATTTCATGCCTGATGATGATTGTAAAAACAAACAATTGAGCAGCATCAAAAATCGATGAATTGAACAAATTAAACACTTGATGGATGGATTTTCATCATAGAGAAAAGTTCAGATTTTTGTTTGCATGGGAGAGGCTTTTTGATCATCTTATAACTCCCCTTGTAACCCCTTTGTAACATCCACTTTAATTCCCAAATTAATTCCCATTATTCAAGCTCTTCTAACCCCTTTTTAGAACCAATTTGCTGCTGGAAATTGATCAGATTATTTTGTCCAATTTCCCCATTCTATTCGACCATTTGAAGAGACAAAGTTGAGAGGAAAAGTTCATCTCGGTTTTTCCTTCCACACCTTCATGAAAATTACCATCGCCTGATATCTAACCGTTTGATCGTCCCAAAATTTGGACAGCAAGTTGAAGACATCAGGAAATTCACTTTGATCGGAGCGATTGTAAATCCCAGCGTTCAATCGCCGGGAATCGTAATCGGAACAGAACATCATGAAATGGAATTTTACAATGTTCAAGAAGAAGAATATAAGCAATTGGAGGTCTTTAAAGGTAACTAACGATTTTCCTAGAACGTTAGAATTCGCGTAGGAGTTATTTTAGTGCTAATATTTAAGTTGGGTTAGTATATGGTTTTGGGAATTTGGGAGAGAATAACTTTATATTATATGTTTGTTCTTATGAGTTTGTATGAATCAAGTGAATATGTGGTTATTGTGATATTTTTGGTTTGAGTACTATTATAGCCTTGAAAATCATTATAGTTTGACTAGTGTAGAATTCATGATCTTATGATGTCATTGTTGTGTGTTGGACTCTATATTCTTGGTATTATGGGAACGTTCGTATTACATGTAATGCATGATCTTGTTGTAAGTTTGGTGTTGAGAAGTATGGTTTAGATTAAAAGGTTGGTTTTTATACTAATATCATTGCTCGATAGTGGATAGCAGTAGCACCGCTTCTACTGGAGCGCCCGCACCAACGCAACTGTTGGCATGGTTCTGTTAGCGTTGGGTTCCTTGTTGAGTTGTTGGGTTATTGCCCTTCTTCCTAGACTCACATTTTTGAGCTGCTATACACACATTGGTTCTATTGTTCGTGACATACTGTTGTTATCTTTCTTTTGTACTTTGTATTCTATGCGTGAAGAGGTTGATGTTAATGTCTGCTTATTTATGGTATAGTGGACTACATGTTTGCTTTGGTTTGATCTTTTCCTCCTCCTTTGTTTTTGTTAATCACGTATAATAGGTATTAATGCATGCAATGAGTCTTGTACCATCGGTTGTATACTTATATAATGGACCTGTATCTTTTATTTTTATATTTTTTCTATATTTATATTTTTACTAGTTTCATATTTCATCTTTTGGGTTGTTTGTAGTTGTAATATGATATGGTGTATTTGGCATGTTTGATGGTTTATTGTTTTGGATGTGTTTCTATGAGTTGTTATAAATGATTATATATCATGAGTGGTTTGATTACTTTATATATGATTGTATGGAGTATGACATCTGGTGGGTAGTTTGTATGAAAATAATTTTGTTGTGGTGATAAGTTGTGGTGTGGTTATCAAATGTTATTTTATTTAAAAAGTAGATGTGATAGGAGTTGGTAGGGTATTTTTTATTAGAGGAGAGAGAAAGTTGGATAACTTTTTATTGATAAAAGGTAGAGTGTGGGCCAAAAATGTGTAAAGGAAATAATATATTAATGGTGGGACCATGCCAAGAATGGAAGTGTACGTTCAAACTAATTTGGACAAACATAAATGGAAAGTGTTCAGACTATTCTGGGACGGAGGTAGTATTTATTTTTATTTGAGGATGATGACTAGTGAGACGACATGTTGGTCTCCTAGGAATGAACAATCACTATGTACTAAGTGGGGTACATAGTTTATACTTACGTATTGAGTAGGGTATGTAGGTCCGTCTTGGTTATTAGTTGTCGTCTGAGAGGTCGAGAAGTACTGAGTAGGGTACTACCTCGCATCAGGGTATGGGCATACTAGACATAGGCAAGAAGGGTCCTAACACTAGTGGAAAAAACGCTATATGTCACAACAAAACTGCTGCGGTCCTTAAGAGAACCGCAACGGTAAATCGTCGAAAATTTGGGTGGGAAAAGTGGCCTAACAAACCGCTGCGGTCTTCATAAAACCGCAACGTTAACAGTTAACCACTACGGTTCGCTATTAACCGTTGCGGTTTTATGAACCGCAGCGGTTTAATGAACTGCAGCGGTTTATTTTGTTTTTTTTTTCGCGTCAAAGAGGCCTGACTCCCTCTCATCACTGTTAACTCCCTCCTTCGTCCTTCCTTTGAAAAAAACGACCTCCCTCCTTCGACATTTCACGCAAGAATTCACCACCACCACTAGGTTCCACCACCACCACTGGGTTCCACCTTCCCCCGACCCCGATGACCACCAACTACCAGCAACAAACCCACCGCTGCTGCGTCCTCCTCTCCAATTCGGTGGGTTTCAACCACAGACCCCACCGCTGCTGTGTCCTCCTCCGTGGCTGCACCAGCGTCCTCCTCCGTGGCTGCACCACCACCACCGCACCTCCACCGTTCCTAAACACCTACATTCCTTCTTTACCTCTTCTTAGGTACCTAAAATTTCTTAACTTTTATTGTAATCTCAAATTTGAAGCTTCAAGTTTATAATTAATTGTACTTTTATGAATAATTGTTAATGAAATTAGGTTGTATAATAGTTAAAGGGTGTAAATTTGATTGATTTGAGTTAATTATTTTATTTAATGTAGTTAGTTTGATTTTTAGGTTTAAAAAACTAGGGCGTTGTTGTGGTCGCTATTTTTGTGGTTGTTGTTGTACTTGTAGTAGTAGTAATAGTTATTGTTGTTGATGTTGTTGTTGTTGTTGTTGATGATGATGTTGTTGTTGTTGTTGTTGTTGTTGTTGTAGTTGTAGTACTTACTAACTAGTTAGGGTTGAAATTTAAACGTTGTTGTTGATTATTGGTTTAGATATTTAGTTTAGTTTAGCTTAGTTTAGTTTAGTTTTGTTTGAATTCCTAATTTATACTAATGTTAACTTTTAAACTTTGTTGTTGATTATTGAAGCTAGCTAGGGACAGAGTGTTGAGCTCGATTTCCCTATTCACAACCTTGATATTGGTATGTTATCACTCATATTTAACTTTCTTTCATAGTAAATTGGTTTATATATATATGTGCAAATGTGTATATATTTATCGTTGAATTGAGATTAGATGTAAAATGTTTTGTTGTTTTTAAAAACCTATGTTTGCATCATCATGTCATATGCCTGAATACCCGTTCGAGACTTACTCATTAGGAGTAAGTCTTGAATAGTCCCCGGTTTGGGACTGTTCTTAGATGTTTAATCTAACTTAGGTGGTGCATGTATGTCTTTAGTTCGATTCTAGAGGAAAATCTTGGCTCGTCGTTTCCCTACTTTTGTTCTCTGGGTACATATGTAGATATAAATAACTATATATCTACATTGTGTACTTGGAGAACTGTAGGGAAATGCTGCCGGATTTTCCGTAGATTCGAACTGTAGGCAATACATTCACTAGTGAGATTAGACATCTAAGGATGGGTTAGGTTGGAGTGATAAGGACCCTTGGAAAGCATGCCTAATTTCATTAAATATATATCGTGTATAAACTCTAATAATGTAGTGAAGTTCGTCATTGACATGGGGTACTTGTTGCTTGTGTTTAATTAGAGCTAGGTTTGGTTGAAATGAATCATGCATGGATGTATGGTAGTCATGACACGTGTGAATTCGTGGATGGGGTCTTTGAATTTTGTGATGCTGCATTAAGTCATCAGGCTGCAAAGGGAACCGAGGGGGTTTTATTGTCCTTGTGTTGATTGTGGTAATGTGAGCATCGTTAGGAGCATTGAGTCGCTTAGGGAGCATATCTTTCGTCGCGGGTTTAGACAAGACTACTATGTATGGGTTTGGCACGGTGAGGAGGGTATGTATGATGGTCGAAATGCCATTGTTAACGATGTGCATGAAGAAGGTGAGTTTGATGTCATTGAGAATGACAACATCGAGGATGAATATGAGGATATTGAAGTAGAAGCTGATGATGATGAAGGGGATCATATCGAGGAGATGATGGCGGGGGTAGATCATTCTGGCAAACGGCCTTGTATTTTTGAGTGCATGGACGAGGCATCTCGGAAACCGTTGTATCCCGGTTGTACGAGGTACACCAAGCTGACGGCCATGATAACACTCTTTAATATCAAGACGAAAGCCGGTATAAGTGACTTTTGTTTCACTTCCTTGTTGCAAGCATTTGGTGATATGTTGCCGGACGACCATGAACTACCCAAGTCGAACTACTATGCTAAGAAACTGATGTGTCCCTTCGGTTTCGAGTACCAGAGGATACATGCTTGTCCAAACGATTGTGTGCTATATCGAAATGAATATGAAAATATGGATGAGTGTCCTCGATGGGGGAAGTCGCGTTACAGACGCGCAGGGGTTGGTGATAAGAGAGGTCCTGCAGCAAAGGTGATGTGGTATCTTCCGATTATACCACGATTCAAGCGCATGTTTTCAATCAAAAAAGATGCTAAGCACTTGAGGTGGCATGCAGAACGAAGGAAAAAGGACGGTTTTCTCAAACATCTGGCTGATTCTCCTGAGTGGAAAGGTATCAACCATTGTAATAAGACCTTTGGTGCTGAGGACAGAAATTTGAGGCTTGGCCTATGCACGGATGGAATGAACCCATTTGGCAATCTTAGTTCTCAACATAGTACGTGGCCGGTTCTTCTAGTTATATACAACTTGCCACCTTGGTTGTGCATGAAAAGCAAATACATCATGTTGTCGATTCTTATTTCAGAGCCGAAACAGCCTGGAAACGACATAGATGTCTACCTCCAACCACTTGTTGATGATTTGAGAAAAATGTGGGATGAAGGAGTTTCTGTGTATGACGCACGTGCTGATGAGGTATTCACATTGCGTGCCATGCTTTTATTCACTCTTAATGACTATCCTGCTTATAGGAACTTATCCGGGTACAAGAACAAAGGGAAGAAAGCATGCCCGATTTGCCTGGACGACACAGCATCTAAATACATTACTACTTGTCACAAAGATGTTTATATGCGCACCCGAAGGTTCCTTCGACGCGACCATCCTTATCGTAATAAGAAGAAGGCATTTGATGGAACAGTTGAGGAAGGGGTTGCTCGTAGACCATTGACTGGTATTGAGGTTTATGATCAAGTCAAGGGTATTGAAACGATATTCGGCAAAGGAGCGAGTGTTGGTGATAAGGGACTTTGGAAAAAGGAGTCTATTCTGTGGAAACTTCCATATTGGAGAGATCTAGAGGTTAGACATTGTCTCGACGGCATGTACATAGAGAAAAATGTATGTGACGCCATTCTGGGGACACATATGAATATTCCACATAAGACAAAGGATAGCAAAGGGGTGCGACTGTATCAGGAAAGTGAGGGGCTTCGACCAGAACTATGGGCTCAAAAGAGGTACACTAAGAAAAGAAAGAAAAAAGAGAAATTGTCTGGAAAAGGAAAGGGAAAGGGAAAAGGAAAGGATCAGGAAGAAGGGTCGCCTGCAGGAATTGAAAGAAAAGGAAAGAAAACGGTGAAGGATGATGACAGGAACTATTTACCTCCGGCTTGCTACACTCTATCTAGAGCTGAGAAGCGTCTTTTGAAATTATCAGGGTACTCATCGAACATGAAAAGATTTGTTACCTTAGACGGTGAGTTGAAATTATCGAGCATGAATTCTCATGATTGTCATGTAATGATGCAAGTAATCTTGCCGATTGCAATTCGAGGGATATTGCTGAAACATGTGAGACATACCATAACAGAGCTGTGTTCTTTTTTCAATACTATATGTAGCAAAACGTTACAACCCTCGAAGCTTGATGCTCTGCAGGCTAGCATGATACAGACTTTGTGCAAGTTTGAGATGTACTTCCCACCTGCTTTCTACGACATTATGGTCCATTTGGTTGTACATCTAGTTCGAGAAATTAAGCTATGTGGTCCGGTGTTTTTGAGGTGGTGCTATCCCTTTGAGAGACATATGGGCTCTTTGAAAGATAAAGTAAGGAATCCAGCGCAACCAGAAGGAAGTATAATTCAGGGGATTGTGAGTGAAGAGGTCGGTAATTTTGTGGCTGAGTTCTTAACTAATGTTGATCCTATTGGACTTCCTACATCTCGTCACGAGGGCAAACTCGCGGGTAAAGGTACACTTGGCTCCAAAATGATAGTACCCCCTGTTGAAAGGCGCATACAAGCACACTTATTTGTATTGCATACTAAGACGTTTATTGTTTGGTTCCGTAATCGAATAATGCGTGAAGTAGATTCCAATGTTTCTGAAACTCTGAAGTGGCTAGCATTTGGTCCTTGAGAAGCTGTGCACTCATATGAGGGTTATGATGTTAACGGATATACGTATTGGACAGATCGTCAAGATCAAAAGTCGAGATCTCTCCAGAATAGTGGTGTTTCAGTAGAGGCATCATCAACACAGTATGCAAGTGCCAAAGACAAGTCTCCTATTGATGCTAGATTGTTATACTATGGACGAGTTCAAGATATATGGGAGCTTGACTACTCTGGTTTCACGGTCTGCTTGTTTCGATGCAAGTGGGTTGAGTATAACCGGCGTTACATAAGAAAAGATGACACTTGTGGATTTACTCTTGTAGACTTGGGTCGGTTGCGTGATAGTGAAGAGACATTCGTGCTTGCATCACAAGTTAAGCAAGAATTCTACGTAACTGACCCTTCTGATAACAAGTGGTCAATTGTTGTTCCGGGAAAAAGAAGTATACTCGGAGTTGGTGATGTTGAGGATGAGGAGGAGTATGATGCGTTTGAAGACACCCCGCCTTTCACCATTCCCAACTCCGATGTCACTGATGCGGAGTTAGCGACAAGTTACATGCGTGCAGATCACGGGGAAGGGATAATGGTTGATACTTCAAATGAAGGCGTCAAAAGTAAACAATAGGCTCGACTTCTTAGGTTCCAATTCCGGCTTTCGGCTTTGCAATGTCATTTTACTTTATTTTTCACTTTTAGCCGCATGTAGTGTGATGTATAGTTCTTATTACTGTATATATATATGTATTTCAATCAACTAAACTCGCTTCACATGTATTGAAGCCCATTTTGGGTAAATGAATGTCATTTCGGGCCAACTTCGGCTTTTCGACCTCAATTAACTTAATTTCTCGCTTTTTGCCGCATGTTAGGTCATGTATAGTTCTTATTAGTATATATATATGTATTACAATCAACTAAACTCGCTTCACATGTATTGAAACCCATTTTGGGTAAGTGAATGTCATTCAGGCCAATTTCGGCTTTTCAACCTCAATTAACTTGATTTCTCGCTTTTTGCCACATGTTAGGTCATGTATAGTTCTTATTAGTATATATATATATGTATTACAATCAACTAAACTCGCTTCACATGTATTGAAACCCATTTTGGGTAAGTGAACGTCATTTCGGGCCAATTTCGGCTTTTCAACCTCAATTAACTTAATTTCTCGCTTTTAGCCGCATGTTAGGTCATGTATAGTTCCAATTACTATATATATATGTATTACAATCAACTAAACTCGCTTCACTTGTATTGAAACCTATTTTGGGTAAGTGAATGTCATTTCGGGCCAATTTCGGCTTTTCAACCTCAATTAACTTAATTTCTCGCTTTAGCCGCATGTTAGGTCATGTGTAGTTCCAATTACTATATATATATGTATTACAATCAACTAAACTCGCTTCACATGTATTAAAATCCATTTTGGGTAAGTGAATGTCATTTTGGACCTATTAGAGTCACTTAAAGTCGGGCCACATGATTTGAAAACCGAATTGGGTAGATGAATGTCGTTTAGGGTGTAATTATGGATTTTATTTGGGGAGGGGGGGGGGACTGTGCAAGGGGTGTTGTGCAAGCGGGGTGGGACAGTGAAGGGGGCGTGAAGGTGGGGCGTACTGGGGGCGATGAAGGGGTGGGGGCTGTGCGGGGGAGTGAAGGGGGGCGGTGTGCAGGGGGCAGTTCGGGGGAGTGTGCAGCGAGGGTGGGGATGTGAAGGGGGCGAGGGAAGGGGGCGATAAAGGGGGGGGGGCGGTGCGGGGAGTGGGGCTGTGCAGGGGGCAGTGTGTGCGGGGTGTAGGGGGCGATTCGGGGGGGCTAAGCAGGGGGCGTTCGGGGGGTGGGAGTGTGCTTCGAGGGTGGTGGGGCTGGCGGGGGCAGTCAAGGGGGCGGTGAATGGGTGGGGGGAGTGCAAGGGGTGGGGGGCGTGCGGGGAGGGAGTGAAGGGGGCGGTGAAGGGGGCGATCAAGGGGTGGGGGAGTACAGGGGGAGTGAAGGGGGGTGAAGGGGGGCTGCGTGTGTGCGGAGGTCATGCGGGGTGGGGGCTGTGTGTGCGGGGGGAGCTGTGCGGGGGTGAGGGAGGGGCTGTGCGGGGGGGTGAAGGGAAGGGGGCGTGCGGGGGGCGGTGAAGGGGGCGTGCGGGGGCGATTCGGGGGAATGTGCGGCGAGGTAGGGGGCTGCATCTGGGGCGATCAAGGGGGCAGTGAAGGGGTGGGGGGTGTGCGGGGTGGGGCGTGCGGGGTGGTAGTGAAGGGGGGAGTGCAGGAGTTTCTAATCATATTTTTGTTTAATCTTACGCGTTTCTAATATCGTTTTTTAAAATTTCAGGAGTTTCAATCATGGTCCGAGATGATGTGATTGTGGAGGAAGAAACCGATGATGATTATGATAAGTCATTGGATGATGATGATGAGTATGATGAGGAGAAGGAGAACGGTAAAGGTGAACCGGAAGACATAGCACATGATGAGGAGAAGCGCTTGCGTGATAGGGAACTTCACTTGGCTGAAATAAATGAGGAGCTAGCCGATAAGGCTCCCCCCATTGACAACAATGCTAGGGAAGATTATCCTTGTATTTCATCCGTCATTGTGCCACAGAAAAATGCGGGGAAAGAGGTTCTTAGTACCAAAACTCCAAGTAAAGTTTCAACAAAGAAGCGGAAAGGAAGGGGTGCGACCAAGGGATTGAATTATAACACCCCTATGACCCTCGAGTATGGTGATATGGGTCAACCTTGTGGTCAATGGTGTAAAAAGTATGGGCAGCATTTAGGGTTATGTGTGCGCAAACTGAACATTTTGGTGGGGTGGAAAGATGTGCCCGATGCAATGAAGAAATCATTATGGGAAGACACTTGTGTAAGTTTATTTTTTAACTGAATTACTTTTATTTCCGGCATTTAGGGGCATGTTAGGTACTATATAGTTCCAATAGGTACAGATATAACTATAAGAGTCAATTAAACTCCACTTATATGCTTTGAAACACATTTTGGGTAAATGAGGGCCATTTCGGGCCTATTTTGGCTTTTACACTCCATTTCACTTAGTTTTTTGCATTTAGGGGCATGTAGGGTCATATATAGTTCCAATAGGTACATATATAACTATGAGAGTCAATTAAACTCCACTTATATGCTTTGAAACACATTTTGGGTAAATGAAGTCCATTTCGGACGATTTTGGACTTTACACTCCAATTCAATTAGTTTTTTGCATTTAGCCGCATGTTAGGTCATATATAGTTCCAATCAATAGGTACATATATAACTATAAGAGTCAATTAAACTCAACTTATATGCTTTGAAACACATTTTGGGTAACTGAGGGCCATTTCTGGCCGATTTTGGCCTTTACACTCCAATTCACTTAGTTTTTGCATTTAGCCGCATGTTAGGTCATATATAGTTCCAATAGGTACATATATAACTATAAGAGTCAATTAAACTCCACTTATATGCTTTGAAACACATTTTGGGTAAATGAAGGCCATTTCGGGCCGATTTTGGCATTTACACTCCAATTCACTTAGTTTTTTGCATTTAGCCGCATGTTAGGTCATATATAGTTCCAATAGGTATATATATAACTATAAGAGTCAATTAAACTCCACTTATATGCTTTGAAACACATTTTGGGTAACTATTTGTTTGTTTCTTGATTTTATAGAATACGTTCCAGATTACTCATAATGAGGGAAAAAAGGCGGCGTTTCTATCCGCGGTGGCCGAAAGATTTAGAGCTTTCAAAAGCAAACTAGTGAGTGGGTGGATCACGAAATGGAGAAAGAGGACTATAAAGAGGAGGAAAATTCAAAAATCAAAGCAAAATGAGGGTGAGATGGACGAGGAGGCCGAAAAAGAAACAGTAAAGGAAGGGGGAGAGGAAGATACATTTCAACCGGATTCTTTGCCTCATCAGATTTGGGGACATATAAAACCGGAAGATTGGGAGGCATTTGTTGCCCAAAATACTACGCCGGAGATGGTGGTAAGTATTGCACTTTAAACTATATATATTCGGCTTTGCATGTTCACTTTCAATACAATTACATGTGTTTTCTAATTGCCCATGTGAATTTATAGGCTAAGCGTGAGAAACATTCACACAGTGCAAGACAGAGGAAGCACTACCATCATATGGGTTCCCAAACTTATGCGAGCGCGAGAAAGTTGTGGATTGACGAGAAATTTTGCCCTTCTACCGATACAAGTACAACGCCGTCTTCTAGCTCTAAGGCCGCGCCGTCTGTCAAAGTTGATTGTGTCACTGATTGGTGGTGCTCCTTGCATAGGCATGATATCAACAATCAAATGACCATTTCAGATTCGGGAACCTTGAAGATAGCCAACGATGTCGTTGTAAGTACATGCACTACCAATCCCCCCACCCCCCGCACACTCCCCCACCCCCCGCACACCCCCCACACCGCCCACACCCCTAACAATCCCCCCACCCCTTCACTTGCCCCCCTGCCAGCCCCACCCTCGTTGCACACTCCCCCTGAAGCGCCCCCTGCACACCCCCTTCACCGCCCCCGCATGCCCCCCCCCCCGCACATCCCCCCCCGCACGGCCCCCGCACACAACCCCCCGCACGCCGCCCCCCCCAGCCCCCCACCCTGACCCACCACCCCGCACACTGCTCCCCCCCCATGCAGCCCCCCACCCCGCACACATCCCCCACTCCCCCGCACACATCCCCCACTCCCCGCACACCGCCCCCGCCCGCACACCGCCCGCCCCCCGCACCGCCCCTCGCACCCCGCCACCCCTCCCGCACCCCCCCCACCCCCGCTCCGCCCTGCATAGTGCTGCCCCACCCCATGCCGCTGCCGCTTATGATGTTGATTTGTTTTTTTAACTTACCGTTGTTAATTTCTCTATGGATGGGGCTCAAGGAAAAAGAGGTGAGCGGCGAGTTCACTCCCCAAGGCAACAAAGATTCCCTTTATGAGACTTTGGGAAAGGACCACAGTGGACGTTTGAGGGGTTTTGGTGGTATTCGTCTAGGTGTGAGAAAAGCGTATTCTAAAGATTACTCCGTGGGCACAAAATCACGCTCTCAACCACATGATATGGAGGCTATGACACAAGCTATTCGGGAGAAGCTTATGGAGGAAATTACGGAGAAAGTCAAGGAGAAAGTGACGGAGAAAGTGACGGAGAAACTCACGGAGAGTTTCAACGCGGTCCTCTCACAGTTTGGTTTACCGGCGATACATCAACCTAAACTGGATCGTCTTTTGGAGGACAAAGCTAGCCATCCTAACACACAAAAATCCCCACCATCTATACTTGAGTTAGAGGTAACTATTATCCTTATAACTAAGTAACATGTTATATTCTGTAATTGCATGTTCGTAACCTCAATTTCATTTACTTTTTGAAGGAAGAAACGCCTTGCCAACTTTTATTAGATGTAAAAGATGAGGGTTTGATTGTGGTGGCTGTAGGAAATGCACAACCACGAAGTGAACGAGCAATAGTCCATCATGAGCCTGTGGACAATGAGCACTTGGCGGTTAGTGTAGTCACCATTACTCCTGGTTACGAAGACTTTGCTCTTCCGCTGCCTAAACCGTCAATTGATATAAATGTCTTGACCGACGCTCGTGGTGGTTATGTGTTGTGGCCATCGGCATGGGTGAGGTTTTCAGACGAGGTAAATTGAAGCAACTGAAATCCATATTCATAATGATTTGTTTCATACCTACCTACGAACTAAGTTGAATGTTTTTACCGTTGAATTATTAGGTTTTGGAGAGAATAAACAAGCCCAAGGAAAGCAAGGCGGACTCACCTCCTCTAGAGAAGGCGAAGAAGGGTTCAGAGAAAAAGGGTTCAAGCGGGCTAAAGAAGGCCATTTTGGGTAAAGGAATGCAAGATTCAAGTCACCAAGAAAAACCAACTACATATACTTGGATCGAGAAACCAAAGATAGAGTGTCTCACTAAGGCATGCATATGGCTACATGCAAATGCGCGTGATATGTCGGATGATCCACCTCTCGAGGTGAATTTGGGTACCACGCAATTCAATTACTTTGAGGATACATCGACATGGGTGTCTAAGGGTGATTTGAAAGAGTTCCTTTGCGGAGATATGTTGAATGTTTCCTTGATTCATGTCTTCATGAGGTAAAACATTTGTACTTTTGAAGTAAATAAAAATGCTTTGCAATATACAATAATATATTTATGTTACGAAGTTGGTTGTGCTTTAAAGATTACTCCAAGATGATCGTTGTGGACGCAAGAGCATACAAGAACAATTTGGGTGGTTATGTCCAAATTTCACCTGAGCCGACAATTGTTTGCAAAACACAAATGAGGTGAAGGAGTATATTTGGCTATGTATCAAAACATCTCTACATGCACACCATAAGTTCATACTTGTCCCTTGTTTTGAAGAGTATAGTTCTTAACCTTGTATCTATTTTTACCACTTTAATTATCATTATATATATAATAGAAGTACTCACATGATTGTTTCCTAACTTTTTTGGCATTTTAGTCTCCATTGGTCGCTCGTTGTGATTTGTCCTTCAAACAACACATTATATCATTTTGATTCTATCGCCCAAGATCCACCACGACACTTATTCCTCAAATCATGCATAAATAGGTATATTTGTTATTTAAAATGCTAAGCATTACACTTTTTACTACTTTTTTTATTCTTTAGCCACTTCTCACATGAAATTAACTTAACTACAGTTCTTTGAAGAAATGTAAGAGCACGGGAAAAATACCTGAATGGAAAGCAATGAAGGTAATACATATTAGTTAAGCTACGTACTTCTTTCTTTTAGCAAAAAACAACCATGTATGTTACTTACATGATTTTTTATGTAATTCTATGATTAGTGTGCTCAGCAACCAGGGGGAACCGAGTGTGGCTACTATGTGTTGAGGTTCATGTTCGATATAGCCTCAAGTTGCAAGGAAGTCGGGGATATTGAGAAGGTATATACATATAAAACTAATATACGTAGCTATATTTAAAGTCGATTTTGGCCTCTTAAGCTCAATTCCTTTAGTTTCCCGCATTTAACATGTTAGGTCATCTACACTTCTAACAAGTCCATACATAACTATTAGAATCAATTAAACTCCACTCATATGCGTTGAAACCCATTTTGGGTAAATGCATATTTTAGTCTTTAAAGCTCAATTCACTTAGTTTTGTTTTCTTTCCGCCTTTAGCCGCATGTTAAGTCATATATAGTTCCAATAGGTACATATATAACTATAAGAATCAATTAAGCTCCACTCATATGCTTTGAAACCCATTTTGGGTAAATGAAGGCCATTTCGGGCCGATTTTCGCCTTCGAAGCTCATTTCACTTAGTTTCCCGCATTTAGCCACATGTTAGGTCATATATAGTTCCAATACGTACATATATAACTATAAGAGTCAATTAAAGTTCACTAAAATGCTTTGAAACCCATTTTGGGTAAATGAAGGCCGTTTCGGGCCGATTTTGGCCTTCGAAGCTCATTTCACTTAGTTTCCCGCATTTAGCCACATGTTAGGTCATATATAGTTCCAATACGTACATATATAACTATAAGAGTCAATTAAAGTTCACTCATATGCTTTGAAACTCATTTTGGGTAAATGAAGGCCGTTTCGGGCCGATTTTGGCCTTCAAAGCTCATTTCACTTAGTTTCCCGCATTTAGCCACATGTTAGGTCATATATAGTTCCAATAGGTACATATATAACTATAAGAGTCAATTAAAGGTCACCCATATGCTTTGAAACCCTTTTTGGGTAAATGAAGGCCGTTTCGGGCCGATGTTGGCCTTCGAAGCTCATTTCACTTAATTTCCCGCATTTAGCCACATGTTAGGTCATATATAGTTCCAATAGGTACATATATAACTATAAGAGTCAATTAAAGTTCACTCATATGCTTTGAAACCCATTTTGGGTAAATGAAGGTCATTTCGGGCCGATTTTGGCCTTCGAAGCTTATTTCACTTAGTTTCCCGCATTTAGCCACATGTTAGGTCATATATAGTTCCAATAGGTTCATATATAACTATAAGAGTCAATTAAAGTTCACTCATATGCTTTGAAACCCATTTTGGGTAAATGAAGGCCATTTCGGCCCGATTTTGGCCTTTAAAGTTCAATTCACTTAGTTTTTTGCATTTAGCCGCATGCTAGGTCATAAATAGTTTCAATAGGTACATATATAACTATAAGGGTCAATTAAACTCCACTTATATGCTTTGAAACACATTTTGGGTAAATGAAGGCCTTTTCGGGCTGATTTTGGCCTTCGAAGCTCATTTCACTTAGTTTCCCGTTTTTAGCCACATATTAGGTCATGTATAGTTCTAATAGGTACATATATAACTATAAGATTCAATTAAAGTTCGCTCATATGATTTGAAACCCATTTTGGGTAAATGATTGTCATTTTTAACCGATTTTGGGTTTTGAAGCTCGATTTCTTTAATCTCTTTAGAATTATCTAAGGTCTTACTCAAACTAAAACTGATATTATGTGTGTTTCCTTATGTTTAAGGTATTCAACCAAAGGGAGAGTTCTTTCACCAAAATCGAGATAAATGAGGTTCGGAATTTGCTAGCACACTACCTTACCGAAGTTTGCATGTGAAGATGATGTCGCGACTCTGAGTTTATTTGTTCTTATTGTGTTACTTGCTAGTTATTTAGGTACAATAATATAATTGATTTTTTTTTTGGATTTTAGTACTTAGTACAACTTCATTTGTAGTACATTCTCCAAATTATATATATATATATATATATATATATATATATATATATATATATATATATATATATATATATATGTGTATATATGTGTATATATATATATGTGTGTATATATATATATATATATATATATATATATATATGTGTGTATACATATATATATATATATATGTGTGTATACATATATATATATGTGTGTATATATATATATATATATGTGTGTGTATATATATATATATGTGTGTATATATATATATATATATATATATATATATATATATATATATATATATAGTACCCAGGACAGGGGAAGGGGAGACTAACCCTTAAGACTCGACCTAAGTTTGTAGAGGAAGTACAAAAAATTAACTAAAACTGAAAGAGTAATTCTAAACATAAGATGGAAACATAATTAAAGGAAATAGGTAGTAAGAACTTACTGAAGAAACTTATATTAATACTTGGAATATTTTACAGAATTGGAAATTCAGAAGTTTGAGAACTCACTTTCTTACAATGATTTTTCTCTCTTAAGTTCTGATTTTTTCTTGTTGTAATGAGCTCTTACAATGTAAGTTTTATTTTTTCAAGCTCTATTTCTTGTTGTAAGCTCCGAGTTCAAAAGAAAACTAAGCACACCTATTTATAAGCTAAGACACTTAACACAGAAGTAAAAGACTTAATACAGAAGTAAAGGTACTAAGGTTACAGCATTAAGAAAACTAAAACGACAAAATATGCAGTGCTTGGACAGCTGGAAAGTTGTCAGCAGGAATCTCTTTTGTAGTGCGTTGTAACAGTTGGATGCTTTGTCTGCCACTACTGTTGTAACTTTGGACCATGTTGGAGAAGGTGCCAGATAGATATATGAATAGTGCCACGTAAGAATATGAATAGTACCACTATTCATTGCCGTCACTATTCATTAGTCACTATTTACTTTTGACAAATCTTGGAAATTGCTTGGAAATTGCCTGGAAGTTGCCTGGAAGATGCTGGATTTGTAACGGAACATGTTTTTGTAATTTGGAAATATGTCCCTAACTTTTGCCTAAGTGAAAAACACTTAGCGGGATCTTTCTTTTATTTATGTCCCTAACTTTTGCCTAAGTGTAAAACACTTAGCGGGATCTTTCTTTAGAAATCAAAAGGATCTTGGGCACAAGGCCCACCATACAAATCTGGGCTTGAAGCCTCAGATGATCTGGAACTGGAAGATTGAATTTGTGGATTTTGGTTAATAAATTGGAGGAACTGATCAAAAAGTTCAGCTCTATTTATGGTTGGCTTATTTTTCTTTTTGGATTTGGTAGATGAGGATGGTGAAGGAAATGTGTTTGTTGGAGGGGTGATTTGGGTGATTTGGACTTGTTTATATTGCTGGAAACTCTGCTTAGTCCATTCATTATATTCATGGAGGGCAGAAGAACCATGCTGGAGATACTGGGAAACACAGTTTATCATGTCTGGATAAATTTTAAAGTTTTTCCACCATTTAACCCGATAATCACGAGTTAAAAAGTAAGGTCTGGATTCAGTGAGTCTGGTAAGAGAATAATACCAGCACATAATCCATGAAATTCGAAATATTTGACAGAAATAAAATATTTGACAGAAATATATGATACTGGAGAATTCGAAACCTTCTGAAAATGATGATTTGGAATGATAATGTTGGAAAGAGGTTTGAAGATTGTCTGGGAAAATGTCAGGGATTGCTCCATAACTATCCCACCATTCAAGGAACCATATTGGAAATGTCACATTTTTCTGGAGGCAGTCTGGATGAAAGCTAAAAAACCAAGAATGGTTATAGCTTTGGAGTAAGAATGTACAATGCCATGCTTGTACATAATCATGGAAATTATAAGTCTGTGGAAGATTTGGATCAAGAAATTTGGAAGAGAAGGTTTTGGCTGTTGAAAGAGAAGAATGAAGATTCTTCCATTCAATATCAGTAATAACATGGAAAATTAGGCACTTGGAATAATTTGTTGTGGAGCTAATGTTATCCTTAATGAAACAAGAATTTGTGTCATGAAGGATGTTTCTGTAATACTGAATTGGTTTAGTAATTTCAAAAGGAAACCAATTGAAACCATCTGGAATTTTGGTTTTGACATATTTGGATATCTTGTGGTTAGATTCTTCTTGAGAAGAAAATGTGTTGGAGGTAAAATTGGTTAAAAATAGATTGGCATAATGTTGTTTGAGGTGATATGAAATATCAGTAGTATCTGGATGGGTAATTGGAGAGGCTGTGTTTGGAGATATTCTAGTATAGGAATTTGGAGGGTAATTTGTCAAATCGGAGGATTGGTTTATGGAAGGAGGAATATTTTCTGTGGAATGAATTACTATACCTTTTTCCTTTTGGTGCCTGGAGGCATGATCCTTGGAGCTTTGCATTCTGTTCATCCCTGCAGAAATCATATTAATCTGTTTACAGATAGAGTTAGTTTGTAGAGTATGGACTTCAGAATGTCGTAATTTGGTAGAAAATTTAAAAGAAATTGGTTTATCATCTATAATGGCATGAATACCAACTTCATTGACAGAAAATGGATAAATTTGAGTGAGAAATGGAGTACCAAGAATAATATTATAATTAAGATTTTTAACAAGAGTAAATGGAGTGTGAAAATAATAATCATTATTTAAAATGGACGCATTGGATAATTTGTATTTAATATGCAGGGTTTGACCATTAGCAATAGTTAAATGATCAGTAGCATGTTCATAATAATGAGGAGGAATTAATTCTTCCTTTATGCAATTAAGATCAGCACCACTGTCAAATAATGCAACATCATTAATTTGGAAATCATCATCAATAACTAAGGTAATTGGACAAAACCATTTTTGAAAATGAAAGCGATGGATAATTTGAAGAAATTTATCATTATCAATTGGAGTATCAGAAATCGGAATGGAATTAGTCAGTATGGGAGGTTCTGTAGTAGTGTCATTTGTTTCAAAACTGAAATTTTGGAGCAAAGTAATTTTAGCTTCTAATTTTAAATCTTTGGTTTGGAGATTTAAAATACTTTGATCAAGGGCTTGAATATGAGACTTTAACTGAGTTACCTCTTTTTGAAGATCATGAGTAGTAATTGGAGAAAAAGATGGTTGGTGAAATGGAGAATCAGCAAGAATTTTTTGAAGACTAAAAGATACTGGTTTTTTCTGATCCACTAATGGAGAAGACTTCAAAACAATTTCTCGAAGTTGTTCAAGATATTGTTTTTGAAGATTACTGTCTGGAATTTTCTCAATGATATCAAGAAGTAATTCATTTTCTTTATCTTTTTTGGAAATAACACAAAGTCCTTGGGAACAAAATTGGAGAGAATGATCAGAGTTGAATTCATCATAATCCTGATCACAATCTAACTAATAAATGGCATGATCAGAGTCAGAATGATTAGATCCTTCTGGTTCACTATGATGTAATTGGAAAACATGTAAAAGTTTATCTCGCAAATCTGGATTGTCATGGAAAATCTCATTAATCTTATTTTTGAAATGACAATTATTTGCCTTGTGACCAGGTTTGCCACACTTATAGCAAATAATCTTTTGGAAATCATTTTTGGAAAACTCTTTTGAAAAAGTCTTCTTTTTCTTTTGATAAAAATGATCAGAAGATGGAATGGGTCTTTGACGAAAGTGTTGAGCCTGTTTGAGTTGTTGTTTTCTGATGGATGAAGGAGCTTGAATTTTCTCAAAGCCAAAGGCTTCACAGAAAGATCCAAGCTCTTTTCTTTGCTGAGCTTTTTCATTTCCATACTTAGATTGGATTTTAAGCTCATTACAAAGAGATAATCCTTCTTGCTTAACGAAACCAAATAATTGACCATAGGTTAAAGTTCCATATTCAATTGAAAGTTCTTTTAATTTTTGGAAAATTCTTTGAGCAAATAAATTTGGAAGTCCAGAAATAAATTTTTCTTTCCAAAATGATTGCGAAGAATCATTTCTGGCAAGAACATTTGAAAGAAAAGTATCTTTGTACCAACGATAGTCATTTAAAGTTGGACAACGAAGATTGGAAAGGATTATAGAGTTGGAATTAAGATGCTCAATACTGGATCCTAGAAAATGGAGACTGATGGTTTGGATTAACAGAATAAACCCATCTTTTTCTTTCTTCTCATTTTCATGAGAAGTAATTTCTTTTTGCTGTGCAGGAGTTAAATGATTTTCCCACCAATACTTGAGTTGACCTGTAAAACCATTTGTAATTAGTTCTGCAATTTGATCATTAGTCATATCATTGGAAGTATAAGCATTAGCAGCAATACACATTTCATGAAGAACTTTTGCAATTTCAAAGTCTGATCTACCATCTATATTCCAGTCATATAGCTGGTCACCAGAATAAGCGTTTTGAGTACCATAAGTTCCTCGTTCTTCAAACTGGAGATCTGGAGGAGTAGGTTTGGAATAATAATTACGCATTAAATTATTGTTCCAATTTCTGGTAGAAATTCGATTAATTTGAGTTGGAAAGTCATCATCTGAAAAGACTTTAGCAATTTCTTTTGCCTTTTTGTCCTTGTCTAAACAGGTGATGTTTTTATCTAATTTTTCAGAAATTCGTTTGAGAAGGGTTTTGTTACTTGGTCCAAGACCTTTTGGAAAATGAGTTGGAACATGAATAATAGGTCTAGAAATTTCATTTGGAAAACTGGATGATGGTTGCTCACGAAGTGAAATGCCGTTAAACTTTCTAGATAAATCATCAAGATCTTTGGAATAATTAGGGTCAGGATTTTTGAGAGATAAAGTATCAATTTGAGTAGAAATTTGTTGAACTTGTTTGGAAATAGTATGCAAAATAGTATTGGAAAAATTATTTTGTTCATAAACCTTTTTAATGTCCCCTAAAGTAGGAATTGATTTATCATCAGATTCCCTTCCTACTTTATATGGAGCAGCTTCACAAGTTTTACCTTCTTCAGTAGAAACTCGTAAACCTGTTAATGGAGGATGAATAGATGAAACTAGTTCACCATTTTTTAGAGTCCATTTTTGAGTAATATTTGACTTAACACATAAATCAGAAAATGGATAAGGAATTTTTAAATTACTTAAGTAAATTGGAAGCCATGTGAAAAATGGAATATTAGCAGATAATTCATTTAATTTGGAATAGTATTTTTCTCTGATAAACTCTGTAGCAGGTTTATCAAAGTTAGAGAAAAACCAAAGTCGTTTTTCACGATTTTCTGGAGATGCAAAATCATTGGAAAGCATAGGTTTATCAATTTGGAAACCACCTTTTATAATAATATTTAAACTGGAGAATTCAGGAGATGGAAAGTTCTTACTTGAATTTCCTTGAATAAGTATGTTACCACCTGGTTGCTTATCATTAATCTCTGTCAGATTTGTTGGAATTGGCATTTCCCAAACAAATAGATTATCCTTTTGGGTAATCTGCTTCTTCTGGACTGGATCCATACTGTCACCAAAAACCTTAGAAGAAACACCACTAACCTTACCTTTCACCATGTTTACTGATCAACACTACTAGACTCCAGCTAGCTTGAGGGACCACTGAGGACCACCTGAGGGACCACAACACCTGGAACACCTACCCACGGCTTACCAACGGCTTTACAGGCTGACCAAACCCAGGCTGACCAATCAGCTGACCAAACCCAAACTATAACTTCTAGTACTGAGGGCAATAACAATGGCTACGAGTAACCTTAGAGCACTTCGTCCTTGGCTCTGATACCAGGAATGTACCCAGGACAGGGGAAGGGGAGACTAACCCTAAAGACTGACCTTGTTTGTAGAGGAAGTACACAAAACAAACTAAAACTGAAAAAGTAATTCTAAGTGAGTTCTCAAACTTCTGAATTTCCAATTCTGTAAAATATTCCAAGTATTAATATAAGTTTCTTCAGTAAGTTCTTACTACCTATTTCCTTTAATTATGTTTCCATCTTATGTTTAGAATTACTCTTTCAGTTTTAGTTAGTTTTGTGTACTTCCTCTACAAACTTAGGTCAGTCTTAAGGGTTAGTCTCCTCTTCCCCTGTCCTGGGTACATTCCTGGTATCAGAGCCAAGGACGAAGTGCTCTAAGGTTACTCGTAGCCATTGTTATTGCCCTCAGTACTAGAAGTTATAGTTTGGGTTTGGTCAGGCTGATTGGTCAGCCTGGGTTTGGTCAGCCTGTAAAGCCGTTGGTAAGCCGTGGGTAGGTGTTCCAGGTGTTGTGGTCCCTCAGGTGGTCCTCAGTGGTCCCTCAAGCTAGCTGGAGTCTAGTGGTGTTGATCTGTAAACATGGTGAAAGGTAAAGTTAGTGGTATTTTTTCTAAGGTCTTTGGTGACAGTAAGAATCCAGTCCAGAAGAAGAAGATTACCCAAAAGGATGATCCTTTTGTCTGGGAAATGCCAATTCTTTCTAAAACTGATATTTATGATAAAAAGTAATAGTAGTAATTTGAATATCATGATCAAGAATTAATTTATCTGGACAATACCAACGTTGATAATTAATATCTTGACTAGTTGGAGCAGTTATTGGAAGGGGAAAGTTAGAAATCTCTTGTGGAGATTCATGTTGCTCAAGATCTAAGATTTGAGATTTTTTCTGATTGATGTCATGTTGAATATATGGGAGTGTGATATTTTTCGTGGAAAAGCTTTTATCACAAGGTTTGGAAAATTGACAATCATACTCTAAAGAATTAATTCGAGGGGAGAGAGTATGCAAAATTGGATTTGGAAAATTGGTTTGTTTATAAACCTTAATGTCTCCTAAAGAAAGATCTGATTTTTCATCAATATCTTTTCCTTTTTCAGGAGCAGCTTCACAAGTTCTTCCTTTCTCAGGAGGAATTTGTAGATTAGTTAATGGAGGATTAATGGATGAAACTAGTTTACCGTTTTTAAGAAACCATTTTTGAGGAACATTGGTTTTGACACATAAATCAGAAAATGGATAAGGGATTTTTAAATTACTTAAATAAATTGGAAGCCATTCGAAAAATAGAATATTAATACCTAATTCATTTAATTTGGAATAGTATTTTTCACGAATAAATTCCGTAGCAGATTTATCAAAATTGGAGAAAAACCAAAGTCTTTGTTCACGATTTTCTGGAGATGCAAAATCATTGGAAAGCATAGATTTATCAATTTGGAAACCACTTTTTGTAATAACATTTAAACTGGAGAAATTTGGAGGTTTCATTTCAGACTTAGTTGGTGAAGGAAAATCATTTTCTTCAACTATTTCTGAAATGGGAGATTTTTGAAAAACTTTGTAATGTTGAGAAACATGTGGAAAATCATCAGTATTTGGAAAAGTACTTGATCTTTCAAAAGAACAGGAAGATCTTGCACTTTGAAAGTCATAATTGGAAGAAGAAGATGGAAATTCCTTACTTGAATTAAATCGTATAAGAACTCTGCCATCTGGTTCCTCAATTATTTGTTCTACCTTGGATTCTTTCAAAGATTTTGGAATTGGTGGAGTTTGAACTTGCCATTCATCGGGAATAGTTACATTATCCCAAGGAAGAGCCTCTGGAGTGTGTGTGGTTGCTTTGCCATGTTCTACTTTAAAAATCATGGTCTGACCAGGAGCAAAACGTATTCTACACCTTGGATTCATTTGGGTATTCAAGAGTTTGTAATAAACTCGATAAATAATGGAAAAGTTTCTAGCACCTTGGAACTGAAGGTCTTTAGACATATTGATATCTAAAGTTAAAGTCTTGAGAATATAAGGATCATCAAGATCTTTGCTTAGATTTGGAAAACAATTGAAGTAAATTGGACCTTGACAGATATTGGTATTTGCTAAAGCTAACAAAGAATCCTTAAAGTGTTTAAGAGAAGTATCTCTGAGAGCAAGCATAATTGGACAATCAAGACCGAATCTGACCATATGCTTGACAGCAATTTGAACACAGCCAAAATGGATATACCTAAAACCTTGTTCTAAGTGTTTTTGGATAGACTCTTTATCTAACAATTCGATAGTCATTTGACGCTGATTGACACTAGTAGTATTGGAGGAACTGATAAAAAAGTTCAGCTCTATTTATGGTTGGCTTATTTTTCTTTATCTCTCAAAAATCCTGACCCTAATTATTCCAAAGATCTTGATGATTTATCTAGAAAGTTTAACGGCATTTCACTTCGTGAGCAACCATCATCCAGTTTTCCAAATGAAATTTCTAGACCTATTATTCATGTTCCAACTCATTTTCCAAAAGGTCTTGGACCAAGTAACAAAACCCTTCTCAAACGAATTTCTGAAAAATTAGATAAAAACATCACCTGTTTAGACAAGGACAAAAAGGCAAAAAAAATTGCTAAAGTCTTTTCAGATGATGACTTTCCAACTCAAATTAATCGAATTTCTACTAGAAATTGGAACAATAATTTAATGCGTAATTATTATTCCAAACCTACTCCTCCAGATCTCCAGTTTGAAGAACAAGGAACTTATGGTACTCAAAACGCTTATTCTGGTGACCAGCTATATGAGTGGAATATAGATGGTAAATCAGACTTTGAAATTGCAAAAGTTCTTCATGAAATGTGTATTGCTGCTAATGCTTATACTTCCAATGATATGACTAATGATCAAATTGCAGAACTAATTACAAATGGTTTTACAGGTCAACTCAAGTATTGGTGGGAAAATCATTTAACTCCTGCACAGCAAAAAGAAATTACTTCTCATGAAAATGAGAAGAAAGAAAAAGATGGGTTTATTCTGTTAATCCAAACCATCAGTCTCCATTTTCTAGGATCCAGTATTGAGCATCTTAATTCCAACTCTATAATCCTTTCCAATCTTCGTTGTCCAACTTTAAATGACTATCGTTGGTACAAAGATACTTTTCTTTCAAATGTTCTTGCCAGAAATGATTCTTCGCAATCATTTTGGAAAGAAAAATTTATTTCTGGACTTCCAAATTTATTTGCTCAAAGAATTTTCCAAAAATTAAAAGAACTTTCAATTGACTATGGAACTTTAACCTACGGTCAATTATTTGGTTTCGTTAAG